>BSBK01004923.1:0-310000 GCA_027943335.1 Chamaecyparis obtusa | reverse complement strand
ATCACAACAACATATTGCAACAATATTCCATTTTCATTTTCATCTTTTTCTTTTTTAGACCATCAAGTTGAAAACAAAGATAAAACTTACCAACAATCTCTTGGACTATAGGTTGACAACAAGATCCATTAGGTTAACATCAATGAAAACAAATTGAAATGGGTCATTGATTTATGCTATTGTTCTATAGAAGATAAAGTTGTAGATATCTTCACCAAACCATTCACTAAGAGAAAATGCAACCATCTTTAACCTCTTTTGGGGATGCATGATATACATTAAAGGGGGTTAATTCAACCCTTTTGTTGTAAAAAAAAAGGTGAACAAAGCTTACAATATTAAATTACACTAAATATTAATACAAATCTGAAACTAAAGATTACCCCTCAACAAAGTGATTGCAAATTCAAAATAACTAGAAAATCATTGCACATGAAACACCAGATTTACATGAAGAAACCCTTTCAAGAAATAAACTCCACCATAGAAAGAGAGGCAAGTATATTACTAATCTAATAGAATACAACAACAATACACTTATCTATATATACCTCTATAGAATCTAGTAGCACTTTGTTACCCTACAAATTGAACAAGACTAAATGAATTGCTCTAGCTAAAGGAACCAATTAATAGGGTTTGTGAGGATGAATACCACTATGGTATCACAAAACAACAAGAAATAAAAACCACTTGGAAAAACCTCATGCCCACCCTCCAAGAATAGTATCTTACATATGCTTATTACAGTTGTTTAATAAGGCATATAGCTAATTTGAGAATTCCTAGACCAATATAGGAGTCTCTATCATAAATAATTGTCATTGGACTTAATAATGACTATCATAATCATCATACATGCATGGAAAACTATTGACAAGTGTCCAAGCACCTCAAAATAGGAGATTCCAAGAGAGGGTGCCAAGCAATTTTGTCTTTTCCCTAAAAGACAAATGGTAAAAGTAGCTTTTGCTTTACATGGTCCCTCTCACCACCAATTGGTTAACAATTCAACATCTTTTGGATAAATTACAAAATACATTAAGAAAACAATAAACTAAATATTTACAAGGTTGATGGAACCTAAATCCTAACATTCACCCACTTGACAATATACATTGTAAATTACCCTATTGCGTTACAAAATACAAATCTATTAATCTCTATTGAGCATTTTTGGTTTTCATTAGTATCAAAGGATAGTAAACAAGTCAGTTGGTTATTTACATTCAGATAGTCGGTAACTAGATGTAAGACAGAGCAGTCAGTAAAGCCTTATACCGAGCATCACACAGTTAATCAAGCACCAGTGACACCAACACTGACAATCAGTAAACACCGAGCATCGCAGTATACATCGAGTAGATTATACAGAGTTTACCGATGATCATAGTAAATGGCATAGTAATCTAAAATGGCACATTATTCTATGCAAATAGTTATAACAGATCATAAAATGGTTTACCAAGATCGAGGAGCATTTATTGTAAAAGATATTCATTAAATGCAATGATTATCTTATTTGTATTAGTTGATCTAGGTTATTTTGCACCGTAGATCTTAGGGTTATGATTTTCTTTGTAACCTAATTTTTGCTTAAGCGGCAAAAATATAACACTATATATTGTATATGTTCGTACCATTTTATAAGGTTGTTGAACTGATATATATGAATCATGGAGCACTTGAAGAAATTGCCTATCTTCAAGACAATCAGTTTACCGAGCAGAACAGAGTACAGAGGTTTTCAGATTGAACAGAATCAGACAAGGCTACCGAGAAGAACAGAGCAAAGAACCATCACAGATAAGGTGATATTTTGATAAGCACTTATAGATCTATTTCAAACTATTGAGTTGTCAACTAGTAGATAGTTACCTATTACTTTCTAACAATTGTGATAGAGTTTTTGTGAAATCTCTTAACAGAGTAGACTTAACAGTCTTTGTATAAATCTCTTAATCGAGTACACACTTCATATAGTGTTGTTAAATCTTATAACTAGGTAGATCTAGCTGATGTAATATGTTACTCCTAACAGGGTAAGATCACCAGAAGTGATCAAAACTTGTAGCCTTAACAAGAAAACCTTTTCTATCTGCAGTAGTGAAGAATTTGTGGGTGTCATCTCCACCGTAGTTTTTACCTTCTAACAAGGGTTTCTGCATTACCAAAATACTTGTGTTATGTTATTGTCATATTGATTTCATATTGTTTACTTTCTTAAGTTAACTAGATGATTGATTTATGCAATTAGATTCAAGTTATTTTGATCGGTTATCATAGTATTCAGTTATAGATCAGAAAGTTTTGCAACTAAAGTTTTGAAGGCACTGATTCACCCCTCCCCTCTCAGTACCTATCTCTCCTAATTCCAACAATTGGTATCAGAGCTTGATTCTCTTGTTTAACATTTTAACCACTAAAGGGAAAAGATCTAAGTCATGGAGAGATACAAACTTGACAAGACTATTGAGAATCAAAAGATACAAATGCAAATGTTTGTGGAACAATATAAACAAGCCAAGGTAGAACTAAAGAAATTACTGGTTGAAAGAAAGAACCTTGCAATTCAGCAAAATGAAATAAGCTATCATGAAGAACTTATTGATGACATATTTGATCATATTGGATCAAGCTCTGGAAGCATCTCTGACGGATCCGAAAGCATAATCTCTAAGCTATCTAAAAAGAATCAGCATCTATCCGAGCAAGTGAAAACACTTCAAATCGGTCATGAATCTCAAATGGTGAGAATGGTGGAAATCATGAACAATGGTAGACAAGCTAAAGAAGATTAGAATCTGTCTATTGAAGACCGAAGACTGATGACTGAACAACTTCAAGCAAAAGAAAGTGAAATCCAAATACTCACTGATCATCACTTCCAAGTATCAAATCAGATGATGACAGTTAATCAAGAAATGAACTGAGTAAATGGAGAATTATCAAGAAGACTTGAAGATGTACCAACACTTAGAGAAGATAATGAAAAACTAAGAAATGAAATAAAAATACAAAAGAAACACAATGAGATGATGAAGATAGCTGAGGACAGTTCTAAAAAGATTAATGATTTTCTAACTAATCAAAGGAGATTCGAAAGCAAAGCCAATATAGGCTACACCGGTGAAGGAGAATCATCACAACAAGCTGAAGAAGTCAACAACAATCAAAGACAAAAACCTAAAGTGTTGACATGCTACCACTATGGAAAACCAAGACATACATCTAATGTGTGCAAAAGCAAAGCACAAGGTAAACCTCCTGTCATTTCTAAGTTCAATGGATATTGCTATTACTGTGGCAAGTTTGGACATCCAGTTTATGAATGCAGAGCAAAGAAGAATGACATTGCTAATAACACCACTGAGGAGAAAATATGCTATACTTGTAATAAGTATGGACACACTGCAAGGGACTGTAAGGTGAAAATGAAGCAGGTCTGGACACCTAAAGAGAAACTACAATGAAAGCCATATCAACTGAAGAGACAAGGTAACTCATATGTTTGGGATTATAATACATGGACTAATTGTACTGCATGTGGTTGGTATGGACATATTGCAGCAAACTGTTATAGAAAGAGTCAGATTGGACAATCAAGTAACTGGACAAATGCAGGAATGGCATGTATGCACTATCACAAGGTCGATCATGTAAGCAAGAACTACAGAGACCGAGCACCTAATGAAAACCATATATTTGAGAGTGGATATAACATTGTAGAAATTACAAAGTTAAGGAACACAATGTGGAAGAAGGCATCTAATGAGAATGCTGAGTCAAGTAACACTGTCGGTGAAACCTCGTCCACTGGATTGGGTGACATCGGTACCTTTACTTAAGATGACAAAGGTATGTATAGAACTAACATTTTAAATGATCATATTTTACATACAGTTCCTTATATATGTTGTATGAATACCAAATCTACATGAATGAAGATGCACTATGGTTTATATGTTATAAGTTTGCAAATGTGAACTAACATTTTAAATGATCATATTTTACATACAGTTCCTTATATATGTTGTATGAATACCAAATCTACATGAATGAAGATGCACTATGGTTTATATGTTATAAGTTTGCAAATGTTATCTATTCGGTAAAAGAAGAAACATGAGTTGGTTACCCATCGATAATCACTATACAAGGATAACCGACAATAGTTCAAACCGATGAAGAAACTCTATGTTAATTGAGAAAAAGACCTTACCGAGCTGACAGCCATCTCGTACCAAAAGTTAGGTCACGCATTTAATGCATCAAAGTTTGAGTAGGAATATCAAAAAACCCTATATATACACGGAAATAGAGTTCATTGTTACATCGCGATTTTGAAGAAAGGATATTTTTACAGAGAAGAGTTTGAGCTAAAATTTTTAGAATAGATTCAAAGCAACTAGATCAAACCGACAACAATTTCTTCAATGACAACAAGTAAGTTCATCTGCCTACCGAACACTGGTTATCTATTGTTTTTTGAAACCCTAGAAACAATTTATGGCATCATCTTCGACCATGAGAAAGTCATAGAACATTGAGGAAGAAGTGGAATTAATTGTTAGCGCACACTTTGCCAAGGAGAAATTCAAACCTCATCCTAAGGTCACAGCACAAATGAATGATATGGGTGCATTCTCTAGTATTCCTGATAAGGTTTTGTTAACATAAGATGTTAGGACTTACATTCACTGCAAGATCGGTGAAGTATGTGACTTTGAGACCATAGCAGCTTATCAGCAAGTCTGTGGACCAGATGGTAAGATCAAATCTGAGCATAAAAAGATTGAGGAATCAAGGTTACATTGTTTCACATACTTCCCACAATCATTTCACAATGACTGGATACAAATCATGCTTAGTAGATTCCATGACGGCAAATTTTGGCTAGACAAACCAATTGAGGTCACCAAGAAGATTATCAGTAGGGTTACTAGGTACCCTACAACCGACAAAGCCAAAGCATTTTGAAGTTCATCTCGTCCCGACGTAGAAAAGAACATGGGAGCTCAATGGGACAATAGGGCACTAAATATTTTGACTATCAAAGATCCAGTGGTAAAATTCACAACTCATGTCATCGAGTACAAGATATTTCAATCAAGTAGACCGAATAGTGTACCCTGCAATGTCATGGACATGGCTTACAAAATTGTGAAGAAAGATCACCAGGTTGATCTTGCTGAGCTTCTACTACACCAACTACATGACAACATGAAGACAATAAAAGCAAAGAAGTCCAATACATGTAAGTATGGATCACTGCTTGTCTGTACATTCCTCTATTTGCAAAAATTTGTACCAGGTATTGGAAAAGTTAACTGGCAATCAGACAGACTGATAACTGCTCAAATCGGTGATATGATGAGAAGTCTAGGAGACAATGTGAACAAGGAGTTCCATGCATATTTCAGGGAATTTAAAACAAGAATGCAACAAAGAAGCAGAATTCAAAAGAATTAGTAAGCAAATTTGAAGATGACATATGCTTTGTGGTAAGCACAGACCACTCAATGATAAAGGTAGCAGAACCGAGAATAAAATGGCTAGCACCAATGGGTTATGAAATGAATCATGATTTCACCTTGAAATCTATTAATGCATTTCTAGCATTACCAATTGACATCACTGCCAGTAGGTTTGGAGTGTATGAGGAAGCTAAGTCTAGAATCACAACAGACATTGAGATCGGTAAAATGTCAAGAAGGGAAAAGAAAATGAAAAAGGATCTCACAGCAAAATATGGAACTACATCTGACTCACCTAAGGAGTCACCAGTTGATGAAGCAACCGAATGTTAGTTACAGTTGGCTGACAAACCCTATGATAGCGAGGAGACCGAGTCAAACAAAGAAAAGGATAACATGCTGGTTCCTCCCACCAATGATGAAGAAGAAACTCAACTTCCTACAACTGATGAACAAGATACTCAGCTACCTGAACCTGAGGGAATGAGGACATGTTCAGCAACTGCAGCCCAATCAACCGAGTAGAAAGAAGAAGCAAAAAAAGTTGCACAAAGAAGAGCAGCTACACCGATGAAGAAATACATCAAGAGAAAGAACAAGAAAGCAACTGAACCACCAAAGAAAAAGAGGAAATACATAAGGAGTAAAGAAGACATAGAGGAGACTGACACTAAAAATGACCCTAATCAATTTAAGCTAGTTCGTAATAGGGATAGTACAATAGAAGAAATAATCAAAGATATTATTGAGAATGGAAATCTTAATGATCCAGGCATAGGCAAATTCAACATCATGTCAATTGAGGACAAGACAAAGATAGAACATGCTATTGTTCAAATGATGATCAAGTTCAAAAGAGTACCAATGGAATTTGCATGTCAATTGCCGAAGGAACTTGATGATAAAATAAGTGAAAGATGGGCTATTGCTTTAGACACAAAGAAAAGAAAAAGAGAATGCTCTCTAGGTCATGCAACCACACACTTTAGCTATGTTGGGGTAAGTGAATACATGACAAGGTATCAACCTAGATTTTCAATCAAGAATAGAGCTATGCAGATTATGGATGAAAATGTAGATGATATGGCTGTCATATGTGACTCCCTATGGACATCAATTTTGAAAGCAGAAGAGAAAGCTGAACAGGAAGCATACCTGAAACTATCTAAAAAGAGATAGTTTAAAAGGTAAAAGTATTTTCATTGATGATAATAAAGGCAAGAAAATAGAAGACACTAGTATATCAATTATCGAGGTAATTGATATCACCAAGAAAAAGGAAGAAATCAAAGTTTCACAGGATGCACCGGATCAAGTTAAGATCCACTTGCAAAAGAAAATCGATGATGATGCACTCATTGTGGACATCACTAACAGTGATCCTGATGATAAGGATGATGAAGATGTAATAATTACACAATACAAAGATGAAGCATTAAACAGTGACAATGTGTGTACATCTCTACTAGGTGAACTACCTGTACTTGCAAAGGCCACTGAAATAATTTCACAAGTACAACCCGATGCCTCTCATCCTGAGCCAACCAAAGATACAACTGAGATTCAAGCACCTAAGCAACTTGCAGATACAAATGAGCCTGACAAACCAGAGGCACAGTCTATAGAACAAAAGGAACGTGAAGAAACCAAGTCAACTGAGGTGAACCAACCTGACACTACCACCGAGACTCCCACTCAATCTACCGAGGAGCAAAAGAAGGATGATATAGTGTCAACTGGTAAGGATACTCTGAGGAGTGAAGAAAAAGATATTGTTGTAAGTGAAAAGAAGTCACCTCTAGCCCCGAAGAAGAAAAAGAAGAAAGCCAAAGGGCCGGTCACCATTGATGAAGTTATCGTTATACCCGAATGTGACCCAAGAACTCTAAGCCCCGAGGAACTAAGTCAGTATGGGGAGTTATGTTCGAGGAAAGAGCCACAAGAAAAATTGAGGCAAGGACACAAATGCAAAGAAGTGTTAAATGATGTAAGGGATATTCTACAACAGATAGTACCAGAAACAAACATTGATGAGAATAATCCCATTTTAGATCAACTTGCCAACCTTGCTGACAAAATTAATGCCCATGATACAGATACAGACAAAAGAATAGAAGAACGGGCAGAGTCAAAGATTCAACACAAATTGGCAGAAAGGATTAGCACTGAAGTGGCACTCAACAAGGTGAAATTATCTGAGGTAATTACTGAGGTAAAATCTATCACCCAGGTAATCTGTCAACTGCTAATAAAGCTTTGTACTACAAACACCTTCACTGTAGAAATCATTGAAAAGATAAAAGGTTTAGAAGAAGAAATCAAGGTGAGTACACAGGTAGCTATCACTGAGCCAACTGCTTTCTTAAAGCACACTAACCGAGTTCAGGAACTCTGGCAGCTGATAGCAGACTTAAGGAAACAGGAAGAGCACATCACCGATTAAGTCACAGAGTTACAGAAAGAACTCACTCCTTACCTGAAGATTTTTGAAACACATACTATCAAAGCTGAGCAACTTGTGGCAACACTAGAGATTTTGGTGTTGGAAAATATCTTTGACATGCATGCACAAGTCGGTCTTGAGAAAATTGCTCTTACCAACTTGAAAGAGGAATGGGAAAACCTCTTGGAGTCTATGAAGAAAACCCATCAGCACATTTTTGATAAGATGTAAGTATACATTACCTATTTTTTGGGGGAATTTGGCATTATTATCAAAAAGGGGGAAAACATGTATATGTAAAATAATATATTTTTGATATGTATATTACATAATACCGGGAGCATGCACCGAGGGGGAGTACTTTTGTACTTAGAAATTTTTGTAGTGGATATGTATATAGCAGAGACATAAGGGATTTGCGGAGACATAAGGGACATATAGAAACATTTTGCCTATATACATTTTTGAAGTTTTGATACTAATGCCAAAGGGGGAGATTGTTAATCTCTATTGAGCATTTTTGGTTGTCATTAGTATCAAAGGACAGTAAACAGGTTGCTCAGTTATTTACATTGAGACAGTTGGTAACTAGAAGTAAGACAGAGCAGTCGGTAAAGCCTTATACCGAGCATCACATAGTTAACCGACACCGATGGTCAGTAAACACCAAGCATCGTAGTATACACCGAGCAGATTATACAGTGTTTACCGATGATCACAGTAAACAGCATAGTAATCTGAAATGACACATTATTCTATGCAAATGGTTATAAAAGATCGTAAAATGGTTTACCAAGATCAAGGAGCATTTATTGTAAAAGATATTCATTAAATGCAATGATTATCTTATTTGTATTAGTTGATCTAGGTTATTTTTGCACCATAGATCTTAGGGTTATGATTTTCTTTGTAACCTAATTTTTGCTTAAGTGGCAAAAATAGAACACTATATATTGTATATGTTCGTACCATTTTATAAGGTTGTTGAACTGATATATATGAATCATGGAGCACTTGAAGAAATTGCCTATCTTCAAGACAATCAGTTTACCGAGCAGAACAGAGTACAGAGGTTTTCAAATTGAACAAAATCAGACAAGGATACCGAGCATAACAAAGTAGAGAACCATCACAAATAAGGTGATATTTTGATAAGCACTTATAGATCTATTTTAGACAATTGAGTTGTCAACTAGCAAATAGTTACCTATTACTTTCTGACAATTGTGATAGAGTTTTTGTGAAATCCCTTAATAGAGTAGACTTAACAGTCTTTGTATAAATCTCTTAATCGAGTACACACTTCATATAGTGTTGTTAAATCCTATAACTAGGTAGATCTAGCTAATCTAATATGTTACTCCTAACAGGGTAAGATCACCAGAAGTGATCAAAACTTGTAGCCTTAATAGGCAAACCTTTTCTATCTGCAGTAGTGAAGAATTTGTGGGTGTCATCCCCACCGTAGTTTTTACCTTCTAACAAAGGTTTCTGCATTACCAAAATACTTGTGTTATGTGATTGTCATATTGATTTCATATTGTTTACTTTCTTAAGTTAACTAGATGATTGGTTTATGAAATTAGATTCAAGTTATTTTGATCAGTTATCACAGTATTCAGTTATAGATCAGAAAGTTTTGCAACTAAAGTTTTGAAGGCACTGATTCACCCCTCCCCTCTCAGTACCTATCTCTCCTAATTCCAACAAAATCAATTACACTAATCAAGACCTATGACCTTCTAGCACCAAGAGAACTTATTCATGGTCACTAGCTTCATGAGAGAATCTGCAACATTATCCAAAGTGTCAACTTTCTCAATCAAGACTTGTCTACTCTCAACCATCTCTTGTACAAAGTGATACTACACATCAACATGTTTTTTACAAGCATGATACATATTATTTTTGGCCAAATAAATGGCACTTTAGTTCTATCACATCCAATTATTACTATCTTAAAATTGAATTCAATACCATTACCAAGTCTCTAAAACCAAACAGCCTCTTTAGAGGCATGTGTAGCAGTCATATACTCTACTTCAATGGTGGACAATGCAACTATGGGTTGTCTATTATTCATCCAACTCACTGCACCTCCAAATAAAGTAAACATAGTTACTCATGGACCTCTGACAATCCAAGTAAACTGTCTAATTTACATCAATAAAACCCTATATGTCCAATGATTTATCCACATCATAAGTACCATGATAAACCAAGCATCATTTAGAAGTACCTCACAAATATCTTAAAACCATTTTGACAAAAGTCTAATTCTCTTTACAAGGGTTAGACATAAACCTACTTAGAACTCCCACTGCTTGGACTATATTTGATCTAGTATAAATCATTCCATACATTAAACTACAAGTGACACTAACATAAAGAATATAAGACATTTCTTAAATATCATTATCAATTAGGATAAATGTCTAAACTCAACTTAATACCAACCAAAAATGAAATACTCATTATCTTACAATCCTACATTTTAAATCTTTGCAAAATGGTGTTAACATACTTACTCTGACTTAACCAAAGATTTCAATGAACCTAACCCCTACTAATTTCCATTATAAGAATATATCTAGAAGCCACCAAGTCCTTCATATCAAATGTGCTAGAAAGAATATTTTTTATCTCTCTAATCATCGTCTCACTATTACCAATTATAGTGTCCTAAATCATATCTATATACATTTTTTTCCTTAGTTAGGCCCCATTTTAGTGTTCCACGCTTCCATGATCATTGTGCTTGATCCAACCTCAATATTGTACATATTTTTTGCATTCCCATATCAAATTAGAACTTTGACCCAAATTTGAGCTCATTTTTTATGGTCAAGGGTGATTGGGTGGGTCTAGGGTAAGTTGGGTCACCCCTATCCTCAGATTTGCCCCTAACCTTGAGAAATGGCCCCAAATTTGAAGTTGATAATGCTCATTTTATTTTAGCAAGATCCATCAATACATGCATGTCTCCTTTGATTTTTTCACCAAAAATGGCTAGGAGAAGTATATAAACAAGGCTACCTCCTTCATTTTGCAAAGGCATCCAAGAACTCAAACTATGAACTCAAGATGAAAGTAAGAAAATATTCAAGATCTCTCTCAAGGAATCAAGGTATTTTATTTAATCTAAAAGAAAGCATCAAACATCAAGCATGGAAGAAAAGGATTAATTATAGATCTAAGCATTTTTTAAGGCATTCATGGTCTTCCCATCCTATATCTAAAGTCAAAAAAACATCAAAAACCAATTAAAATGTCTTTATGAGCATTTCAACACCACAAAGTTTCGTGAAGGTATAAGCATATTATCAAGCCTCTGGTACATATCATTACACTTCTTTTTCAAGCACTTTCTTTTCAATTTTAAGGTTGATTCCTCAACAAAATTTTGACTAATGAAACCCTCTTTCTACAACACTTTTCCCTACGTTTTTGTGTGTGAGAGATAGATGGAATCTATGTGGAAGGAGATATCGAAAGGTCTAATTAAGAGTTATAGTTTCACGGTCATTTCATCAAAAAGTACATGGTCAAAGGCAACTAGACTCGCCCCTAATCTCTTGGTCACCCTTGACCTCCTATTTTGGGTTAAAATTTAGATCACAAGTTAGCAATTATTTTTGTTTCCCATATCTGGTCTCAAAATTTAATTCTTAATCTATAATTTGTGTGTGCATGCAGAAAATCATTTCACTATCCATATTTCCCTAGATCTTGTATTTTTCAATTTCTTTCACATAGTCATCTTCCATTTTAGTGAAGGGTCGTTGTATCTACTTAGCATTTGAGCCTCCTTGAGCCTAGTGGATCATCTTCCTTCTAATGTATGACAAAAGATAGGTTTGAGCTTCCTAGTTTGTCCACACATCCTAGTGAATGTCCATCATCACATATTTTCTTTCATTTCATTTTGGTGAGCCTAACTCTCTTGCATCTCCATTTTGATTTGGTTTTTAGAGATAATTTGTATGCATTTCCTTGTTACATTTTATGCATTTAGAAACCTTGTCACATATTTCTTCTTATTTGGATGGTTAGATTTACATGTAACTAATTAGGTTATATGTACAACCATGTATTAACTTATTCATAGTAGATCTTGTTTTGAATTAACTTGATGAATATTTTTATAATCTTTATCCTTTCAATTGAAATCTAATTTACATTTTTGCATTCCTTTATTTCATGCATTGTTTAAGTGATCAATTTATTAGTAATTTGAATTGTGTAGGCATTCCTTTCTCTTCTTTCTTTTTGTATGACTTTCATAGTCTTGATCCCTACATATGACATCCTCATGAGAAGAAGTTATAGACTTTTGGGTTCCCTAAAAGGTGTAGATCCTGAGTCCTATAACACATTCCATGGGAATGTAAGTGATATCTCTATTCCTACCAATGACACACTTATTATATTTGAAAATTTCTCTTCTCATACTTCACATGATGAGGATGACTCCATAACAAAAGTTCATCCTAGACAAGTGGAAAATATTGTCAATGATTTGCAAATCTTGAACATTGGATGGGTCAAGAACATTATAATAATGAGGAAATCCCCTTGATTGAGGGTTGAGGAGGATGGTTCAAAATTATGAAAATGGTGTTGATTAATTATGTGGCATACCCCATATTATCAATGATAGTCTCATTCCTATGCAAATTTGTACCAAATCCCTTAATCTTTCCAATCTTAATACAATGTTGAGAATTACATTCATATTCCACATACATGCATAATGTGTCTATGTATTATGACTACATCTATCCAAAATATCAACCCTACACATGTTAGTCTTGGAGGAATTCATAATCCTACCATAACTTCTTTTGTGAGTGTTCCATGTGTTTCCCAACTATCTCCTATACCAACTTAATGCCCCACTTTCATATTCCAATTCTTCATCCATTTCCCATAATCTTTTAAATACCTCATTATCAAACATGTACATTACTAACATATCCATTGAAGAAACAATAATAACCTTTCCCAAAGTGTTTCATCTTTGCAACAACAACAACAACTCACTTTCATAAACCAATCCATGTACAAAAATCTTGTGGCATTACTATCTCATTGTCCTATGACATCACTAATCCCATTATCCCTCAATACATGGAAATACCTCACTTGGAGACCTATAATTAAAAATGTGATCTCTTGACTCATGTTAAGACATTTCAAATCTTGCATTTAGTGACTTCTCTAATGATCATAGACATGGCTAAATTACTTCTACAACATTTAGAGACGAGGTATTACAATGGTTTTGATCTTCACCCCCTTATTCTATTAATCCATTTCATAAATTAGCTAATAGTTTCATTCAACTATTTCAAAATAATATTTTTCCTCAAATTTCTTTAACTAATTTGATTCATCGTAAGAAAGGTGACTAAGTTTATTGGTAGATTCAAATATTTGCATGCTCAAATTCCTTATCTTGTAAGAAAGGTGTTAAGGAAAAAAGTGACTGATTTTATTGGTAGATAAAAACAATTGCATGAAAAAATACATTAGAGATAAGTTATTTATTTTTTTGTTTACTTATTTTACCCAATTGTGTACAATTCTTTATAATTATCAACTTCAAGTGAGCCAATTTGAGTCGTCCACTCTAATGGCTCTAGTTGATAAGAATGATACCACCCAACAATATTCTCAAAAGTTCCAAAATCCCAAAAAAGGATTCGTGAAGATCAATAATTATTCAAAAAATATTGATTCACAAGTGGTAGATGAAACATTAAGTGTGGCTCCTTTGTCATTCATTTTCAAACCATATCATCTCTTTCTGAATCCTTGCTTTATTTTATGTTGAAGTTGATTAATGCTAATGCTTTGAGACTTCCGTGCATCAAACTTATTTACTCTTCCAAACCATTTCCAACCTCCTATGATTCTAAAATCTTTTGTCAATACCATCGTCATCTTGGCCATGATACTAAGAAGTATTTTCATTTGAAACATATTAACCAAGACCTCATAGATTCCAATACCATAACCATTAAGGGTTTGAGTGATAAAGGAAATAAATATGTTACACCCCCTAGACAAATCATCCAAATCTATACCAATCTTTTCTCTTCTCTTTCTACCAACACTACTGAGCAAAGCAATTCGTTCTCTTCTTCTTTTTCCAATATTGTTGATCCTAGTAACCCTAGCCCCATAGATGTTGATGTTATGTGTAGTGTGGCCAACAATTTTGTTAATCTCATTGACCAATCTAAATCCAATGCCAAACCAAATCCTAAATCTAAACCTTTAATTACCTTTGATCATGAGGAGACTATTAAGGCAACTAATGGTCCTCTTTACATTTTTGCGAAGATTACTGATAATGTCTTTCAAGGAGTGCTTATTGATCCTACTTTCATGGTGAATGTTACAATTGAGGAACACCTTTTGACAAGAAAATTCCATCAAGACTCCTATGAGAAAACCAATGTGATTATTAATACTTTTAATAGTTTTACTTGTCCTACTCATGGTTTTATCACCCTTCTTGTGTAAGTTGGCAAGAAGTGATTAGATGTCACCTTTTTCACTATCTCAACTTTTGATCAATTCTATGTGAGAATTGGACTTTCTTGGATCACCTCCATGAAATCAATTTATTCTCCTCCCCATAAGTTTTTGGAGTTTCCCCATAATGGAGAAATTGTCATATGATCAATTATAGTCTCTATTAGCCTTTAGATTTTTGTGGAAACTTTGACTTTGAATTATTTTGGCCTCACATGCCTTGACCATTGCAACCTCACCAAGGAATTTTCCTCCTACCTTATCAAAATTATAAACATCGAATTATTTCTAAATTGAGAATCCCGAAGGATAGCCCATCTCCTTGTCTTAGACCTAGACTCCTTCCCACTCCTTCCATTCCTCTTATTTTTTCTTTTGTTTAACCTCCTCTATCATACAAACATCCAACATTCTCTATCTCTTAACCTAGTAACACTACTTATGTTCCTCCTATTAAGAAAGAAAATGATCTCATGTTGATCAATCATATAAACCTTTCTAAATCTCAAGAAAAATAAAAAATAACTAATGTGCTCATGATTGACATCATATATGTCGTGTTAAGGGCCATGAGCTTTCTTTCTAAACCATTTCCTCCACTAAAATACCTCATGATTCTTTGCTTCCTTTTGACCATCCTATGCATAGAAAAAGAGAGGAATAAAATCTTAAGAAATTTAAATTATCTAAACATGATAATATTCTTTTTATATTAAGGATCCTATTGTGAATAAATTATATGATGAAGAAACTCTTGATGATGCTAAAAATCTTAATGATTCAAATAATTTTGATCCTAACGATTATGATGATTTATATGAGGTTATTAAAATTAATCATGAATTATCTGCAAGATTTTACAAAGCATTAATTATTGCTCCTTATGACAAACAAAGTGATTCATAATTCATGTTCCTTGTTTGGAACTTGTAGTAGATCCATATACCATACTCAATGTTTCTCCTCTTGTGTTTTGTCTACCTTTCCTACATAAGGTTCAGAAAGAAGGGTGGTATATGTTACACTTGAATAGCTCCTCTTGTGCAATGGATTCTTTTATGTATTTTCTTGTTCATAATCTGCTTCCCTTGTGATGTTCTATTATTTTTTAATATTTGTATAGATTACCCTTGTTCCTCTATTCATCCAAGGTGATAAAGGGGTTGAACATATCATAGAATTATTCTATTTGTATCTCAATTATTTTATATGTTTTATTATTGTTATGTTGTACATGTGTGCTATTTTTGTAAATGTGCATTTGTGTTGTCTAATAGGGGATGATGCAAAGTAGTGATAACCATCTCTCATTTTGGTCTCTTCAATGTTGAACCAAAAAGACATGTATTCATATTATGTTATCTTCTTCCATTATTCTCATAGTTATACTACCTTTGGGGGATGAGGTCAATACATTACAATTATCCTTGATATACATGAGTTATCACATATGCATACTAACCCTAGAGTTAGTAAATCCCTCTGTGCTCTTTTTTTCATGTATTTTATTTCCCTTGATTTGTCCTTGTCTTGGGGCATATCATAATGGAAAAATTATTTTATTTTGGATGGATGTATTCTACCTTAAAGTTATTACTCCTAATAAGGCATACACACTTTCTTTAATGTGGGGGCATAAAATTTGATATTTGTTACATATTATGCACACACTTGAAATCAAATTTTGTAGTCATTCTTTTTAGGTTACTTAGAAAACTCTTCATTTTTCTTTGTAATCTCCTTTTGGTGGATATCCTTTGATATAATATTTTCCTTGGTTATCCTTTTTGCACCATTCCATAGGTAGATTTCCTTCTATACAATACTTTCCTTAGTTATCATTTTGCACAAATTGTTTTAGTAGGATTTCCTTGCATATAATTATTTTCTTGGTTATCCTTTAGGTGGCTTGATTATCATAACACATCTTTCTAGACCATCAATTCCATCTTTTCATCTCTCTCTCCACATGGCCCATAGAAGAGTAACCTTACTAGGCTAGCACAGTCATACCTTATTATTTTCTCTCTCTCTTCATATGAATGTTTATTTTCTCTTTTTCCTAGACTAATAAGGACCTAAGTCACTTGGGGACTTGGTGTTTCCTTGTCCCTTTTTCCTTGATAAGATTGTTTTCTTATATTTTAATCTACTTTACCAAGAGTGTGAGGTAGTTTCATACTCCTAAAGTGGGTGCTAAATTTAGTGTCCTTAATTGTATCCCTATAAAATTGTATTCCTTAGTCAGGCCTCATTTTAGTATCCAATGATTCTATGCTCATTATGCCTAATCCAGCCTCAATTCCATGCATATTTATAGCATCCCCATATCAAATTGGATCCCCAACCCAAATCTAAGCCTATTTTTGGTGGTTAAGGGTGACTGGGTGGATCTGTCATGATTTGGGTTGCCCCTAACCTTGATAAATGGCCCAAAATTTAAATCAAATAACAACCTTTTAATTTTAGTGGGATTCCCAAATCCATGTCAACCTCCTTTAGGTTTTTCACCCTAAAATGGCTAGGAGAGATATATAAATGAAGCTACCTCCCTCATTTTATAAAGGCGTCCAAGAACTCAATATATGAAATCAAGGTAAAAGTAAGAGGACTTTCAAGATCTCTCTCAAGAAATCAAGGAAATTTATTCAATCAAGCAATAATCAAGCATGAAAGATGAGTAATGTGTACGTATAAGAATTTGAAAAAGCATTCATGGTCTTCCCATTCTAGATCCAAATTCAACAAAACATCAAAGACAACTTTGAACATCTTCACGAGCATTTCAACAACTTGAAGGTTTGTAAAGGTATAAGCATTTTATCAAGCCTCTACTACATATATTTTAAGGTTGATTCATCAATCAAGGTTTGATGATGGAAAACCACTTTGCACAATATCTTTCCCCCTTTTTAATATGTGCAGGAGACATGTGGTGTGTTTGTGTGAAAGGAGCTACTTAAAGGTCTAAACAAGAGCTATAGTTTTACAATCGCTTCATCAATAAGTGCAGGGTCAAAAGTGAGTGGAATCTCCCTTAACCTCTTGGTTTCTTGTAACCCTCTTGGTTTCCCAAAACCTCCTATCTTGGGTTGAAATTTGGATCACAGGTTAGTGATTATTTATGCTTCCTAAATTTGGTCTTAGAATTGAGTTCTTAGTTTTAAATCTATATTTGCATGCAAAAAATCATTTATCTCTCCATATGTCCCTAGATCTTGCATTTTCTAATTTCTTTTGCATAGTCACCTTCCATTATAGTGAAAGATCACTACATCCACCTAGCACTTGAGCCTCCTTGAGGCTAGTGGATCATTTTCCTTCCAGTGTATGACAAAAGATAGGTTTAAGCTTCCTAGTTTGTCCACACATATGAGTGAATTCCACCCATCCCTCATGTTATTTCATTACACTAATAAACAATACCTCATCAACATACAAAGCAATAATTAATAATTGGTCAAATATAAATATAGTGATCCTCTTTGCTTCTAACATAAGTTATAACCCAAATTTAATGCAAATGCATCAAACTTCTGGTGTCACATCCTTTGTGACTGTTTCAAACCATAAAATGATTGTTTTAACCCAAAAACTAAGTTTTTTTTTTCTTTCTCAACCAAATCATCAAGTTGTCATATATAAATTTCTTCTTCAAGATCTTCATGCAAGGAAGAAGTTTTATCATCCATTTGCACTATCTCAAAATTGTAAATAATAGAAATAGATAATAGGAATTTATTAGAATTTATCTTAGCAAAAAGAGAGAATATTTCACCAAAATCAACTCTTTCTCTATAGGATCAACCCTCGTCCACCAATTTGGATTTATACCTCTCTTACTGATCATCTACTCCAAATTTATTCTTAAATATCCACTTTCATCCAATGGGATTTCTTCCTTCCAGAAAACTAATGAGATACCAGGTATCACAACTAGGTAAAGATGTCATCTCCTTCTACATGGCCTAAATCCAACACTCACTTTCTTCTAAATATAGTGTCTCCCTATAAGATCTAGGTTCATTGTCAGTACAAAGTAAATAAAGTTTGCAATGAAAATATGATGGGCTATACCTATCAACTGGATTATATTATCTTGTGGACCTTCTCAAAGCTAGAGTAAGAGGTTCTTCCTCATGATCTTCCTCACTATTATCAACTTCTTCTATCAAAACTGAATCTTTTGAACTTTTATTTGAACTCTCTTCTACTTCTCTATCTTATTGTCCATCCCTTTATTCTTCCACATGTGCATCTTCCTGGTTATTTTCAAAATGAATTGTTTATGACTTTTCCTTTGATTGCTCTTCGATCACCTGAATCAACTTTTAAATTTCCTAAAAATCACATCTCCTGAAAAGATCATTTTCCAAGTTAGAGGATTCCAAATATTATAACCTTTTACATTCTCACCATATAGTACAAAGATACATTTGTGAGCTTTTGGGTCCAATTTGGATCACTTCTCTTGAGGCACATGAATAAAAGCCTCACAACCAAAGACCCTTAAATTTAAAATTGAAGGCTTTTTACCCGACCACATTTCATAAGGTGTTTTATCAATAAGTGCTTTAGAAGGAGATATATTAATCAAATAACAAGTAATACCAATAGCTTTTTTTCCAAAATTATTTATCTATCTTAGCACTAATTAACATGCTCCTATCTCTTTCCATTAATTTATTGTTCCTTCTTTTTGCCACCCCATTTTGATGGGTAGTGTAAGGTGTAGTATTTTTCCTAACAATTATTGCATGTTTGTAAACCGTATTGAATTTCCTAGGGCAATATTCACCCCCATTCTTAGATCTCATTACTTTTATCTTATAATCTGATTTCTTTTCAACCAACGCCTTAAATTCCTTAAACTTGGTGAAAAAATTGGATTTTAAATGCATAAAATAAATCTAAGTATATCTTGAGACATCGTTAATGAAGAAAACATACTACGAATATCTATTGAAAGAGTCAGCATCCACTAGACCAGATACAACTATAAGAATAATCTCTATAAGTATCTTAGTTTTATTAACTCTTTAAGGAAATAAATATCTATTTTGTTTACCAAACATAGTGCTCACAAAAATCATTCTTACTAACAGAATAATCAGGAATCCCCTCAACTAGTTTCTTATCTAGAATGATCTTAAGACCTTTTTCACCTATGTGACCCAATGTATGGTGCCATAACATACATGTATTTCTATACTTGGTTACAAAAGATGAATTACAAAGAGTAGAAGCATGAAGCTTAAACAATGTCCATGTTTGAGATCCTTTGGCAGTTCTATCAAACTTCCCCTTACCAACCTACTGCTATAATTATCAAATTTCACATGCATTCTAGAGTCATTTAACTTATAAACCAAGGGTAAACTTGTTGTAAGATCTGGGATATGTAAAATATTATCAATGGAAATAGTCCTCACATCACTGAAATGTAACTTTACATTTCCTTTTCCAACAATCTTTTTTGAGGTTCTATCAGCAAAAAATATTCTCCTCCATCATATTCCCTATATTCAGAAAACTACTCCTTGTGAGGATTCATATGGTAGGAGGCACCTAAATCAACAAGCCAAAAATCATTACTAATAGAGTTATCTGAAATAAGTAAAGCATTAGAATTACTTTTATTTGAGAACTTATCCATGGAAGCACCAATGCCCTTTTTCTTATTTCTACACTCCTTCACACACCCTCTTTTACCAAAATTTGAACACTACACTCTTCTCTTTTTAGTGATCTTAAAATGTCTTTTTTAACTTATCCTTCTTTTTATCCCCTTTAGACCCTTTCTCCTAATGTATTACTTGTACATGCAAGGCATCTTGCAAGCCAACATTCATGATCTTTCCCATCATCTCTTCTAAAAGAAGTATAATGTTGTGTATCTTTAGTTTTGTACCACCACTACTTATGACAACAATTAGATTTTCCCAAGAATCATGCAAAGATAAAAGAAATAAAATACATTTATCGTCATCTTCAATACTAAGATCTCCTCATGCAAGCTAATTAAAAATAAAATTAAAAGCATTCATTTATGTTATAAATATAATCATCAGCACCCATTTTCAAAGAATACAAACATCCTTTCCAATATATTTGTTAGACGAACTCTTTGTTTGATAGATATCACCTATTTTCCCTCATAGCTTATATGTAGTGTCATTTGTAGAGACACTCAAGAGGATATATTTTGTAAGACACAACCAAATGGTTCCTTGTGCCTTCTTGTCTAACATTTTTCATTGACCATCCATTAAGGAAGAATACTCTAGTTTATTTTCTTTTAAAATTGGCATTCATTGGTTTCTCTCTCCAAGGAGATCTTAAAATTTCCACTTTCACATCTTGTAACCAATTCCATTAAACTTCTCAATAACTTGATGAAAAGTGGAGGCTATGGTATACAATCTTTCTCAAATCTACAAAAAAATCACAAAACAAAAGATCTCATTGCGGCAAAACCCTTCAACACTTAAGATAAAGGTGTCCCTCCCTCAACATAATTGTTAACTCTGATACCAACTTTTCTAAAACAAGGTGAAGAAATCTTGCAATGTGAACTTAAACTAAATATTAGTGCAAATCATAAACTAAAGATTAACCCTCAACAAAGTGATTGTAGAATCAAAATAAGAACTAGAAAACCATTGCACATGAAATACCATATTTACAAGGAGAAACCCTTTTAGGAAAAAAATCCACCACAAAAAGAGAGGCAACTATATTACAAATCCAATAAAGAATACAAAAAAATAAACTTCTATGTAGGCCTCTATAGAATCTTGGAGCACGTTTTTAGCCTATAAACTAAACAAGACTAAATGAATAACTCTATCTCAAGGAACCAATTTAGAGGAGTTTGTGAGGATCAATAACATTGTGTTATCATAAAATAATAGGCAATAAAACCACTGGAAAAACCTCACGCCCACCCCCAAGAATAGCCTCTTACAGATGCTTCTCACAACTCTCATAATGCATCTAGCTCTAATTTGAGCACCCCTAGACCAATACAAAAGTATATGTCATAAATTCTTGTCATATGGCATAATAATGATAATGATAATAATAATCATCACACATGCACTTACAACCACCAAAAAGTGTCCACGAACCCCAAAATAGGAGAATCCAAGAGGGACTGCATAGCTATTTTGTCCTTTTTCCTAGAGGACAAACGGTATAAGTAACTTTGCCTATACATGGTCTCTTTCACCATAATTGGTTAAACAATTTAATCTCTTAAAGGTAAATTACAAAACACATTAAGAAAACAATAAACTAAGGATTTTAAGGTTGATGGCACCTAAATCCTAATATTTTGGTCTTTTCTTCTCACTGGAAATATTTCCCCCCCTAGGTTTTCTTTGTCTCTTCTATTATGAGGAGATTTTGTATATGAGAACCTCATAAAATCTTATTGATGGAATCCATCCACCTTTGATTATTTTTATCTTTTCTTCCCCCAAGTTTCACTTAAGGGAGTGTGTTAGTGTGAACAATGTCTATTTCTTTGCTAGTTCCCCACCTAGGTCCTTTTCACACTAGTTTACATTTACTTATGATTTTTCTATACATTATCTCGCATTAGTTGTCTTTCTAGTCCCCTAGGTGAATTTCTTATACATATTCATTTATACATTTAAAATCACTTATACTAAATTGTTGTGTATTTCCTTTTAAATATTATATATTTTATTCTTTCAATTATAGGTTTTTGCTTTTGCTTCCCTTCAATAATTTATAATTTGGGTAATTTCACAACCAAATCTTACACAATGATATGAAAGAGCTATAATATATAGTCTTATACTTTCAAAATTTGATGATGACGAAGCACAGGTAGAAAGATGAAAAAAAAAAAAAATTGTTTTAAGTAAGTTTTCAAATTTAAGAAGACAAGGAGAAATGTAGAATTTCGTAAAAGAAGTAAATCACATGTACTCATTTACTTTATCTTACCTTAAACAATCAAATAACTTATGTAAATGAACTTAAATAATACTATATAATCAATTAATTATACTAACACAAAACTATATTTATATTGAAATGACTAAAATAAATAAAAAATAAATTGCTATAAAATATGTAACTTTTTCAAGTGAACACTTACCAACTACAATAACAACTCACCTTCCATAGAGAGAGAAAAAAATAAATTGTTAGCACCTTTAAAAAGTATCTACTCATCTATACAAAGTTCACACTAGTCACTATCAAAAAACAACCCTCTTCTCAATATCTTTAGAGATCCACCGTAACAAACAATTCCTATAAATTATAAGCCACAAATTGACAATTCAAATCTTATTGTACCTAAATATAGAATACTTTTAATTTATTAAGAACCTCTCACCAAACACAATAACTCACCCTTCATGAAGAAAGAAAAAATATATTTATATATCTTTTTAATATAATTTCTATTACTTTTTTCCCAAAATAATACTAAATTACCATAAATTATGCACCATAAATTGACCATTCAAATCTCATAATGTCCAAAATATACAATAATGTTTATTTATTTCTTTAAAAAAGACCAAACTTATTAATATCTTTATTAGTTATAACGTATGGGACACAAGTACCTAACTTTCTTTACAATAATAATTAACATTTTAATACTTTTATTAGTTATAATGTATGGGATACATTTAAGTTTTTTTTAATTAATTTTACTTCGATATGAAGGTATCCAATATTCCTTCCCTTCAATAATTAATAGAAATAGAGAGTCTAGATGCATTGAACAAAAGACAAAAGGCCGACCAACATAATAAATTTCTTGTTTCGTTAAGGTTTAAAAATAAATTATTGTCCCTTCAACCTTATTTTTATTTCATCATTCAACGTATATAGAAAGAAAGAGGAATAAAATCTAGATGGGCCCACTCATGGGTCTCCATCACTAAAGCTGACACATCATGATATTTTAAAGAATATTTCAAGTCCAAATTCATTGGAAGATACTTTTAGGTAATTGAGAAGCCACCAATCTCAATAGGTTGAAAGGAATGGGCAAGCTTTGATTTTTTGGAAAGTAGTGAAAATTATATGTTTTTTTATTGTTTTTTAATAAAATATAATTTATAGTTTATAAGGTATATTTTTGTGTAAACTTGGTTTATAATATTAAATGAATATTAATTTTTAGATGTTGATTTTTGTTCTCGAATTCGTACATGGTATCTTGGATTAGATTTATAGGTGTAGAATTGATTCAAGTCATTCCTATTGTCGTGCATTTGAATCCAATTTGTTTACATTCGAACTTCAAATTTGACTTTGGTAACTCCATTGTACTAATTATCGTGAGCTGACTTAATGCATGTTTGTGTTATTGTATCTAATAACATTTATTATTTATTTCTAAATCACCTACAATCTTAAGACAACCATTTGCATAAGAACGTCATAAAGCGTCCTAATTCTACCAACATTCTTGGTATAATGTTTTCTATCTTGTTGTCTTTGATTCTGAATCATCAATATTGAGCCGGTCCACCTAGGGGTTTGACTAACGAGAGCATGATCCTTAGTTCTCAAAAGTCATCAATAGCTACTACCCCACTTCAAACATAGACATGTGGAGAGTTAAGTAATAAATCATTTTCTATATTTACCTATATGGATCCATATTCAATTTAACATAGTAGATCAATTATGTAGTCGTGGAGATTCGTTTCATAGGCACACATGTAAACAAAAATATAACACATACAAATTATAAAGGTTGAGGTGATCGTCTAGTCAGGCTCTAAATTTTCAACACATCACTAAATTACTTTAGATGAACCCAACTCCTACATAACCTAGGGTCTTGGCCTTAGTGTTTGTCCTTTTATTAGGGTTTCCAAGCATAATTTTCTATGTGTATGTTTTAGGTTTCACATCTCACAATGGTTTGGAATCCCTTTATGTATACTTTATTGCTCTACCCACCTTAAATTTTTGTATTTCATGTTGTATGATATTATTTATATCCAATCTTATTCACTCTTATTTTCACATGCGAGGTTTTTATTTGTTGATTTATTTATATATTTAATTGCTTGTCACTATTTTTATTATTTATCGGATCTTACATATCTTCTACATAATTTTCCTTTAGGTTTTTGTAATATTTTTTTTGCAAGCTAGAGTCTCGTCCATATCCTCACATTTCTTTAAGAAGTCCTCATTTGAACCCTCAATTGTTCCACTTCACTAAGAATGTTGTTTCTGATGATCTTCATATAGATATTGCAATTGTTGAGCTCAAGAGTATTATTTTTAATCATGAAAGGCATTTTGAACAACAATAATTTTAGGTATATTTTGTGTAACTTTGGTTCATGATATTGAATGATCATTTATTTTTAGAGATTGATTCTTATTCTAAGAGTTTATATTTGGTATCTTGGATTAGATATGCAAGGACAAAATTAATCTTGATCATTTCTATGCATTTGAACCCTACATTTTTGTATTCAAACTTTCAATTCAAACCCTACTAACTTCCTCCTTTGTGAGTTGACTTAATGCATGTTTGTGTTATTGTATTAAATAGCATTTATTATTCATTTGTAAATCACCTATAATGTTGAGATACACATTTACAATACAACATCATAAAGCATTCTTATTGCACCAACATCTTAGATATTATGCATTATTTCTCATTGTCTTTGATATTGGTTCATCACTATTGCATTGGTCCACCTAGGGGTTTGACTAAGAAGAAAATTATCCTTAGTTCTCAAAAGCTATCAATAGCCACTAACCCACTTCAAACATAGACATGTGGATAATTAAGTAATCAATCATTTTCTACCAATTCACCTATCTAAGTCCATTTTCAATTTAACATAGTAGATTAATTATTTAGTTGTGGATATTAACTTCATGGGCACACATCTATACCAAAATAGAACACAAACAAACTATAAAGGTTGAGGTGGTCATCTAGTCATGCTCTATTTTAAACAAGTCACTAAATTACATTAGATGAGTTCAACTCCTACATAACCTAAGGTTTTGGCTTTAGTATCTGTCGTTTTATTAGGGTTTTCAAGCATTATTTTCTATTTGTGTGTTTTAGGTTTCATATCTCATAAGGGTTTAGAATCCCTTTATGTATACATTATTGCTCTACCCAATTTAAGGTTTTGTATTTTATTATATGATATTATTTACACCCAATCCTATTTACTCTTATTTTCACGTATGGGGTTAAATCATTTGTTGATTTATTTATATATTTAATTGTTTGTCACTATTTTTTTAATTTATTAGATCTTAGATCTCTTCTACATAATTTTCCCTTTAGGATTTTGTAGATTTTTTTGCAAGCAAGGATCTCATCCACATCCTCACATTTATTTAAGAAGTCCTCATTTGAACCCTCAAATGTTCCACTTCACTAAGAATTTTGTAATGATTATCTTGATATAGATATTACAATTGTTGAACTTGAGGGTGATATTTTTAATCGTGAAAAGCATTTTGAACAACAACAATTTTAAATGGGCTTGCTAGTTTGAATATTTGATGAGATTTTGCCTACAAATTCATTTGGATTGGAAGTGCTTGGTGCTAAGATTACTCCTAGTAATTTTAATGGTGCATCCTCCTCCTGGAACTTCCTCCTAGATTTACTCTTTGGTTTGGTATATGACTCATTTCACTCCTCTTTTAACCATGCTGGACAACATTTTGTATGCCCACATTCCATATCAAGATTTATACATCTACTCCTTCCCATGCTACTATTAACTCACCTTATTTTTATGTTATCCTTATTAGCGTTGTGAATGCACACAATCCTAGTGTTTACTCTCCCATATCTACTCCCACTACCAAAGTGGATATTCTTCTTAACTTGTAATGTTACATTTCTCCTACAGTGATTTGATTAAATACAAAATATTCAATATAATTTATTATTAAATTTTAAATAATTTAGATTGTGCAATGATATCAAATAGATCTATCAATAATCAGTATAAAATTTATAAAATAAAATAATTTAAAGTGAATAATTAATACAATAAATTAGATATGTAGCACCTCTTTTGTTTTCTCCCTGTGTGACATCCATATGGATGTAGCTTCAACATTATGTTTGTAGTGGTACCTTTGTGTAGTTAGATGATAATTCTTTTGTAATGCCTTGGTTTGGCTATGGATGCCTCGTTGTAGCTTTAAATGATTGGTAGTGCTTACCTTACGCCCACAAGGATTATGTTGTTGAATTGGAAAGTTACTTATGTCCTTATGCCTGGTTGTGATAACCATTGGGCTTTTTCTTATTGCATACATGATCTAGAATGTTAGACTTTTAGATGCTATTTTATTGTGAGTTATGTGGACTCATTGTGTTCAAGTTATTTGGACATGAGATTGACTCTTTTATCTAATTCAATGACTATTCTCATGTTATGATTGTGTGCTAGCATTGTGAGATGCACCTCATTCGGTTCATTATGTGGTTCTTACAAATATCATTGTTGATGTTACATGATGATATTTGGTTCATTTATATTTGATGACATTTTGATTATGCTTATCTTGAGATGTAATTATTGATTCATTGATGTATGTTCCAGTGGTCACTGAGATATTATGTTAAACCATGTTTGGTTATCATCTGATTTAAGAGTTTAATTGATATATATGTTATAAATATCATAAAATTTTATTTAATACTTTAAATTAAATGAAATAATTATTTATGGTATTTATTGAGGATTAAATATGGAGGAAATGGTTTCATAACATTTGAATACATAAGAATTATTATGCCGCTAAACATCCTTTCATTAGTTTCATTTTTTTATTATTGTATGTGCTTCAGCTATCTATATATGAGCAACTATACTTGATGTATGCATGTTTTAGTGAACATGCACTAGACATTGACTCCACCCAATTTCATAGGTCTGAGAGTGTCTTTATCCTCAATAGTGACATAAGAGATAGTTTGATGCAAGAGCATCCTGGGTGTAAGAGCAATCTTGCATCACCCAAAAATATTTTTTTGTTTGCTTTTCAATAAGGGCTATCTTGTGCAGAGCTTCTATTTATGGAAACTTACTATTTTTAGTAAGTTGGTCCTATGATCTCGGAATACATTCTGATTTCACAGTTGGAGGTCCATCTTAGTCATTTCAGACTGTCAGTAAAGTTTCATTGCCTGTTTGAAAATTTTCGGTATTGGAAACAGGGTACAGAAACTTTGAACTCAGTTTTGAAGGCTTTAGAGGCCCTGGAAGAGGTTGAATTTTTAGTTGAATGAAGCTTGCTTGATTCAAACATTGTAGAGCTCCTCGCGCCCTTTCCAAATTGGGGTCATAATAGTCAATTGGGTCAATGGGTGATGACTTATGGTCTTTGCAAGTCGGACCACCTAAAATGGAGAAAAATAAATTTCCTTCAAAATTTTTGTTCGGGTTTCAAAAGTTATTTTGAGCCGACTTTGATGTAATAAATTGAAAAATAAAATAAAAGTTTGGTCAGCCTTAAGGGCTAAATTTCTGGAACCTTCTCGGGCAATGGAAATTGCCTATATAAAGAAGGCCTGTAGTGTTCTCTAGGGCAGTTCTGGGTAGATCTGGGTAATGATTTGAGGCTTTGTCCTACAGAATATTGTAAAGGGAATGCCCATGTGGCTTTGCATATTGTAATTCTAAAATTTGTAATTCCACATTTGTGGAGATAATAAGAAGCTCATTTTCTGTTCTTGCAAATTGTTGTTGTTTCTCTGTTTCTATTATGTGTTTGTGGTATTAAGGGGAGTACCCTTCATCAAGTGGTATCAGAGCAGGCGTTCCTGAGTGTGTAGATAGATCACCAACTGTGAGGTAGTTTGCACCAAGACCGTGGTTAGGGTTTCAACAAGCAGCATGAAAATGCCTCCACGAAGGGAACGTGGCAGAAGAGCTGGTGTTGTGACA
The DNA here is from genome assembly GCA_027943335.1 of Chamaecyparis obtusa. Lineage (NCBI taxonomy): Eukaryota > Viridiplantae > Streptophyta > Pinopsida > Cupressales > Cupressaceae > Chamaecyparis > Chamaecyparis obtusa. The sequence continues at coordinate 281,582 of BSBK01004923.1, read as the reverse complement.
CCTGAGGTTAGAGAACTCCAGAGACAAGTGTGAGCATTGCAAGAACAGATTCACAGAGGAATGAATCTTAATGTCAGAGATGAAAGAGAGGATGAAGCTGAGGGAGAAGGAAATTCTGATCAAGAAGAAGGCGAAATTCTGAACCAAGAGGAAGAAAGACTTTTTCGAGCCATTTCCAAGATTGGGAAAAGGCCTAAGATTGAGTTTCCTACATTTTCAAGAAATTTTAACCCAAAGGAGTTGATCGACTAGATCAATGAATTAGAAGAATATTTTGAGTATGAAGATATCGAGGATCCTGATCGGGTCAAGTTTGCTAAGGTCAGACTGAAGGGTCATGTGAAGATCTGGTGGAAGGAGATCCAATTAGAGTGAAATCGAAGAGGAAAGGATAAAATCACAAGATGGGATCGGATGGTGGATAAATTGAAGCGACAATTCATTCCTGTTGATTATGAGCTTGACCTACTGAAAAAAAATGCAAAGTTTGAAGCAAGCAAGAAGATCTGTTCAGGAGTATACGGAGGAGTTCTATCGAATCCTCATCAGAACAGGCCATGCGGAAGCTGATAAGGAGAAATTTGTTTGTTACCTTAATGGGTTGAGACTGAGCATTCAAGAGGAGCTGAATTTGGTTTGAATGAACAGTATTGAAGAGGCATACCATTTTTCCCTAAAAGTAGAGGAAAAGCTGAGCAAGAAGTTTGAGAGCATACAAAATGGAAGAGGTCATGGTGGAAGATCTTGTGGACGGTCATATGGTGGCCGAAATGAAGATCTAAAAAAGAAGGATGAGGCCAGTAGCAGTCAAAATCAGAGAGGAAACACTTCCAATCATTTCCATGATCAAAATAATAGAGATCAAAGAGGAAGAGGAAGAGGACAAGGATCAGGAAAAGGAGACTTTCGTGGAATATGTTTTCACTGTGGAGAAGAAGGTCATAGGGTATTTGAATGTCCTCAACACCAAGGAAGGACATATAGGAGGAATGAAGGTCAAGCCAAAGTTGCACATGTTGATGAAGATGCCAGATCATCACATTCTGAAGATGCTGAAAGAGGAGAAATCTTGATTAACAGAAGAGTTCTACTGAGTGGTGAGAATGAACCTGAGCAAAGGAGGAGCCTATTTTGCACTAGATGCAAGTGTGAGGGTAAATGTTGTGATGTGATTATTGATAGTGGAAGCACTGAAAATTTGGTGTCAGAAGAGATGGTGAAAAAGTTGAAGCTCAAGAGACAGAAACACCCACATCCATATCAGATTTCTTGGGTGCAGGATGACCACAAGGCCATGGTCAATGAACAATGCCTAGTGAAGGTCAAGATTGGTAGATACCATGATGAGGTACTATGTGATATCATATCTATGGATGCATGTCATATGTTGTTTGGTAGACCATGGCAGTTTGACAGGTGTGTTGTACATGATGGTCGTGCGAATACCTATTCCCTGACAAAGGATGGAGTGCGACATAAGCTAAAGCCATTGAATGACACAAAAGAAAAGGTATGTGGTAATGAAAGAATAACTTTTGTTGATGGAAGAAAGTTCTTAGATGGTATGAGGCATGAGCATGTGTGTTTTTCTTTAATTCCAAAATCTAGTAAGAGGAGGTAGAAGATGTACCTGTAGAAGTTGTAGATTTGTTGAATGAGTTTTAGGATATTATATCTGATAATGTACTTGATGCATTACCACCAATAAGGAAGATTAGTCATCAGATGGACCTGATTCCAGGAGCCAATTTGCCAAATAAGGCAGCACATAGAATGACACCAGTAGAAAGTGAGGAGTTGAATAGACAAGTACATGAGTTATTACAAAAGGGTTTGATTTGGGAGAGCCTGAGCCCATGTGTTGTACTAGCAATATTAGCACCAAAGAGGAATGGAGAATGGAGGATGTGTACAAACTCTAGGGCAATAAACAAGATCACAATCAAGTACAGGTTTCCATTGCCACGAATGGATGATATTATGGACTGTTTGAGTGGAGCTATGTATTTCTCAAAGATAGATCTTAAGAGTGGATATCATCAAATTCGGATCAAAGAAGGAGATGAATGGAAGACTGCTTTCAAAACAAGGGACTGTATCAGTGGTTAGTCATGCCTTTTGGGCTAACCAATGCACCAAGTACTTTCATGCGGCTCATGAACGAGGTTCTGAAAGAGTTTCTGGGTAAGTTTGTCATTGTTTACTTAGATGATATTTTGATCTTTAGTAAAACATTGGAGGAATATATGGTGCATTTTCATATGGTGTTTAAGAAGCTGAGAGAAGAGAAATTATTGATAAATTTGAAGAAGTGTAGTTTTGTGAAGAAAGAGTTAGTGTATTTGGGATTTGTAGTTTCAACAGAAGGTCTAAAAATGGACCCAAAGAAAGTACAAGCTATCCTTGAATGGCCTACTCCAAGGAGTGTTGTGGAGGTAAGATCTTTTCATGGTTTGGCTAGCTTTTACAGAAAGTTTATCAGAAATTTTAGCAGTATTTGTGGACCCTTAACTAAAACAATGAGAGGGGATAGAAAAGAGTTCAAGTGGACTAATGGGGCAGATAAGAGTTTTAAACTGTTGAAACAAAAAGTTACAGAATAGCCCATTTTAGCACTTCCATATTTTAATAAGGTGTTTCAAGTAGACTGTGATGCTAGTGGTACTGCAATAGGAGCTGTTATGAGTCAAGAAGGTAAAGTTGTTGCTTATTTCAGTGAAAAGTTAAATGATGCCAAGAGAAAATATTATGTTTATGATCAGGAATTTTATGCTATAGTTTAGGCATTGAACAAGTGGAGACACTATCTTCTTCCTAAGGAGTTTGTTTTGTATACTAATCATCAAGCTTTGCAATATTTGAATAGTCAAGGAAAGTTGAATCAAAGGCATTTGAAATGGGTTGAGTTTTTGCAGAGTTATACATTTGTTTTAAAACACGGGAGTGGAAAGTCTAATAGGGTTGCAGATGCGCTTAGCAGAAGGCAACTATTGTTGACAGAGATGCAGATTGAGGTCGTTGGGTTCAAGGAACTCAAGAATTTGTATGCAGATGATCCTGATTTTGGAGAAGCTTGGAAAGCTTGTAAGGAACCTGTTACTCTAGATAGAATGAAGTGGTTGGATTTCATCATTTAGGATGATATGCTATTCAAAGGGAGCTAGTTGTGCATTCCACAAAGTTCTATGAGGGAGAATCTCATCAAGGAGAAGCATAGCGGAGGATTGGCTGGACATTTTGGTTGAGATAAAACCCTTGCTTTGGTTAGTGAGAACTATTATTGGCCATGATTGCAACAAGATGTCAAGAAGTTTGTACAAAGTTATAGAGTATGTCAGATGGTGAAAGGAGTGAAGCATAATACAGGGTTGTATCAGCCATTACCTATAACAGAGAAACCTTGGGAGGATATCAGTATGGACTTTGTTCTTGGTTTACTGAGGACTCAGTGGGGACATGATTCAATTTTTGTGGTGGTTGACAGATTTTCAAAGATGGCACATTTCATTCCCTACAAGAAGACTAATGATGTTGTTCATGTAGCAAAATTGTTTTTCAGAGAAGTAGTGAGACTACATGGTTTGCCAAAGAACATAGTTTTAGATCAGGACACTAAGTTTGTTGGATATTTCTGGTGCACATTGTGGAAGAAGTTGAAGACAGATTTGAAGTTCAGTTCATCACATCATCCACAGATAGAGGTGGTGAATAGAAGTTTGGAAAATTTGCTGAGATGTTTGGTTGGAGATAAGCCAACAGGATGGGATTTGATTTTACCACAGGTGGAATTTACATACAATAATTCTATTAACAGGAGCACTCGTAAATCACCATTCCAGATTGTATATGGAAGTAGTCCAAGAAATGCATCTGAGTTGAGAAAGATAGATAAATGAGAAATAAGTAGTGTTGAAGTTGAGGATTTTGTAGAACACTTGAAGAACATCCATGAGGAGGTGAGGAAGCACATTACCAAGATGAATGCGCAGTATAAGGCTAAGGCAGATGAGAAAAGGAGGCATAAGGAATTTTAGGTTGGAGATGAAGTCATGGTTCATTTGCAGAAGGAGCGATTTCTAGTTGGTACATACAACAAGTTGAAAATGAAGAAGTTTGGGCCATGAAAGATACTGAAGAAGCATGATTCAGGAAATGCCTATGAGGTAGAATTGCCTACTGAGCTAAATATTTCACCAATTTTTAACATTTTAGATTTGACAGAGTATCATGAAGGAGGTGTTGAATATGAGATCACGGCAGCACAGTGGAGTATTCCAGCAACTAGTTTAGATACCAAAGAGATTGAGGATATATTGGATAGTCGTGTTGGCAGAAGCACAAGGAACAAGACATATAAAAAATATCTAGTCAAGTGGAGAGGATGACTTGTTGAAGATTCATCATGGCTGACAAGGGAGGAGGTTAATTGTCTTGGTTTTCCTCTTCACACCTAAAACGTGATGGGGTCACTTCTCAAATTACCATAGGTGTCTGATGCAGGAGCATCTTGGGTGTAAGAGAAATCTTGCATCACCCAAAAATATTTTTTTGTTTTCTTTTCAATACGGGTTATCTTGTGTAGAGCTTCTGTTTATGGAAACTTACTATTTTTAGTAAGTTGGTCATATGATCTCAGAATGTTCTGATTTCACAGTTGGAGGTCCATCTTAGTCATTTCAGCCTGTCAGTAAAGTTTCATTGTTGGATCAAGTCTAGTTTTGAAGATATTGAAAATTTTCGATATTGAAAATTTTCGATATTGGAAATAGGGTACAGAAACTTTGAACTCAATTTTGAAGGCTTTTGAGGCCCTGAATGAGGTCAAATTTTTAGTTGAATGAAGCTTTCTTGATTTAGGTGTTGTAGAGCTCCTTGCGCCCTTTCTGAATTAGGGTCATAATAGTCAATCAAGTCAACGGGTGATGACTTATGGTCTCCGAAAGTCGGGCCACCTGAAATGGCAGAAAATAAATTTCCTTCAAAATTTTTGTTCGGGTTTCAAAAGTTATTTTGAGCTGACTTTGATGTAATAAATTAAAAAATAAAATAATTCTAAGTTTGGTCGGCCTCCAGGGCTAAATTTCTAAAACCTTCTCAGGCGATGGAAATTGCCTATATAAAGAAGGCCCGTAGTGTTGTCTAGGGAAGTTCTGGTAGATCTGGGTAATGATTCGAGGCTTTGTCCTATAGAATATTGTAAAGGGAATGTTCATGTGGCTTTGCATATTGTAATTCTGAAATTTGTAATTCCACATTTGTGGAGATAATAAGAAGCCCTTTTTCTATTCTTGCAAATTGTTGTTGTTTCTTTGTTTTTGTTATGTGTTTGTGGTATTAAGGGGAGCACCCTTCATCATAGTTCCATTGGTTTCCCCTTGTATTTATCCAATATCATCCTTGTATGGGTGATGTGTCTATAATTGTATTATTAGACTGCATGTTACTGCTTGAGTCAAAGCCTGGATTTCATTTTCATATTGTGAAAGACCAATTAAGTGTCTATACATAGTTTGTTATCTGCAGTTGATCCCAATTGAATTATTTGATTCATTGAGTTAAATTTAATCAAAATGTAGATTTAATTATTTAAATGGCTATTTTGTTTTTACTAACAATTTTGTTGTAGTAGCATTCCATTTAGTTGAAATCAATTTAATTTAATCCATGTTGGGTTTGGGCTATTTACTTGGCTTCCTATTTATTAACTTAAGTGATTTTTAATTTAGCCTTTTTGGTTTTGAGTGAAAAATTTACTATTGTGTCAAAAAAAAGGATTTCTTTTTCACACATGAATTTTTGAATTGGGTTTTTTTTCTCTCAAAACCCTATTGTCGAGTAATTTGTTGTTTTCATGTTGGGAATGACTTGAGTGTGAGAATTATGTGGCTAGTTTCACATTGGATTCATGTCACAATTTCTCCCCTTTTCCTGAAAGCTTATTTGATTCTATAGAGTGCAAATTTTCTCCTCCATTTTGGCATTTTCTCCATTTGAGGTAGGAAAAACCTCATAACTCTCTTAGTTCTTCAATTTTAATTCCCTACTTGTTTCATTTAGTTCATGGAATGAGATGTTAGTTATCCCCCACATGTTTGATTCAATTTCATACATGTTTGGGATTTGATGCATTTAATATATTTTTTTGGTATTTTGGAATGTGAATCTAGGTAATGTTATAATGCTCATTATTTTGTGTGTGCCCAGATCAGGAATTTTATTTGAAAAGTGGGTTGTTGGGCATTGGGAGACCAATGGGTTTCTGCATTTTTCTTGAATCTAAATTTGAATTTTGAATCTTTTTCATCACCATTAATGGCATAATTAGCTTGGGACTAGTTTTGGTCTAGGGTGTATTTTGTAAAAAGTTAGACTTGTATGGTTTTGATGAGTGATTATTTTATGGAGTAATGGACTTTATGTATGTAATTTCATTTGTGGAAGGTTTCAAGATTTTCCTCTCAGTTTTATTGCCTTTTGAATATGGCTTTGTGTGGTTGTACTTTATCACCTAGAAAACATTCTTATTTGTGGTTTTATACTTTTATGGTTGAAATTATGTCCTTTCATGGTGGAGCATGCCTTGGGATCATTTAGATATCCTTAATATTGGTCGTGGTACTAATTTAGTGTGTGTGATGCAAGTTATCCTTATTGCATTTTGTGTTGGAATTGGCATTTGGGTCATATAGGTATTATTGATCTCCCTTTTTTGTGGAACTATTCTTGAGAGGTTTGTGCTTGGTTTTTGGTTGTCTAATGTTTTTGGATTTTATATGGATTTTAGTATCTCATTTGATTTTATTTTAGACTATCTTGGGATCTTTTCTCTTGGCAGTGAGCCCAATAGAGCATTTTTTTCACTATCATATTACCTAGGTTTATTGGTTTTATTATGCTTGATTTGAGATTGTATTTGTGTTTTTGATGTGTGTGTTTGAGGCTGCATCATCAACATAATTGAGCTATACTTACTTGACGATATCTTTAGAGACTTGTACTCTCAATCTAAGACTAATTGAGTGCTTCACATATTATGATTAAAGCTTTATCTTTGAGCCTTTTATGGCTTTGTATTTATTGCTTTGTATTTTTCCTTTAAGTATTTGCACACTTCATGGTCAAGTGGAACCCACATAAATATTCAGATGTATGGTGTTTGAGACCTCAACCTTAGCATAATAAATGTATGCTCATTGATGGATCTTGAGAGATGTGTGCTCTTGGTTGACACCAATCGATCTTACCATACTTCATTATCATTTTATGAATTTTGAGTCTTTTATTACATTGGTTTCATTGTACCATGTTGATGTAATCACATGGTCATTTGGTGTATGAGTAGTGGAGTGGAGTGGCTCTCCAAGGTGGGTTGGGGCACAAATGGTTCAGTAGGGTAACTCTTGGAAAGTTCTTAATAAAAGTGATAATTAAATAAATGAATGGGTTAAACGTAATAACAAAGAGTAAATGTGACAACCTTTCCATTTTTTGATGTTGATATGGTATATCTTTTCCTTGTCATTTGAGAACATTGATATGACATAGTACCTTGAATTTGCAGATGTTGATGTGGTATAATACCTTATCATATGAGGATGTTGATATGGTATGGATTTAGCCTTTCCATCTATAGACATTGATATGGCTCAATAGAGCTTTCTTGATGAGAAAAGGGTTTCTCAAAGACACATGGGCCACCATGTATCATGTGATGACACTCCCACTCTTGAGACTTTGAACAAAATATCTATTTAGATTTGAGTAGTAACCTAGTATATTTATAACTTGGTATCCTAATATCTGAGAGTTGTATTGGATTATGTCATGCCTTCCTAATTGTATGCACTTATATGGCATGTGTGTGAGCCTACTTCCTTGTGTGCATTATGTTTTCTTGGGTTGTGTGACTATCTCTTGTGGGGTGATTCTAAGGGTAACACATGGTCATATGGCATGACACATCTATTGTTATTTGATGAAGATGATGGGGATTGGTAATGTTTAGGTATTGTCATTTCTAGCAACAAGGTTGTAGCATTACAACAAGTTTTAGCTAGATGGATGTGATCATTTTTGCTAACAGTATTAAGGATTGATTGAAGAAGTGGTCAAGTGGCAAGTCTATCATGTTTCAAAGAAGCTTGAGAGATACATTTGATTGGATTGGGAGCTTGAGGACAATTCAACATGTGCGATGGTAACTATAGGATCTCACTGGTTAGTCTACCTAATCATATGATCACATCAATTATCTTGATGTCTACAAGAAGCTAAAGGATTGAAGATGCATACACAGTGTTAGTGCAGAAGTAAAAGGAATTGTGAATTAGATCCAGAGCTAAAGATCGAGTTTAGGTGTACAATTTTAATGTGTGATAGAATAATGTCTATGGATAATATTTATGTGACCGCATCCTCTAATTCCATGTATCGGGATAGATACTACAAGTTTATGTGATAGAGATAATGAAGAATAGTAAGGAACAAAGAAGCAAGTGTTTGATCAAAAAGATGGTTAGATCAGCTGATCCAGTATTAGTAAAAGGCTAATATATTGTCCAAGTATTGAGATGGTGTGGAAAATTTTGATGTGAAAAGGTAAACTGTGTTTTTGTGATCGATAATGAAGGGATTTCTTCAAGTTGTACAAGTACCTAGGAAAAAGTGATGAAGATGAATATTAATTGATGAATCAAAGTTGCGATAGAATCCTATGGTTGAAAAGTTGATTTTATTATGGAATCTTATTTAGGCACATTGAAAGTTGACTATTCTTGAGCTGGAGATTTGAATCTCAAATGGTTAGGGTTGTTTAGCCAAATTAATGAGAAGAATATAAATATATCAGAAAAAGGAGGAAAAAGTGTGAGTGTGGATACAATGGTGGATTATGTTTTAGGTGTTATTCAGCAACTAAGTGTGTACGTAATCTTAGTAGTGATTGAGATTAATTGGATCTTTTCGAGAAAGAAAGAAGTGTTATTTCATGAGATCATTTTCTACTTGGGTTTATCTCAAGGAAATCCCTAGTAGGTTTGCATACAAAATCCCTTAACAGGGTCATGCTTAACAGTGTGGGCAAGATCTTTAAAAAGATTTGAAGGCTAAATCCTTTAATAGGGTGACACATTAGCTTGTGTTATGAATCTCTTAACAAAATAGTCTTTAACAAGATTTTCTAGCTCTTAAAAAGGCTAAGATAATATTCATTGGGTGTGCCTTTGATAGGGTGATTGTAATCAGTCCTAACAAGCCATATTTTATTGAGCTTGACAAAATATTATGGGCTTCATTCCCACAAGTGGTTTTTTCCCTCTAACAAGGGTTTCCATGAGAAAAATCTGTTAGATAATTGAGAGGGGGGGTGAATTAGTTAATTCCATTTATCTTACACTCCCAAACTCTAGATGTACATATTCAAACCTTTTTCAAACAAATAATAAACTGGATAAGTTATCAACAATAACTTTCTGTTCATTTACTGAATATCGATAAATTTAATATTGTGTTTATTGACTAATCTAGATATAAAATGTCTAAATTAAACTAACAATTCAATCACATCAAGTACACATAACACATTGATTTTAACGTGGAAACCCTGCTAAGGGAAAAACCACCTAGGACTGGTAACCCAAAATATTTCACTCTTTTGAAGTGAGCTCGGTTAGGATCCAACCCTGTTAAAGGTTACAATGCACACTGTGAGGTGTGACCTGGTTAAATGATTTATCACTAACAGTTAACTTTTGACCAACATTCACTATGAGGTCAACAAGAAAACCAACAACATTCATGGAATGTCATATTGAAATACAAATAAGACTGTTAAGTCCACTCGGTTAAGAGATTTAGCTGTAACAATGGCTAAACTGATATAGTAGTGATCTGATTCAAATACAACTAATATTTGTAGATTTTCAAATCTATGCTAAGCTAAAAATACCTCCTCTAATCAATAATCACTTCAATCCTTTATATTCTTCAACATATTCAGCTCGATGAATAATACTCTAACGCTCGGTAATGTCTACAATTTTGGTCGGTTCTATCTGTAACTAGTTTGATCAATAGTGCATGAAAAATAGTTCTTCTGCGTGATTTCTCCTGCAGTGTCAATAATCTCTAGACTCAATAATGAATCTTATGTCTATTTAAATAGACGTCATAAACCATTTTCTTCTCATCCATTAGATTTTGCCTCTTAATCTCCATCACTCATTTTGTTGCTTCAAGCTTCCTTGGCAAATGTGTTTATAACACATTTCATCCTTCTCCATTCAATCAATCTTGAATTTTGTCAACCATTAGATTATCATAACAAACTTTATCTTTTACCTTGGAATCATAAGCAAAATTGTCAGCTCATTAGTTCAGTCAGTTGTTATAAACTTTAATTTTTTCTCTCACTCAGTCAATACAGAATGTGTCAGTGAATACTATCTCAGTCATTATTGTTATTCGATATACACTACACTGGCTCAGTGTATACAAAAATCTTCAATTACTGACCACATAAACTTGTTTAGTTTTGATCTCCAATACATAAAAATTTCTTGTAATACAATCAAGTCAAAAAAATGATGTCATAGACTCATCAATAAGTTACCCAATGTATACCTTAGTCATAACTCCATATCCATCTCATCTTCATGTAGATATCTCTTTCCTTTACCATTTTTCTTCTTCAGATGTTTGTAACCATCATGATAAGTATAGTCAAAACTAGTTGACATCAATGACAATACATATTGACTGATTTAATTACCTTACATATCACTTTAGTAGCTCGGTGATCTCTAATCACTATCTTTCACTTGTCTATTTAGTTCATCAAGTTATTCAATCAGTTGTAGGCTATCAATCTCTCCCTTTGGCATTGATGGCAACACAATATGAAATATGCCATAGAATACCAAATATCTATACTACAACTCTATCAGTAGATGGTGTAGCTCGGTAAGCTCTCCCTAGCTTGATCATTTAATATGTTTAATCAATACATAGCATTTTAGCATTTCAGGCAGACTCTCCCTGTGGATTTGATCTTCTTCTTCCTTTCTGATACTTCTCTCCCACTGGATAGATATTCCAATAATTTTCTCTCCCTGTGAATGATATTTCATATGAAATCTTTCTCTCCCTTTGGCAACAATGCCAAAAAGAATAAACAACTCTGTAGTAGCCAAATTATTTCTCTGTTGTTCGGTTCAAATCATGTACTTGCATGTACAAATATACAATTTTATTTGTTCCAACTTTCACAACCTTAGGGAGTTACAACACGAATGGCTGGAGTGGGTGTTGGAGTGGGTGCTAGAGCGGGAGTTGGTGTAGGTAAAAATTTAAACTATGGTGTGGGTGAGAAACCTGGTTCCTCTGTCGAGGCCCCTGCTAGAGTTGCGGGTCGTCCTGCAGGAATCTTGAATGCATCAAAGGACAAAGAGAAAGATGATGAGTCTTCGAGACAAACGGATGTTAGTGGGTCTTCGAAGCTTTGAGACCCACGTGGTGATAGTGCTTCCCCAGACCCAGGGGGGAGCTACTATTCCTACCAAAGGAGACAAAAAGGGTGAGGTGTCTGGGCCTTTGACCAGTGAGGAAGGAATAAATGATGTGTCAGTGGCTCCTAAAAAACCTTGGGTAGCGCTGTTCAGTAAGAAGCCTTTTGGAAAATCTTCCCTTCCCGAAGCTAATAATATTTTTGATAGTACAAAGGGTGATTTTGCCATTTTTATCCCTGATACTCTGATTGATCACTCTGTATCACAAATGGACCTTATGCTGGTTGGAAAATATGCTGGGGTAAGACCGAACATAGACTATGTTCATCGATTCATCCAAAGAAGATGGTTCTTGAAAGGGAAAGTGGACATAGCTGCCATGCCGAAAGGATTCTTCTCATTCTCCTTCACCAATGAGGAAGACATGACTAAAGCTCTGTGTGGAGGACCCTGGGTTATGGGTAAGTCATCCTTGGCTTTGTAGAAATGGGTTCCTAACATGGACCTGAGCGATTCTTTCTTGGAATGGGCCCCTGTTTGGGTGAGACTTCCTAGGCTCCCCTTAGAATATTGGAATGAATGTGTCTTCAAAGGTGTAGCGGGGGTTTTTGGGGAACTTCTTTCTCTAGATCCAGCTACGGCATCAAGATCAATGCTGGTCTTTGCCAAAATTTGTGTCAAAGTAAATCTACTAATCTCCCTACATCCATAGACTTGGTTTCTAAAATGGGAAAATGGAAACAAGCGATTGAGTATGAATCTGTCCCTTTTGCTTGCTTTATTTGTAAGAAATCTGATCATTGGTCTAAAAAGTGCCCTTTGAAAGTTCATAAGAAAAAAGAGGAAGAACCTATTGCTAAAAAGAAAGAATTGAAAAATGTTGTCTAGAAACCTAAAAATTCTTCTAAAAATTCCTTAGTATTATTGAAGCCTTCATTAATACCTGAGCCAAGCTTGGTCCCAGATGAGCATAGAACTGAAAAAGATGAAAAAGGAAGTAACTTAGAAGGTAAAGACCCTGATGCTTTGGATAAGGATCAATCAAAAGGAAATAGTCAAATTTTATTTGCTCATGCCAATTCGAAAAAGTTTTTTGAGGATAATAAATTCTCTCCTTTGTTGGATGCCGACTTTGTTCTAGAAGAGATTAATCAACGGGAAGAAATTTCAATTCCCCGGAGGGAGGAGAAAAACTTGTTAGTGCTTGAAGAGCTGGTCCTTGATGACAACTCTTTCATCCCCACCCAGATTGAAACTGATAGAATTGAGGAAAACCCTATGATTCCTCGAAGGGTTAAGGATAACATTGAAAATTTTGAAGATTTTAGCCCAAGTGGAGGTTCTAGAATCCACAACTGAGGTGGAATCCAATCAACAAATGAGTGGTAATAACAAAAATAAGTCCCCAGACTACCTTAAGGTCATCTCTCACATCAAGATTAAAGAGGTTGGGTAGAGCTCCAAGAAGAAACCCAAAGGAGGCCAATCTCCTACTTCTACTGAAGGAATTAAGACTAGAAGCCAAAAAAGTGATGTTGGGAAAGCTAAGGCTAGACTAGGAAGAAAACAAGCTAAAGTTAGCAGAGAGCAAGAAAGCTAGTAAAACATTGCAGATGGTAAACAGAGAACCATACCAGAGGCTTTTTCCCCAAATAAATTATGAAGATAATCTCTTGGAATATAAGGGGGTTGAATGCACCCCACAAAAAAGACATTCTTAAAAATGTTGTCAAAGATTATAAACTTGATATTCTACTTATTCAAGAAATAAAAATGAGTAAAGAAAAAGTAGAAAAACTTAAGTTTTTTCAAAAGTCTGGTGTTAGTAGCTCAAGTTTAGCTGGGGCCTCAGGGGGCACTGCTATTTTTTGGAACCAGAAGACCATTAATGGGGTGATTGTTGCTGAAGACCCCAATTTGATATCTGTCAAACTGACGAATACCAAAGATAACTTTACTTGGATTATCACTAATATTTATGCTCCTAATGCTAAAGCTAACAGGGCTAAGTTCTAGAAGAATATTTTAGAGAAAAGGAATAACTTCAAGAATGAAAGCTAGCTTCTCATGGGGGATTTCAATACCCCTCTTACGGATAGTGAAAAGTATGGGGGTATCTTGTCCCAAGATGATAGTAGAGCTGATTTATTTAACTTTATCAATGATGAAGGTCTGATAGACCTTGACCTCCAAGGTTTGAATTTTACCTGGTCTAATCAGCATTTTGGCCCTAAGAATATTCAAAGTAAGCTGGACAAAGCTCTTATATCTCATAATTGGATATCTAGTTATAAATGTACTATGTCCTCCTTTCCTAAAGCTAGCTCTGACCATCATCCTTTACTGTTGGAGATCAACCCGATTTCTGATCCTAAACATTTTCCATTTAGATTTGAGAAGATGTGGTTAAGCCACCCTGATTTTGAGAATTGCATTTCGGAGTGGTGGAACATTAAGGTGGATGGCACAGTTATGTTCAAAGTCACCAAAAAACTTAGAAACTTAAAGGAAAAATTTAAATTATGGAACAAAGATGTTTTTGGTGACATCTTTAAACAGAAGAATAAAGCCAAAGTTAACCTTGCTGCTATTCAGGACAATATTCAAACTCAAGGCCTTTCAGTTTCTCTTAAGTCTAAGGAACAAAAGTCTCTTGTCATCTACCACAATCTGATCTCTAAAGAGGAGACCTACTGGCATCAAAGATCTAGGGTGGTTTGGCTTAAGGAAGGAGATAGAAACACAAAGTTTTTCCATCTTACTACTCTCAAACACAGGGCTACCAACCGAATAGCTAAAATTGATGTGGATAGGGCTAAGATTCATAAAGAAGATGATATAAAGATAGTTGTTGTTAACCATTTTTCTTCTCTTCTTTTGGTGGATGGAGCTCTGGATAGAGATTGTCAAGAACAATTATTGGATTCTATCCCTAGAATTGTTAACTCTGATCATAACAGGGCTCTTCAGGTGATTCCTTCTTACAAGGAGATTAAGGATGTTGTCTTCTCTTTTGAGGGAGATAAGGCCCCTAGCCTAGATGGTTTCCCCATGTTTTTCTTTCAAAATTTTTGGCTTATTGTGGAGAAGGATGTTTCTAATGCTATGAAGGAGTTTTTTGGTTACAAGCATCTTCTTAAAGAGATCAATGGAACTTTCCTTGCTTTAGTTCCTAAGATAGATGGGGCTCACTCATTTGACCAATTCTGGCCTATTAGTCTATGTAACTCCTTTTATAAGATCTTTTCTAAAATCTTGATGACCAGACTCTTGGTTATTCTACCTTTGTTGATTTCTCCTCAAAAAAATGGTTTTGTTCCTAGTAGGCAGATTCTGGACTCGGTGGTGCTGGTTCATGAGAATATCCACTCGACTATGAAAGGGAATAAACAAGCTTTTATCCTTAAACTTGATCTTGCTAAAGCCTATGACCGGGTTGATTGGAATTTTTTGTGTCTAATTCTTAAGCAATTTGGTTTCAGTGAAAGGGTCACCCATATTATCTATCAACTGATATCTACTACCTCCTTTGCTATTTTAATCAATGGATCTCCTTCCACATTCTTCAAAAGCTCTAGAGGTCTTAGACAAGGAGACCCTATCTCACCTATTCTATTCACTTTGTTGGCTGAAAGCATGGGGAGGTACTTCCAAGCTCTAGTTTCTAAGGGTATTATTCTGGGTCTTAGACCCTCTTCTAGACCCTTAGTTTTCTCTCATGCTTACTTTTTGGATGACACCATCACCATGGGCACATCCATGATCAAGGAAGCCAAAGCCTTTAAATTAGCTCTGAATCTCTATACTAAAGGTATTGATCAGCTCATTAACTGGTCTAAAAGTACTCTATTTTTTATAAACACTCTAAAGGAAAGGCAACGTAAGATAGCTGGTATCCTTGAATGCAGCATAATTCATTTCCCTTCTACCTATTTAGGTCTGCCTTTAGGCCTTAATATCAGTGACTCTTTTTGGAACTAGATGGTGGAGAGATTTTTTAAAAAGATGGCCGGTTGGAAAGGAGTTGTTCTATCTCAAGCTGGGAAAATAACCTTGATCAAATCTTCTCTTCAAAGCCTTCTGGTGTATGGTATGATTTTATTCAAAATGCCTTCCAAATATGTGGATAAACTTGACTATATCCTAAAACATTTTCTGTGGTTTGGGGTGGAGGAAAGAAATTGTATACCCCTTATAGCTTGGGAAAGAGTGTGTAAACCAAAGTCTTTGGGGGGCTTAGGTCTTAGACCTATAAAGATCACGAACAAAGCTCTCTTGGCCAAGAAACTATGGTGTATTTATGAAGACCCTAAGGACTGGAATACTATTTGTAAACATAAATATCTCTATGATATCCCAACTATTGACCAGTTTCTTCTAGCCTGGAGAAAGTGGAGGGCTCTATTTTTTGGAGAAATATCAATGATGTAAGAAGTGTTGCTAATAAAGGAAAGGCTTGGAGGTTAGGAAATGGATCCAGTATTAACTTTTGGGAAGATCCTTGGCTGTTTGAAAAACCCCTGAAAAGCATTTTTAACATCCCTCGAGATATCATAAGATGTTCCTCTATTGTCGGTCTCAAAGTGAAAGATTACTAGAGAAACAATTGCTGGGTGAAGTTGGCTAGATTTAACCCTGCTTTCCATGAAATTGAAAAGGCCCTCCTGGCTCAATGTTGTTACACTGACAAGCAAGACACTCTTATATGGGGCCCCTCCTCAAGTGGAAAATTTTTTGTGGTGTCTTCTAGCTCTATTCAATTTGAGGTGCCTGAGAAAATCCCTTTTTGGGCAAAGATATGGAACAAGAATCTCACCCCCAAAATTAAGATTTTTTATTGGATCTTTGTTCAAAACAAAGTGCTCACCATTGACAATCTTTAAAAAAGGGGATTTATCATGCCAAATAGGTGTAGCCTTTGCAAGGAGGCTGAAGAAGATACTAATCATCTCTTTTTGCATTGTCCTTTTTCTCAGCAGGTTTGGTCTTTCTTTTTGCAAGAAAATGCTTTATGCTGGATTTTCCCATCTTCTATCTAGGATTTCTGCCAGCAATGGAACTATCCAGGTGATAAAGCTAGGGACAAACATTTGTGGACTTTGGCTGCCCCTCATTTTGCTTGGAATCTTTGGAAAGAAAGGAATAATCGCATATTCTGGGACAAAATCAGTACCCCTAGTATGGTATACGAGAAGGCCTATAATGGTATGCAGGAGAACTTGAGCAGAATCATCCAACATTCTAGGAATATTGGGAACCACCTAAGTAAAAAGAATGACCATGATAATACTATGTGGATTGCCCCCCCTGATGATTGGATTAAGATAAATTTCGATCGTGTGGCTAAAGGCAATCCTGGCCCTGCGGGGTGTGGGAGTGTTATCAAGGATTAGAATGGTAATGTTATTGCGGCCATTATTGTTCCTCTGGGAACACAAAATAATCACTTAGCTGAGGCTTCAAGAGTGTTCTATGGTTTACAGCCTGCCAGTAAACTCAACTATAAAAAAAATCTGGGTGGAAGGTGATTCATTAAACATCATTAATTGCCTTAATGTTAAATCTCCTCTGTCTTGGACAATTGATAACATTATATCTCAAGAAAAAGATATCATTGCTAAGTGTACGGGGATTCATATAACCCATGTGTACATTAAGGGGAATGCAATGGTGAATAGCTTGGCTAACATAGGGGTTAAGGCTGTTGAGGTCATCACCTGGGACAGTGAAGATAATATTAGGGAGGACACTAAATCTCATATTTATTATGACAAAATCCATCACAAACAAGGAAAGATTGGAAATCATTAATGAGACTCATCTAAGCTATACGAAGTCTGACGGTAATTATGAGAAAGTATGGAATGGATTTTCAAGTAACATTATTATTAATAGATCACACATTTTTTGAACTCTGCACTATAGCAACTTGTTCAACAAGGTTTGCAATTCTGATTATCTCAACTCTAATATTTCTGGTAGCTTGGCTTTCCTGAACTCTATGATCATGGGGGGTGATTTGAAGCATGAAGAACCGAACAACTACAACAAACTTAAGGAACCTGACATGGCGATGGTCTGGCGCAAACTAAAAAATGTTGGAGTGACCCCTTATCTAGAAAAGCTACATGGCTTTGATAAGGAGGTGACTAGAAAATTTCTTGAAGGATGGAGAGACAATACTATCACCATTGAAGGGAGGAAGTTGGAGATTACAATGGAGCTTATTGCTCATGTCACGAGGATTCCCAATGATGGTCAGAAGTTTTATAGGGACCAAAAGGTTTCAGAGAGTGTGGCTAAGAAATTCCTGAAATCTGTGAAAGAGAAGGCCGCCTTTGCGGAAGGCAAGGTTAATGGCTACATGGAAACTATCATGATCAAGGAGATTTGGCACCATGTTCTACAGGCTATTATGGAGTACTTCACCCTCGATGACCACTTCACTCATGCTCATTCCCATCATTTTGTATTCCTTAACCACTTTAGGTACAAGGACACCATTAACATTCCTTTCTATCTGTACTCCTCTCTGGTTAAAAGCATAAATGAGCATAAGGGGTCTCCTAAGAAGGTTTTCAAGCATGAGGGTTTGATTTTGTTAATTTATGAGCATATGAAGAAAACCATTCCTAACCCCAGCTCTACTCCCTCTTCTGGTAAGAGTAAATTGAGCCCTAACCCTAAGGCTAGGTCGGCCAAGCGGAAGGCGGAGGACAATTTAGGCAATAGCTCAAAGAAAATTTGTTCAGATGCTACTAAGGAGGGGGTTTATTCTGAGAACTTGGAAATAGAGGATTTTGAGGATGGGGACTCTAACATTTCCCAGGAGAATAAAATCCCTAGCAAGGGTGAGGAAGAGACTGATGATTCTGAGGCTTTTTCTGAGCAAGATGAGAGCAAGGAGGAAACTAACAGTGAGAACTTGGCTGAGGATAACAAAGAGGAAACTAGGGAGGGGAATCAGATGAATAATGATGCTAATATGCAAAGCATGGTTGATTCTTAGAGACCAGGAGATGAGACTGAACCTCTATGCAATAAGGAGAAGGATACTACCACTGGCAATAATGATAATGTCATTGCTGAAGCTAAGGACCCTAATAATAAAACCCAGAAGACTATAGCTGAGGAGAAAGGTAAAGATCTGGGCGAGGCTATTTCTGAAGGCACAAGGGGGCATAATTCTCATAGCCTTGAAGACCTAGTTGACAAAGCCATCTGGTACATGGAGAATTAGAAGAATGATTAGGACTTCAATAAAGAGGAGGTTCCCATTCTAAGTGATTATGTTGAAGGTATGAGGCATGACATACCTATATCTCAAGACTCAAAGGACAATAATCAGGAGGGTAGCAAGGAGTCTAGTGAGTGTAAGACTAGAGAGTCCACCATCAAGCTCATTTTCAAAGACTTTAATGACAAAGAAGAGGTGACTACTGGTGTTTTGCAGATGGCTAAAGTCGAGGCCCTATATTCTTTCAGATTCAGTAAGTGGTGTTTTCATGAAATTAAGAGGCTCCATTTAAAATGTACAAAGCTTGAAGCTAACAATGACATCCTCCAAGAGAAGGTGGATTCTCTTCTCAAAGAGAGGGCTTCTAATTCCCCTACTGACCTGATGGAAAGAGTGGATAAAATTGACAATACTCTTATCAACATTCTCCAGCACAGTAAGGATAGTATGAAGGTGTCCAGTACTAACCTTAAAGCTCTGGTTAATTTACTAGATAATTCTTCTGAGGATGATACGCAGGGTAAGAATGTTCATCTGCTAGATAGTGGTGGCCCCAGTTCTCAGACCCATGGAAAGAAGAATTCTCCTAAGATCAAGAACAATCTAGATGAACTGAAAAGTGTTATTGGCAAGATGGATAACATCCAGGCTAAGATGGAGAAAACATTGGATGATAAAGCTGGCATTCTGGATGAGGATGCTTAACCTGGTGCTCCTACTGGTGTTTTTGTTGTCTCTGCTATCTTTTTGGCTGGTCTTTTGTTGTTGTGCTTGCTTTGTAGCCCCTAGTTTGGGCAGTTCATTGTTGTTGGTCTTTTTTGTAATCTATGCCTTATATTTCTGATCTATTGAAACTTAAGTTGCAAAGGGTTTTGGGTCCCTTCAAAACCTATTTTTCCAATAATCAAAACTTTCACAACCTTAGGAGACCTAAATTTTGAACAATATGCATCAACATTAGGTAATTTTCTAATAAAGTATAGGTTGATGCAACCTCTTGATCACCTTAGAGACTGACAAATAGGGGATGGACCCCTAGTCTAGTCCTCAAGTACTCAAATGTATCCTTCAGTAAGGGTTTAGTAAATATGTCTATAAGTTGTTCTTTAGATCTCACAAACTCTAGTTTCACTTTCTTTTCTTGTACTTGTTCCCTCAAATAGTGATAATTAATAGATATATGCTTTGTCTTATCATGCATCACTAGATTTTTGGAAATTTTTATAGCACTTGTGTTGTCACAATATATAATCACTGGATCAATGATCTCTTCATTCATCCCTTTCAAAAGTTGTTTTATCCATACAATATTTGAACAATTAGCAGCAACAACAACATATTCTACTTTAGCAGTAGACTCATAAATACATGCATGTTTCTTACTTATCCAAGTAACTAACCTTTCTCCCAAAAATAATTCTCCACCGGTTGTGCTCTTCCAATCATCAATATTTCTAGCCCAATCTGTGTCGGTGTAAACTGTAGTTCAAAATTGCCTTGTTTCTTGTACCATAAACCATAATTCTCTATGTTCTTCAAGTATCTTAAAATCCTCTTAACAATAGTCATATGTGATTCCTTAGGTTAGCATAAAATCTTGCTACAATCCCAATAGCATGTGCAATATTAGGTCTACTATACACAACATACATCAGTTTACCAATCATTGATCTATATAATGTTTGGTTTACCTTGGTTGACTGGTCTTCCTTTTTCAATTTGTATCATGTGACCATCGGTGTACCTAACAGTTTTGAATCTTCCATTCCAAAAGTCTTCAACACTTCTTTGATATACTTTGATTGTGTTATGAATATCCCTTCATTTTGTTGTAGAATTTACAAACCTAGAAAGAATTTAATCTATCCAAACATTGACATTTCAAATTTCTTTCTCATTTTAGCAGCAAAAGATTTGCAAATATTATCATGTCCTCCAAATATAATATCATCAATAGAGATTTCAGCAATAAGAATCTTGTAATCAATTTCTCCTTTCAAATACAAATTTCTATTGTCACTTGTCCTCGCAAATCCAATACTAATAAGATATGAATGCAATCTTGCATACCATTCTCTTGGTGCTTGTTTCAGTCCATACAATGCTTTGTGTAATTTACATACCATGTTCTTATTTGAATCAACAAAGCCTTCAAGTTGTTCAATATAAACCTCTTCCTCAAGTATTCCATTCAAAAATGTAGATTTAACATCCATTTGATATACTTCAAATCCTTTGTGTGCAACATATGCAAGTATTATTCTAACTCCTTCAAGTCTAGCAACTAGTGCAAAAGTCTCACCAAAATCAATACCTTCTTCTTGTTCATACCCTTTACATACAAGTCTTGCTTTGTTCCTAGTGACCTCACCATTCTCATTCAAATTGTTTCTGAATATCCATTTGGTTCCAATTACATTTTGATCACTCGGTCTCGATACCAATGTCCATGTTTTGTTTTTCTCTATCTGCTCAATTTCTTCATTCATGGCTTTAATCCATTCCTCATTCTCAAGTGCATCTCTAACATTTTTTAGGTTCAAATTCACAAACTAAAAATTTGCTCTATCTCAACTTACTTCATGTCATATAGCAACTTTAAAAGTTGAAGAAAAGTTGCTATGAGAGCTCTAAACAAACTATGCACATAAGTCAGTAATAAAATGGGTGGCAACGGGCAAGCGGGAGAGGGAGGTTTTTTGAATTCAAAAGTGGGTGGGAATCTAGGGTTGTAGGTTGAGGGTTCCGCTAGAGATGGCATTCCTATAGATCAGGGAGCAGAGGACTTAGAGAACAAGGAGGGGGATCCACTGGTTAAGCAGAAAGATCTAGGTAAGGATGTAGGGGTGGGAGAAAGGAACCTTCCCTCTTCTCCCTCTGTCTCAAAGACATGGGTGAGGGATCAGAATGGAAAATCCATCTATCATTGGTGGTCAACTCTTTTCAAAGTTCAACCTATAGGCAAGTCAGCTTTCCCTTCTATTAAGGATCTATCTGACAAAGACAAAGGTAATTTTATCATAGAGATCCCCGATGAGTTGGTGGATCACAATATTGCCTCAATGGATCATGCTCTTGTAGGTAAATTTGTGGGGTCTAGACCTAACATAGATATTGTGAGGATCTTTGCTAAGAAGAAATGGGAGTTAAAGGGGAAAGTCCTTGTCACAACCATGGCTAAGGGTTTTTTGTCTTTTGAGTTCTCATATAAGGAAGACTTCGATAAAATCCTTTGTGCGAGCACCTGGTTTATAGGTAAGGCAACTTTGGTGTTGCAAAAATGAACTCTGAAGCTCAATCTCAATGATTATTTCTTTGTCCAAGCCCCAATGTGGGTAAGACTCCAAGAACTTCCTTTGGAATTTTGGGTTGAAGATGTCTTCAATGGTATTACCAGATCCTTTGGTACCTTGCTCTCGATACATCCAGTGACTATTGCTAGAAGCCACCTCACCTATGCCAGGATCTGCATAGGGGTGGAAGAGGGCCAAGACATGCCAGAAATAATTGTGCTCCAATCCAAACTGGGCAAACATTTGCAAAATTTAGACTATGAAAGTGTCCCTTTTGCTTGTTTCCATTGAAAGAAAGTAGGACACAAAGCCAGATTATGTCTAGCATTCAAGAAGTTGGAGAAAGAAAGGAAAGCTATTGTTGAAAAAAATAAAAAGTCAGGTAACTCTATCGAAAAAGATAGCCTCCCTAAGGAGACTGCCATCCCACAACCTGAGTTAGAATTCAAACCTCACAGAGTGTGGAAAAAAAATGATCAACCAAAGGTCACTCCTGAGATTCTTGACTCTTTGAAAGATAAGAAAATACCTTCTAAAGGGGAGCAAAAGGATAACACCAAGGTTAGCCAAGACAATACTAAACTCAGAGAGGTTTCTCCCCCTTCAAAAAGCATAGACTTGGTTGTCAACATTTAGAATGACACCATGATTGAAAACAGAGACAATGGTCTGGTGGAAGGAGGTGACTCGTGCTTGGGATCTATCTTTGTCTCCATTGTCTCAGACTCCCTTGACTCCCCATTGGAAGAATGCTTTTCTAGTCCTTCTAGGGACATTCCCAATGGCTCCCCAAATTCCTGCCTATGCCCTCAGATGCAGGATTCAAACAAAGTCCAACAAATGGACTTTCTTCTAGGAACCATATCTCCAAGGCAGCTCACCAAGATGGAGGAACTCTTTGAAAAATACAAAGATGTTAAAGAGGGTTGGTCTAAGGTTCAA
This sequence comes from Chamaecyparis obtusa, assembly GCA_027943335.1. NCBI lineage: Eukaryota > Viridiplantae > Streptophyta > Pinopsida > Cupressales > Cupressaceae > Chamaecyparis > Chamaecyparis obtusa. Next base: position 258,606 of record BSBK01004923.1, on the reverse strand, counting down.
AGTAAGAACATAACCAAAAGTAGAGACCCCTCTTTGATTTCTCTTGCAGCTACCAGGAGCAGAAATAGAGCAGACGTTGGGCTAAAATCAAATCCCTAGGCACAAAGAAAGCCAGTCATATTAGGAAAGAGGAAGCCAGTAGGAATATCGTGGATAGGACCCAGAAAACCATCCAGGATGCATGCACCCCTAGTAAGAAATGTTAGTTACTCAAAGGAACCCCTGTGGGCTCATTTTCTCACACATGCAGAAAGTTTCAAAACTAATATGTGCTCTTAGACCTAACAACTTATTCCACCAGGACACTATAACTTAGAATGAAAAGGTCGAAGGAACCCATTTGAGGAACTTCTCTCAAATCTATTCAGTAGAAATCAAAGAAGAAGCTAGAGCCATGTATGAAGTTTAAAGGAACAACAATGGCAGTTTCATTCATGGCCAGGTTCGCAGACATGGCATTGGTCTTGGCTTAGTCAACACCTTTGTTTCTTCACAGCCCAATCTGCTTGTGGCTGACCATTCTCTTCACGTGATGACAATAGTTTCCATTTGGGCTGCTAATAGGACTACCATTCTGGCCACCAGCAAGGATGCTAACATCAGTTGGACCCATGCTAAAGCTTTCCCTGACGTTGTGGTTGATTCTCTTGATGGAGACAATCTCCAAAGTACCGATGCAATAATTAAAGATAATTATAATTACAAAGGGGTTCTTTGGAGGATTAATATCACTCATGACAAGCTGGGGAGGAAAAGCATGAGTAATTACAATGCATCACCTTCACATGCTTTTTGGGTCTCCATCCCCAAAATTTGTAATTATCTCCAAAAGCCAACTTTTAGAAAGCCCAAAGCTAAGGCAGTTAGAAAGATGAAAAGCATCAAAGTATGCCAAAACTAGAGAGAAACCAGAGCCTAGATGAAAGCCATGGTTGGGGAAAGACATAGAAGGGAGCCAAAGAATGATAGTGAGAAATGGAAGAAGCACACAAAAGTCTGGAATGCCTTCTAGAAATGGGATATCACCACTTTTATAGAAAGACTCCACGGTTGCAGGAAGGAAATCACCAAAATCTTTGTCAATACCTAGAATGAAGGGACAGTGGAGATAGAGGGTAAGTCTTTCTCTATCACTAAGGAGGTTATCTCAAAGGTCACCGGCATCCCCATCATCAGAAAAAATACTACAGAGACTATAAAATATCAAACAATGCTGTCAAAAATTTTGTGAGAGACAACCAGGAGATGAATGCTATTGTCAAGTCGGTCACTTACTACCTACTAGCGAGCTTGAAGATGCTATGGCAGTATGTTCTGAAGGCCCTCATCTCGTACGTCACCCTAGACACCAGGTTTGATAGAATTCACACCTATCATTTTGTTTTGTTGAATCATTTTAGGCATGGAAACAAGATCTCCATTCCTTTTCATCTATACTCCTCTATAAACAATAATATCAATGGTTTTAGAGAAAAGAATATTTCTAACCTTGCCCTGTATGAAGGATTGCTTCTTTTGATTTATGAATTCTTTAAAGCCCAAATCCTAAGCAAGGAAATAGAGGATAGCAAAGCTAAAAGCAAGGACTTAGGGTTGGACTATGTTCCTTTAGGAACTTTTGAGGTTAAACTCTCTGACGACAGTGAGGATGTCGAAAAGAAGAAATGGAATAAGGGATCCCCTTCCAAGAAGTGACCCCTAAGAGCTATCAAAATCAAAAAACCCTAAAAAAAGGAAGACAGAAAGGAGGTTAACTTGAAGGAAGAGTACAAAGACAATGAGGAAGATATGGACATTGAAGATGACGAGGGTAATCCTAACATGGAAGTTGTTGATATGTCAGAATGATCAAAGACCCCAATACAATGAAGGACTACTCAGGCTGCTTGTCAGTTGATCTCACTATTAGTGAGGATAATACCCCTCCTCCTTAGCCCCCTTCTGGCACCAATATTAAGAATTACAACCATGTTTCAGAAGACCACATAGATGAATAGGGTACTATCCGGTCTCCTATAAGGATAGAAGAAACTGAAGATGTCTCTGGGGGGAATATAATAGTCAAGATTTTGGGAAAGGGAAAAAGGTCTGGAGAAGCTTCAAAATCAATACTGTGTGAATGGGAATTATTAGGGAGGCCGTTTATCCAAATATTCTAGAGGAAAATGAAGGAAAAATCCACAAGGAAGATCTAATAGATCCTGCACTAGTGGTTCTTAGTGATAAAGCCAGGGAAATGGATATGGACTTCCTCAACAACACCAAAAATAGCATGCTGGATCAATTTAGATCTTTCAAATGGCTATACCAAAAAATTAAGGACCTCAACAAAAAAATTTAGAGCCACAACAAGGAACATAACACCACAGAGAGAAATAAAATCCTGGAGACTAGGGTCTAGCACCTGGGATCCAAAATGATTAGCCTTGAGAATACCCTAAAGGGAATTATCGAGCAAAATTTCAAAATCCTCAAAATGTCCAACGAGAACTTGAAATTGTTAATTAAAAAAATGGAATAAAAAATGGAAACCACTGCTGATCAAAGGAAAAGGGAGGATGAGAAGGAGCCCACTGAAGGACCAAGAAAAAGAACCAAGGCCATAACCAAGAAAAATAGGGAGAAAATTGATCCCTGAGGACCCCAAGATTTTCAAAATGTTAAAGAGGTTGCAAAATTGATGGAGGCCCTCGAAAACAATGTGGCTATCATGCTCAGGAGCTTGGCATAATTCACTCTGGTGCCTTTCTTTTTTGCCTTGTTTTGTGTTGCCTGACTTTCAGTCACCCATTTTTTTTGGCAATATTGGAGTCATATAGTCATCAAGTCAATCTTGGTGTCTAGGTCTAATTCTTTCTTAGGTAGGTTTTCTTTGCCAAGTTTCCCTATCATTGCCTTTCCTTCTCTGAGCCAGGTGGGTTACTTAAAAGTCTTGTCATGATGGGTAGGTGATAGTTCCCAACCTGGCAAGGATATCAGGCTCTCATTGATGATCTTTTGCAGATGAAAGTTGTGAAATATTCTCCAGGCATGTACAAGGGACCTGATGGAAGTCTTCTCATATGGTTGATGCAATAACAAGTCTAGCATTTGGAATTTCAGAGATTCACTTTATGGGGCAGTGTGTGCAATCCAGTTGACAAGAATTCTCCTATTCTAATGTGTGCAATGGTTATAAAAGTAGAATTTGCAAGTGGAGAATATTTGGTTACATTGAAATTTTGCAAGTCAAGAGGATCTTAAGTTGTGTTTCCAGAGATTGCTAACGCAAATGTAATGTTGTCATCTCAGTTGGACTCCATATGGTGTTATGATCTATAGGCTCAGAATGGGAAGGATGTATCTCAAAATGGAAATTTTTCTTGGAAAGAAAGTTTCAACATTAGCCTATGCATTAAAATCATTCAGGGAGGTTTAGATGTTCAAATTCAAGAAATTAAAAATTGAAGTTGCTTTGACTAGTCCTAGATTATATGAAGATATGAATACAAAGGCCTCCAAAGTTTTTAAGTTTATTCGAAGTTCCTAAACAAGGTTCAATATGATGGAAATGAACAAGGAAATCCATTCTACCTTTCGGCCAATGGGACAGCGGGACCTGAGCTATGATATTAGATCAACGGTTCCCGTTATCCCTCCAAGCTATTGAAGATTCATTACGGGATAGCGGGGATTTTGCCACCTATCTAGATACTTTTCCTGCAAGCTTCCTGATGTTGTTACCGAGCTCGGGTCAAAGAAAAGTGTGGTGTATCTTTGAAATGTTTGAAAATCTCATGTAATTGCAAAATCAACGGACCTTGCTTTGCCTTGATTACGTCATATTGCCTTTGAGGCAAAACAGGATCCTTCCACATGTCTAGGTGGGACCGGAGATGTTTTTTGAGTTGACCAATCATGGAGTGGTCGCATGATCGCATGGATTAAAATATTGCTATGCGATCATGAGACCATGAAGCCTGCTAGGACCCACATATGCCAACAGCGCAAATGCGATAACATAAGCTAAGTAGGGAAAGATCCTACATCCGACGGAGGGCGTATGTTCGCAAGGGATCTTGGAGATCTATGCGAAGAAGCAACGGTCATTGATCTTCCAATGGTGGGCCCGATAAGTTTCTCACAGTCACTAGGTTAGAGAAGGAATAAAGTACATTCAGCGGTTAGGGAAGATGACCACGTGGTTTCGTGACTAATAAACAGTTAAGAGATAACATAAGCTGGGCAAGTTCATTTTGAGCGGTCGCATGATCGCAAGAGTTTAAGAAATGCTATGAAATCATGCGAGATGAAGCCACGTGGAATGGTGGGGTTGCGGGCTCTTAGTTGCAGTCTCCAAATCTACGGTCCCCACTTTGTCGCATGACTGAGGAAGAACTCTTGCAATCATGCGAGATCTCACCACGTGTCCCTCGGTGGGTCCAGAAGAATTGTTTACGATAGAAAGGTTTAAAGATCCTTAATCAACAGTTCCCACTTTGATGGGATGATAGGGAAGATTCTAAGCGGCAAAGTGGTTGCATGATCATAAGAGTTTGAAACAAGCTATGCGATCATGAGAGATGTGAACACGTGTCTCGCGGTGGGGCTAAGAAAAGTTTCTTTGTAGTTATAAGATATCGAATTGACGGCTTCCGCTTAGTCTATATGGAGTCAGAGATTCTTAGAGGGATAGCGGGATCGTGACAGGTGTAAAGTGGTGGGTCCAAAGGCATCCACACCGTGCGGCTTTCTAAAGGAAAATCAAAGGTCCCCACTTTTCCATTGTGGTGTGGAAAAATCATAGAGGCAATGTGGTAGGTGTGTGGTTGCATGATCACATGACTGAGAGAAATGCCATGTAATCATGCGACAACGTAAGTTAGGGCTCATTGCAATATCGAAGGCAATTGGTTCTGCTTGCCCTGCTATAAAATGAATTTGACTTGCATGTTCTGTGCACTCCAGTTTAGCATGAATAACAAAGAGTAGAAAGCTTAGAAAAGGGGACTGATTTTATAAGGAAATTACATAATAATGGCGAGTTTGACCAAAAGATTACTGCTATGGTGTGAATAGTTTATCTTCTCCCAAATGATGGTAGAGGAGAAATTTGATATAGTGGATCGGGTTTCTCAAGCCGAATCAGATAAAAGGACAAAGTCTTATCAGTTCCTCTTTGTTGTGATGTTGAAACCCCTATTTTTTTAGTCTTTTCAAATCCTGGAAGTTGAAACACTTGGTATTCCCATGAAAGGGCGTATGCTTGTAATCTCTATATATTATGTTGTGAAAGCAAATACAAGGTCAGCAAAATTTTTGGTGTAAGATACTTGATGTTGCAGAGACAATTGAAGGTGTTTTATGTCAATTATTTTCTATTCTAGTTAGCTGATAGTTGTTAGTTATATGATTCTTTCTCTCAATCTGAATTGCAGTAGGAAGGAAAGGATGTTTCATTCCTTTGTTTTAAAGATGTGAATAAACCCAGTAGGATGTGTTGTGGGATATTTAGAGAAGGATTCATTAGAGGTTTTTCATCATTTCATTTATATCTCTGTTAATAGTATTGTAGATTAGTTAATGCTAAGTGTATGAATTCATAGGATTTGTGAGTTCTACAGCTTGGTTCATAGTTTAGAAAGCTCTCCTCACCTGGATTAAGTTCTGTTTAGGCTTAATTCGGTTTGCCTCTCCTACTCTCGGGTTAAGAGCATACCCTGTGTTAGTTTTAGGATCAAACATAATTCATTGCATATCATTCCAAAAGGGAGCTGTACCTACCAATTTAGAGAAAAGACAGTAATCATAGGGCGGCTTTTCAACTGTTGTATTCAGATATTGTTCATAATTTGGGCATTGAGAGTCATATTGTCATAAAGAACAACAAGGACAAATCTGTTTACTAACATTTTGACAGTTTTTTTTTCTTTTTTCTAGCTTGGCCCTTCTATGACCTATTCCTTGGTTGACTAAAACTTTAACTCTGTAATGTTTTTGTGCTTCTCTTTTTTTAATAATTTGGTTATGTGGATGGTGTCTTCTCACAAATTTTGCTAACACTTGTTCTCTTCTTTGTTCATTAGTCGATGTAGGATCAATTTCTTCCTTGGTAGAAATTTCCTGATTCTCGGTGTCTATAGGTTGATTCGCGGTGTCTTTATCTTGTTGCTTGGTAGCTTCTACCTGTTACTCGGGTATAGGGTCAGGTATCTTAATGAATGTATATCTACTATATTCTTCTAGTTCCTTTGTGCTTTCTTCATCATTTTTCTCAGCAAACTCATCAACTCTCACATTTTCAGTTTCAATCATTTTGTTAAAGACCTTATTCAAACATTTGTAAGCTTTTCTCTTGGTAGAATATCCTAAGAATACTCCTTCATCACCTTTAGAATCAAATTTCTCATTTCTATCATCTTTCAGAATGTAACATCTACTTCCAAATTTTTTGAAATAACTTACATTAGGTGTGTACCCAAACCATAACCCATAGGGTGTCTTGTTTGAATCTTTCTTCAGTTGTACTCGGTTCTATCTATAACTAGTTTGATCTGTAGTGCATGAAAAATAGTTCTTCCGCGTGATTTCTCCTACAGTGTCAATAAACTCTAGACTCAATAATGAATCTCATGTCTCTTTAAATAGATTTACTTTGTAATCCTGCATGCTTTTTGGGTCTCATTCATTTACTTGCTTCAAGCTTCCTCAGCAAATGTGTCTATAACATGTTTCATCCTTCTCCATTTGATCAATCTTGAATTTTGTCATCCGTTAGATTATCATAACAAACTTTGTCTTTTACCTCGAAATCATAAGAAACTTGCCAACTCATCAATTCAGTCAGTTGTTATAAACTTTAATTGTTTCTCTCACTTGGTCAATACAAAATATGTTGGTGAATACTAACTCAGTCATTACTGTTACTCGGTATACATTGTACCGGCTTAGTGTATACAGAAATATTCAATTACTGACTACATAAAGTTGTTCAGTTCTGATCTCCAATACATAACAAATTCATGTAATACAATCAAGTCAAAAAAATGATGTCATAGACTCATCAATAATTTACCCAATGTATACCATAGTCATAACTCCATATCCATCTCATCTTCATGAAGATATCTCTTTCCTTTACCATTTTTCTTCTTCAGATGTTTGTAACGATTATGATAAGTATAGTCAAAACTAGTTGACATGAATGACAATATATATTGACTGATTTAATTGCCTTACATATCACTTTAGTAGCTCGGTGATCTCTAATCATTGTCTTTCACTTGTCCATTCAGTTCATCAAGTTATTCAATCAGTTGTAGGTTATCAAAATCTTGGTGTTTTGGCCTAATATTTGTGGATGTTGGATGTGATAGTGTTCTACATTATTTTTAGTTTTCCATGTTGGTTTCTTTGCAAGTTTGTAAGTTTAGTTATCAGTTTTATTGCAATGTTGATTCACCCTCCCCCCCCTCTCAGTGCCTATTCAGACTAACAACATCATCGTTGGAGACTAACATACAAGTGGTGTGCCAAATTAAGTGGCGTAGTATTGAGCATAATGTTCTCTTTTATATCCTTGTGTTTACTTGTAGGACTTGTGCTTTTGTGATATCATGCTCACTAGATTATTTGTTTTTTATTTATATTGATCTTATCAAGTGAGTTTAGCTTTGATTATATGTATTTGCTACTTCCCATTATGGAGATTAGATTTTTTGAGTTGTATGTTGGTGTCAGCATTAGTTTTTATGCATTTTTCCTCCTTTTGGATAACTTTGTGCATTCATCTATTGCCCATGCACATTTGCACTTTATTTTTCTATATATGTCCTTTGTTCCTACATATTTATGTATTGTTACTACACATTTGTATCTATAGAACTACATATTTTGGATAGTTTGATGTTCAAAAAATTCTAGGTGAATTAGGGTTATGTTTTTGGATACCATTTAACCGTGTGTTCATTTTGATGTATTCACTTTTTATTTTCAGTCATTGTATGATCTTGTTTATCTCATATCTTATTTGGGGTTATAAATTGAACCTAGTGTAGATGATATTGAGGATAAATTTAATCTACTCAAATAATGATCATGGATGATTGTTCGGTCCTATCTCATTTGGTTTTTAGGGTGTTGTCTAAGCTCTCATGACGTATCTTTTAGAATGTGAACATTTTTCTATGTATTTTTTTGGGGTTGTAATGAAACACTTGAAAGTGCTCATAAGACTTTCACTTGTGCATGATCATTTGACAATTGTTGTTATGTTTCATTCTTTCTTATGCATTGTTCTCTATGTTATGCACTTAAGTAATTAATGTTTTTTATATGAAAAAAATACTATCAATGCTTAAAAATCATTCAATTCTCATAGGTTTCAAGATGGACGTGTTTCAAAGTTGTGGAAGCTCTCTTGGTTCTAGGTTTTCTCTACAAATCCATAGCTCTTCTGGTTTGTGTAAAGGTGGCAAAAAATGATGCATGGGGGATGAGGTCAGTGGTGTTCCAATGATTGGCCATGCAAATCATAGTGTAAAACTTCACAAATCCATTTTAGATGGTAAATCTAAGTGGCTCAAATGGAAAATGCAAAGACCTAGTTATGTGGGGTTTGAGGTGGGATAATCTTCACATCCTACATATGGGAAGGCTAAAAATTTTGGTCAAGTGGATGGAGTGAAGGCACATAAAAAATTTTACCAAAAGAATTATTTGGGGAAGGGTTTGGTGTGCCCACTCAGTGGGAATAGGGGTACCATTCATGGCTCCCCTTCTCATGGGAGCCAAATAGGAAAATTTTTATATAGATTGCATAGTGGGCAGTTCGAATCTTCCCTTTCACTCATAACTAAGGCTTATTTTATTGTTCTAGAGACCAATTTGGTGGAGGAGGTGGACCATAATGTGGATTTTTTCTCATACCTAGGGTTGATTGGTTGATTCAAGGGATTTTGGCCAATCTTTACTGATTTACACAAGTGGATTTCAAAATATTGGGAATCGATCTTTGAAGGATATGTTCAAATTTATCCTACAGTAAAGGGTTTCTTTATTGTTGTTTTTTAGAATGTGCAAGATAGGAATAAGCTCTTGTGTGACTATAAATGGTGTTGGGAGAAAAAAAATTATTTGATGTTAAAGCCATGAATTCCATACTTTAACCCTAATAACAAATATTTTGACAAGATTTCATTACAGGTGTGACTTCCTAATCTACATCTACATCTTTGGTTTGACTCATGTTTAGAAGTGGTAGGTGATACTTTAGGGGATTTTTGGATGGTAGATGAAGGTTCTTCAAATCTCCTCCATCCTACATTTGCTCAAATACTGGTAGAAATGGATATTCCTAAGGCGCTTCCTATAGAGATTACGATCAAAACATTAAAGGCTAGTTGGGTTCAGCCTCTGGATTATGAAGATCTTCCCTTCATATGTAGAGTATGTTTCCAGACTATACATATGGTTATTCACTATAGAAAAGGAAGAGTGTGTAATCCTACTTCATGGCAAAAACGTTCCTCTACCCAACATTACATGGTTGAGAAGAAGGTTGAGCAACAAAAGAGATTTTCTCAAGATGTTTCATGGGATCATGCACAATTGTCTCCTAAGGTGGATAAGATAGAACAACCTAAAAAAAACAATGATATAATGGCTGGTACAATTTGTGATAGGATATGTTGCAAAAAAATGGGCAACTAGTCTAGCCAGAAAAGAAAAAAGAATCCAGTTGGGACTCAAGAGATAGGAGATGACATGGAAGGGGAGGGTCACTCCCAACAAGGGGAGGGTGGTTTAGTGGATCAACCCCAAGATTTGGACTATAATAATGAAGCAACTAGATTGAATATGGGTGGCATGTTATTGAGGGAAGAAAGAAAAAGAATACAAAGATGGGGTCTTTTGACATGACTCTTTGTTCTCACATGAAGGGAGGCAAAGTGAGTAAAGCATGATTTTGGTCTATTAATGGACCTCTTTTGTTTTTCCTTTTAGGAAGGTGGATTCCCTTATTGTATCCATCCTTGGTTTGGGCCAAGCTTAATCTTGATTAATAATTAATAAAAATACAATATCTGATCAAAACAAGAAATTATCAGTGCTTGTATTGCCCTATGTTCCAAGGGTTCCTTGGAAAGGAATTACAAGATAATAAAACCATATAATTCAATCAACTTAACATAAAAGTCATATTTAAATATTTTTCTTAATATAATGTAAAATTAATAAATTCAAAAGTTATTTGACTCAAATCTCTTAAAAATGTCATCCACACCCTAGGGATATTCCAATGTTCTTGGCTCTTATAACTATGACAAACATGGTAGAAGGAACTTGTGTAAAAACATAGCACATTCTAACATTCATTGTACCTACACACACCAACTGGTAGGAATAGTCCCAAGAGATAAATGAGAGGGGGGGGGGCGAATCAGTTATATACAGGTTTCAATTCTTTATCCAATTAAGTATACTTAAACTTTAAACATAAACACAAAGAAAGAACACTTGAACACAACACCAATATTTTGGATACGGGGAAACCCAAATAGGTAAAAACCTCGGTGGGAATTGACACCCACTAATAAACTGCACTAGTGTATAATGATCCTTGTTAGAAGATCTTACAACCCTGTTAGGAGTTGATCTTTACAATGCAATAAGTACAGTGACCTGATCAAAGGTTGGACCCTGTTAGGAGTCTTTTATGATTGACCTTATTAGGGGTGAGGATGCACTGTCTGAGAGCTCATTGCTCAAAGGGGTGAAGGCTGCAACCTTTTGAATAGCAGATACACACTATATCTGGATCTTGGTGAACTGCAAGGTAGACCTTCTATCTTGATCAATTCTAATGAATATCATATATTCTTTACTTGGTCACATAGACCTTTTGCTGATGGCTCAACACTTCACACTCTCTACTCTGCTCTTCTCTTCCAACTTTGAACCATGACTTAGCAATCACAAATGACTGCCTATAAATATCTTCGCTCTAAATGATATAATCAAGTCGACCTATTAAAACCACCTTGAAATTATATTAGAGAAACAATAACACTTTCCAATAATATTTCTATCACCTCTACTAAGCACGCAACACAAATTGGGACCTGTCCAAATTAATAAGTGTAGATGCATGCTACATATTGTCATCTCTACCAATTTAACTGATACTTTCTCCTCAAGATGAATTACATCCTGCACTTTTAATCAAACCTTCTTAACTCTTCTCTAATCACTAATCCAAGTGCGCATACCAAAATGATAGGCGCAACTCTTGTACCAATATAATATATGTCATCTCTTCTAGATAAACATAGGAAACTGCAACTGGTGAGTAGAGACTTCATAACTTCACTTCTACAGCACATTAGACTATATGTCCATGAATGTAGCAACATTAATATGTCTTTATCACATATACAAAGGTGCAAGGCTCCATGATAACTATACGGACAATCACACACAGAATACTATCTGTAATTCTGTCAGGAACACTGCTGACACAAGCTGATATATAACTGTCTGTATAAACAATTAAACTCTATGTCCATGATATCATGCTAATAACATTTCCATACTACATATACTCAAATCTTACTACATAATTCTTCTACGCATGCTTCTTATCATATGTTGTCATCAATGACAAACATACAGTTAGCACTGGCTTGCTGGCAAATCTCCAACAATCTCCCCCTTTGGCATTGATGGCAATATATGGAATGAAAAACACCACCAATCCAACTAACCAATTCTTTTATAACATTCTCCATTTCCTCATCAAAACTCCCCCAAGGATGAATCCTCCTTCTGCTGCAATATTCTTTAATATTCTCCATTTCCTAAATTGAATTGCTTCTGTGACTGAATACAACTACCTCTTTCTACTATTCTGTATGTACTCCCCCTTTAATGCTATTTTTCATGATTATATACTACTCCCCCTTTGAAATCAATGGAAAAGGGTGCCAAACATTTAAGCTCTGGTACTACACCCGAAGTAGAGTAGTCAACCATCCATCAGTCACTGAGGACTGATGCTCTATCAACTTTCTCTAAGTAGAATCAGGGAAGGGAATTACTCCTAGCTTCTACCTGAGATACTCAAAAGTATCCTTTGGTAAGGGCTTTTTGAATATATCTGCTAGTTGTTCCTTTGTACTCACATAATTTAATTTGACTTCTTTCTCTGCCACTTTCTCTATTAGGAAGTGATACTTTGTAATGCCCAAAAATCTACTAGTAATACACAACATAATTACCCCTTAATAAAATCCTAATGTTCAGTTTTCCTCCCAGATTGATGTTTATATAAATGTTACTTTTTCTTGTAAACAGATAATTTCTAAATCAAGTGGAAGGAATAGAAAATAGAGAACCCATAAATGATAAATTAGCACTAAAAATTTATTATAAATACAGAATTCTGGAATTTAGCATTGCAACCTAGGCAAGGTAAAACTCAGAATAATAAAGGAATTTTACTATTCTAGCTTGATGCAAACAACACTTTCTAAATACCAGAACTTTCTTAAATTAGCAACAAATGTTTATCTCTCAATTTAAATAAATAAATATTCACCCAAGATAATTGAAATCTCTCTTTTATTTTTGAATACTCACAATAAGACTTTTCTCATTTAAGGTTACAAAATTGGATCTCTAATACATTATTAAATCTAATAAAAATTCCAAAGGACATAGTTTGTACAACAATTTAAAAATTCTCATTTGAGCTTTGAATTATCTTAATACAAAATCATTTATCCCTCTTTACAAGAGTACATATTCACATAAACTGATATAAAATTCTTCATAAGTTCCCTTAAAACAACAATAGTAGACTCCAAGCTTCAATGATCCCATCAACACAAACTCTTTGCAACATAAACCTAAAAAACAATTATTTCTCACATGACCATGGAGGCTCACCTCCCAGCCTAGGCCATTACATGGCCACCCCTGAGCTAGGGGAAACAAAGAAAGATGGGATACAAATAATCAACACCCACAATCATCAACAAGAAGCATAGACATCGCAATTTTCACTCCCAATCCCAAGCTAGCACATAGGGATCATAATTAATCTCAATATGGGTGAAGGTGGAAATATCTCATATGGAGATGTCATACTTAAACAAAACAAGTACTACTAAACATTCTTACATGCCTTCACAAGCCTCCCTTCCAACATACCAACTCATCACAAGAGCATCAAAAATATCTCTTATGGCCCCCAAGGTATAACATAAGTAGGCCTCAAAGATGCTCATACATCTGAGCTCTCATACACATGGATTTTCCAACTAAGCCCTTCACCCCAAGATTTTCTCAAATCCTCCCAAGAATGAGAAATTATCTTGCACACCCATTTCACAATTCATAAACACAAAAAGGAAATACTAGGACAAAATACATTTGAGCATATTGAAAATAAAGCATCACAAACTCTGACAAAAGATTCATCTTCACATTACAATAACATGAACAATACAAAGTAGAACTACCAACCTTTCCTTAAGCTAAGGCAATTGAGGTTTGTAGAAGAGCTACTCCTTTCCTTCCTAGCTTTTCCTTCCTTCTCAAAACTCCTAGAATTTCCAAGTTTCTTCCTCTCAAATCAAAAATAGCATAGTCACGAAGTGTCTAACTTCCTAGTCTCTTTTCCTAAAGACTCTAAAACATTCCTCTCTCAATCCCTCATCCCAAAGTAAGTTAGGTTTCTAGATCCTTGCTAACTTGCCACTTGCCCTTGTTATAGAAATGGAATGCAATTCAAAATATGTAAAGGTGAGTTAACCTAGAAAACATTTCCAAATTCGTTTTTACCAAAGATGGCCCACTTAGAGAGTCAATATGGAAAACTAGGAAAGTGAAAAAGGTGAAATTTGGCCCCCTAACCCATGCCTATGTCTTGGGGCACTTAAAACCCACTCTAACTACACCATAGGGATCCATATAACCCATTAAAAACCCTAGTAAAGTTTGCATCCGAAAATGGAATCATGATGGCATAAACCTCAGTTTCTTAAACAACTAACCAAGTCTAAGGATACACAAGATAACCTAAGGAAAAAGGTAGGGTCCACATTCCACTTAGGCATGCCATCTCATCACAATAGTGTCAAGTGACACCTCACAAAAGTACACATCACATTACACATTTGGCATGCCTAGTGGATATTTAACATTTACAATTACATAATTACATTTAGATCAAATTATGCATTTACAAACATTTGCAACATCATACATACATGCATTACATTATGAAATAAAATCATGTTACAACAAGGTCATTCTCTTCTTAGAGCCAACCTTGGTTTTAAACTGATTTCACATAGATCCATCCTTATTTCCCTACATTTACAACCATGGTCATAATCCTGCACACTCGATTCTAATGTCAGTATCTCATAAACTCAATGCATATATAATCATATAGAAAGTGAAATAATAACATCTAAACTCAATATATATATAAAGGAACTCCATTTCATGAATCATAAACTTAATCCACATTATAACCTAATTCTACAAACATCAAAATGTAAATTCAATTTTTCACATACACAAGTAACCCTAATTTAATCATTGAGCCATTACACTATCAACATTTACTATTCTATTAGCTAACGTAACAAATGTAGAATTTAGAATTCATATATCTTAAGGTAAGCATGAAAAGAGTACGACTAGCATCATCATCATATAAATCTATAAAAATCATCTCATATAGTCTAATGGTAGAAAGTCATAATCTAAAATAGGTCTAATGTCTCTAAACCATGTATCATCAAGATAAATCAAGTTTCAAAATAACTATCGAGCTAAGATGGGTTGGGGTGGGACCTCACATCCTCCCCCCCTAAGCATGAACTTCCTCCTAGAGTTCATCGAATAGATGGGGGTACTGATCTCTCATCTGTGTTGTGTCCTCCTAAGATGCTCTGAATCTATCATCATCTAACTGCCGACTGGACAAGCCATAGGACAATCTCTAGCAATGTGCCCCATGGCACCACATGTATAACATGGTCCTCTAGCCTGAAACTAACTCCCCTGAGTTCTAGACTGTTGTTGCCCACCTGTCGACTGAGTTTGAGCTCCCTGGTCACGTCGGGGACTCTGCTGAGACTGCTACTATTGCTATGTTGTGCTGGAGTTCTTTTGATTTCCCTTCCAGTGGGATTTCTAGAAACCAGAAGACTATGGTGTGAAACTATGGTTCTATGACCTGTCTCGTGCATTATGAGACCTATTATGGATCTCCTCAGCTATCATGGCCATTTCAACTATATCACAAAAGTCACCTAATGGTACCATCCACACTCTATCAGCTATGGCATAGTTCAACCCCTTAATAAAGCAGTTGACCTAGAGTTTCTCATTTGTCATGTAATCAACATAAGGAAGGAGCTCAAGAAACCTACACTCATACTGTGCTACTAATAGACCTCTCTGTTGTAGGTCATGGAACTCGTCAATGCAGAGCTATTTAAAGTGCTCTGACATATATCAGGCTTGAAATCTCTCCACAAAGGTCTCCCATGTGAGGGTATCTATGACAAGATGACTCTTATATTCCTCTTGCCTCCACCATGTAGAGGCAGTCCCCCTTAGCATGTGAATTGCAAGTCATGTCTTAAGGTTTCTCTCATAAGGGCGCAACCCAAAACATCTCTCAAGGCTCAAAAGCCAAGACTCGGCATCTTCCCCATTCGTGGATCCTAAAAAGGGTGGTGGTTGTAGTCGTATGAGATTTTTGATTTAGTCCCCTATATCATAGGGCACCCTTGGCACTATTGTTGGTGGTGGCCCTAGCATGTATACAGACTTGTCTTCATGAACTGACTGCTCCTCTACTCATCTAGGAGGGGGACTCCTACTCCACTCTCGGACCTCGGCCTGCTGGCCTCCTGGAGGCAATCTATCCATAATAATACTAGCCAAAATCTGTAATGCATTAAGGATGTCCTAGTTGGGATTAGGTGGTGGTATAGGAGGGGACCCCTGCATGTCACCTACTCCCTCGGTTGCCCACTCATCTCCCTCTACTACCACACGGTTGCCTTTGGGTCTCCGCCCACGTCGGTGAGCACTACACGTGACTAAAGGCATCCTACTACTAACTTCGCTTTACTAAGGCTTTCCTTGAAAGGATGGACATCTTAGAAAGGACAAAAATGAGCTCTACTTGCATGACATAATATACATTCATAAAGTCGAAGAAGAGAAAAGCCTATACTTCTTTATATATATAAGTATAAATTAAATTTAGTAAAATTTAACTAAACAAAACTCTAATGTTTATATGAGTAATTCATTAATTTCCAAGAGTACTAAAGATTTCACCATAATTTAGGTTAAGCTGTAATGCTATTTTTACGATGACCAATATACTGGCCACATATATTGGCCTCATAAAAATAACATTATCAAGTTTTAGATGAACTAGTTTTAACTAAAAACTTTAATTACACTTTATTTCATATTAATCTAAATTTGATTAATCTGCAAGACTATGGTAATGCCCCGAAATACTAGGGTTAGAGAACTATGAGCTCCCTATAATAACCTTGTTGCGAAGCCTAAGACATAAAGACTAGTCACCCATTGTCCCATAAGGGAACACATGGCATGCGCTGGCATGCCATCATCCCTAAATCGGTGAATGACAATAGGTGACATAAAAATTCATTTCTAGGTTTGGGCATAAGAGTAGTCTATAGATGAAACTAGGTCCAATTTAAAAGGAGACTGAAAGCAATCCTTTAACCTAATATTGTTTCTACAAAGGTTAATTGCATGGTTACTTGGGTTATTAAATAATCTCAAGGGTTGATAATTAAATTATGAAAAGATGACACAACACCTAGGCATCTTATTTGTTTAGTCTTACCCCTAAGGGTTATCAATAGATTAGAATAATTTTTCCCCGTAAACCTAGTATTAAAGGAAGTTAAATATGTCATTAATCATTTAATCGTTAATTTACAAGAATATACACAACTTAAGTTTAACATGCTAAACTTCCATACACTATTACCAAATTTATCCATTTATACAATTTAATGAAAGTCTAAAGAAAATGTTATAAATGACGTAATTTTATTTTTTTTATTCAATTTCACTAACGTTAATTTAACAAACTTAAAACGTACATTAAGTACTAGATCATAAAAAGAAATTATGTTAAAAGAATACCCTTAACCAATATTATAAAACTAATATAACCTTTATATTTAGACAACATAAACTTGATGAATTAAAATTTCTTGAAAAGTTCATTAATACAATTTTTTTTTAAATAGAACTAACACTAATACAAGATATTAAATCAATTAGCATAATTTCCTATTAATCAAAATTCCAAGGACATTCATAAAATATTATTCTTTTTAATCTTATTAATTCCTAATGTGATTCCATAATAGTTTCTGAAGTATAATGAGTATTGATTAATTAAAGAAATACGTCCATATATTTGATCAATATTTACTCTATGATTTGCTTTTAATATAGCTCTTATGAATTAGATTTAACTTAGTGGACTATAGCATTAACCATAACATTAACAACTTTTCATCTTAATACTTCCCATATATATAAAAAATAATAATATGACATTTACATTAAATTTTAATACAATATCTTAGTAATAATGTAAATGGGATTAATACCTATCCAATATAAAGAACAATTTTTTTTTGAAAAGAAAATATTATATCAAAAGGAATAAGGCACAACATTAAACTTTACACAATTTTCTATTTATAAGATTAAATGAAAGAATATATATATATATATATATATATATATATATATATATATATATATATATATATATATATATATATATATATATATATATATATATATATATATATATATATATATATATATATATCTTATGAAAGCATAAATTCCAAAACTATTAAGTTCAATTTAAGCACTTCAGGGAAAAGAATATAATTCTGAATTCACTAATCCCCATTATAAGGCAAATAAATTACTTTTTAAACCTTAATGTAAAAAGAATACTTATTAATTACAATAACCCGAGTGTGCATTTAATTAAGAAAGAAAACAAAAATTCATTGTTAAATAAAAGAAATATCATAACTATGTGACTCCCAAACCCTAATTCGAAATTAGGGTTGGGGCACTTTTATAAACTCAAGAAACCCTAAATACTCTCATTTTGTTCATTTTCTTTTGCAGGTCAGAGGAGCAGCCATGGTTGGAGAGATTTTGTGTTCTCTTAGGAGAACAAGTGTGTATATGCACACACCTTGGGTGTGCATATACACACCTATTCTCTTGTGAGAATATGGTTGTCAGGTCTCTACAAGTGATTCAGATGAGATCTGTCCTCAATCCGAAGAATGTCAAGGGTTTCATCTCAAGCAATGAGTGAAAACCCTTTTCCTTTTTTTGTGAGAATCATTCCCACGTTTTCCCTTTTTTTGATTCATAAGAAACATGTATTTATTTTTATTTATTTCCTGTATATCATCATGTTGCTATTTATTTACATTCAGCTCATGTACTGTTATGTTTCTTTCTTTTAAAAAAACTAGGGTTTCCGTTATCAAAATAGCATTGTCTTTTGCTATTTACTCTTATTGTTATTATCATATATATTATAATATATATGATAATAAAAAAAAATTAATGCAGACTGGCGGACTGTCGGCCATGCGTGCGTGGATCTGACATCCGTGTGGGGGAGCCGAGCTCCACCCTGCCTACAGTGGTGGGACTCCTCTGCCCACCGCCCCCGAAGGGATGACGACAGAGCTCCCCCTGCTCACCGCCCCTAAGGGGACGGCGGTAGGGAGGCCGCTCACCCCACCCTAAGGTGGGCGACAGCAAAGCCCCTGCTCTTGCCGCGGGGAGGGGATAGGGTTTTAGCCCAACCCCCCCCCAAAACAAAAAAAATGTTTTAAATTTTAAATTTTTTTTTAATCATTTTCATTTAAATTTGTATGTGCAGGTTTATTAATACTTTTATTATATTTAATAATATATATGATAATATATTATCATATATATTATTAAGATTAGTTTATTATTATCTTGCTTATTATTATTATTTTTTCTAAGTTAATTTAAATTTTGTTTAAATTTTACTATGTTTTATTTCATTTAATTTTTCTTTAGTGACATAATAAGATATATATTATATATTTAAAATATATATATATTATGATACATATATATATTTTCTAATATAATATTTATGAGTTGTGATTTTGTAAATTGTTTTTATACAGGATTTGTTTTTGTTTAAAATACAAACTATTAGAAAAGAAATTTTGTATTTATTAATATATATATATATATATATATGTATGTGTATATATATATATATATATATATATATACTACTGTATATATATACCTATTTATATTAATAAATTAGAATCATGATTATTATTATATTGAATTTTTCTACAGAATAGATTTTTCCAACAGTCCTTTTTAATATGAAATGGGAATATATGGGTCTAGCCCAAATTTTAACTATGAAGTAATCTGGTTTATTATTTTCTATATTCACAGTCAATTCTTTTCAAATCTAGTAACTCATTGTATAGTATTGTTCAGTTTAATAATGTAAGTATTCATTTTATATGAGCATTAACATGCTAAAGTTCTGTTGTAAATATATTATTTCTTTTTACCAATAATTAGTTAAGCTTATGAGAACCATTTTAAGAAAATTCTTTCCTTTTAACTTTTAATTTTGTACAATTTCTTCTGTGCAACCTAGTAATCTTTCTTCACAGAATATTTCACAAGTAAAATAATTATGAACAGACTACATTTTAGTTCAAGTTAAAATCTATATTACTTTCCTTATCAAACAGATTTTATCTTATTCACATTGGAAAACAGTAAACAATGATCCACTATATGGAAATATTTAAACTAAAACTACTTTCTTAAAAGTATTTACTTTCTACAGAATTTCCTTTTAATGTCAAAAATAGACAAGGTCCTAGAGCTGAAACCCACTCTGATACTAGAATGTAATGCCCAAAAATCTACTGGCAATACACAACATAATTACCCCTTAATAAAATCCTAATGTTCAGTTTTCCTCCCAAATTGATGTTTATATAAATGTTACTTTTTCTTGTAAACAGATAATTTCTAAATCAAGTGGAAGGAATAGAAAATAGAGAACCCATAAATGATAAATTAGCACTAAAACTTTATTTTAAATACAGAATTCTACAATTTAGAATTGCAACCTAGGCAAGGTAAAACTCAAGATAATAAAGAAATTTTACTGTTCCAGCTTGGTACAAACAACACTTTCTAAATACCAGAACTTTCTTAAATTAGCAACAAAGGTTTATATCTCAATTTAAATAAAGAAATATTCACCCAAGACAATTGAAATCTCTCTTTTATTTTTGAATACTCACAATAATACTTTTCTCCTTTAAGGTTACAAAATTGGATCTCTAATACATTATTGAATCTAACAATAATTACAGAGGACATAGTTTGCACAACAATTTAAAAATTCTCATTTGAGCTTTGAATTATCTTAATAAAAAAGAATTTATCCTTCTTTACAAGAGTACATATTCACATAAACTAATATAAACTTCTTCACAAGTTCCCTTAAAACAACTATAGTAGACTCCAAGCTTCAATGATCCCATCAACACAAACTCTTTGCAACATAAACCTACAAGACAATTATTTCTCACATGACCATGGAGGCTCACCTCCCAGCCTAGGCCATTACATGGCCACCCCCGAGCTAGGGGAAACAAAAAAGGATGGGATACAAACAATCAAAACCCACAATCATCAACAAGAAGCATAGACATCACAATTTTCACTCCCAATCCCAAGCTAGCACATAGGAATCATAATTGATCCCAATATGTTTGAAGGTGGAAATATCTCATATGGAGATGTCATACTTAAACAAAACAAGTACTACTAAACATTCTTACATGCCTTCACAAGCCTCCCTTCCAACATACCAGCTCATCACAAGAGCATCAAAAATATTCCTTATGGCCCCCAAGATATAACATAAGTAGGCCTCAAAGATGCTCATACATCCAAGCTCTCATACACATGGATTTTCTAACTAAGCCCTTCACCCCAAGACATTCTCAAATCCTCCCAAGGATGAGAAATTATCTTGCACACCCATTTCACAATTCATAAACACAAAAAGGAAATACTAGGACAAAATACATTTGAGCATATTGAAAACAAAACATCACAAACTCTCACAAAAGATTCATTTTCACATTACAATAACATGACCAATACAAAATAGAACCACCAACCTTTCCTTAAGCTAAGGCAATGGAGGTTTGTAGAAGAGCTAATCCTTTCCTTCCTAGCTTTTCCTTCCTTCTCAAAACTCTTAGAATTTCCAAGTTTTTTCCTCTCAAATCCAAACTAGCATAGTCAAGAAATGTCTAACTTCCTAGTCTCTTTTCCTAAAGACTCTAAAACATTCATCTCTCATTCCCTCATCCCAAAGTAAGTTAGGTTTTGAGATCCTTGATAACTTTCCACTTGCCCTTGTTATGGAAATGGAATGCAATTCAAAACATGGGAAGGTGAGTTAACCTAGAAAATATTTCCAAATTCGTCATTACCAAATATGGCCCACTTAGAGAGTCAATATGGAAGCCTAGGAAAGTGAAAAAGGTGAAAGTTGGCCCCCTAACCCATGCCTATGTCTTGGGGCACTTATAACTCACTCTAACTACACCATAGGGCTCCATATAACTGTTCAAAAACTTTGATAAAGTTTGCATCCGAAAAT
Organism: Chamaecyparis obtusa; assembly: GCA_027943335.1. NCBI lineage: Eukaryota > Viridiplantae > Streptophyta > Pinopsida > Cupressales > Cupressaceae > Chamaecyparis > Chamaecyparis obtusa. The sequence continues at coordinate 236,795 of BSBK01004923.1, read as the reverse complement.
GGAATCATGATGACATAAACCTTGGTTTTCTAAACCACTAACCAAGCCTAGGGATACACAAGATAACCTAAGGAAAAAGATAGGGTCCACACTCCACTTAAGCATGTCATCTCATCACAATGGTGTCAAGTGACACCTTACAAAAGTACACATCACATTACACACTTGGCATGCCTAGTGGATATTTAACATTTACATTTACATAATTACATTTACATCAAATTATGCATTTACAAACATTTGCAACATCATACATACATGCATTATATTATGAAATAAAATCATGTTACAACAAGGTCGTTCTCTTCTTAGAGCCGACCTTGGTTTTAAATTGATTTCACATAGATCCATCTTTATTTCCCTACATTTACAACCATGGTCATAATCCTGCACATTCGATTCTAATGTCAATATCTCATAAACTCAATGCATATATAATCATATAGAAAGTGAAATAATAACATCTAAACTCAATATATATATAAAGGAACTACATTTCATGAATCATAAACTTAATCCACATTATAACCTAATTCTACAAACATCAAAATGTAAATTCAATTTTTCACATACACAAGTAACCCTAATTTAATCATTGAACCACTACACTATCAGCATTTACTATTCTATAAGATAATGTAACAAATGTAGAATTCATAATTCATATATCTTAAGGTAAGCATGAAACCAAATATAGCATGAAAAGAGTACGACTAGCATCATCATCATATAAATCTATAAAAATCATCTCATATAGTCTAATGGTAGAAAGTCATAATCCAAAATAGGTCTAATCTCTCTAAACCATGTATCATTAAGATAAACCAAGTGTAAAAATAATTGTCGAGCTAAGATGGGTCGGGGTAGGACCTCACATACTTAATCTCTATGTGCTTTGTCTTTGCATGCATCATAGGATTCTTTGGCATGTTGATAGTGCTAGTGTTATCACAATGAATAAAAATAGGATAATCAATCTGAATTCCAAAATCCTTTATCATCTATTTGATCCAAACAATTTTAGAACAATTCAAGGCTGCTACAACATACTTTGCTTCTGTTATTGACTGAGAAATACAATTCTTCTTCTTGCTTGTCCAAGTGACAAGTCTATCACCAAGAAATATTGCTCCTCCTGATGTACTCTTTCTATCATCCACGCATCCTACCCAATCTACATTTGTATACACATGAAGATCAACATTCTCTAAATTAGGATACCATAGACCATAATCTATAGTGCCTTGCAAATGTTTGAATATTCTTTTTACTACCATGAGGTGACTTTGTTTAGGCTCTGCTGCAAATCTTCCAACTATGCCAACTGCATTAGAAATATCAGATCTAGTTTGAGTAAGATATATGATTTTACCAATCATAGACTTGTACAATGTTATATCTACTACTAGAGAATCATCTTCTTTTGTAAGCTTGCATCCTGTTATCATAGGTGTACCCACTAGTTTTCAATCATCCATCTTGAACTTCTTCATTATCTCTTTCACATATTTAGACTGATTAATGAAAATACCTTTCTCTGTCCACTGCACATTTAATCCCAAAAAGTATTTGATAGGTCCAATCATGTTCATTTCAAACTCGCTCTTCATCTCCTTAACAAATTTTGCACTAATTTTGTCATTACCCCCAAAGATAATGTCATCAACAAATATAGCTACAAGTAGTAAATCTTTAGATGTCTCTTTGATAAATAAATTACAATCTGTTGCTCCTTTCTTGAATCCAATTTTTGTTAGATATCCATCAAGTCTCTCATACCAAGCTCTAGGGGCTTGCTTAAGTCCATAGAGGGCTTTCTTCAATCTGCATACCATATCGGGCTTGTCTAATAAGGTGAATCCTTCTAGATGCTCAATGTATACTTCTTCTTTTAACTCTCCATTCAAGAATGCTGACTTAACATCCATCTGATAAACTTTAAAGTTTTTGAATGTTGCATAAGCTAGAAACAACTTAATAGCTTCTAATCTGCTCACAAGTGCAAATGTTTTTGAATAATCAATACCTTCTCTTTGCATATATCCCTTACATACTAACCTTTCTTTATTCCTTACTACTGTACCATCTTTATTCATCTTTTTTTTTAATATCCACTTTGTTCCAATCACATTCTTATCACTAGGTCTTGGGACCAGTTCCCAATTATCATTCTTGATAATATGATCTAGTTCTTATTTCATAGCATCATGCCAATATGAATCATTACATGCAGCTTCAACACTTAAAGGTTATATCTAAGATAGTAAACATACTACTTCATTTCTTGTTGAACTCTTTTCTTTTGATCTTGTTGTGACTTTACTACTCTAATCTCCAATGATGTCATCCTTAGAGTGATATCTATATGTATACTTTGGAACTTTATGTGATACTGACTCATCTTCCTTTTGAGTTTCTTCTTCACTTGTTTCAGGGTCATTGAACATTACATTAATACTATCAAACATCTCTTCAACAATTGTCTCGCTAGTGGAAGGAATGGGTTCTTCTTCAATCATAGGTGCATAATCATGATATCTTTCTTGAACCATAAAATTTTCATCAATCTTAACATGAGCACTTTCAATGATCTTCTTCGATCTCAAGTTAAAACATCTATAAGCTTTACTTTTAGTAGAGTAACCAAGAAAAATACCTCCATCACTTCTTGCATCAACCCTGCCTATTGCTTCGTCCCTCTTGATGTCGCACTTGCTTCCAAAGACTCTGAAGTATTTCACTATGGGAACATTACCAAACCATAGCTCATAAGGTGTCTTGTCCGCATCAGGCCTCAATTGTATTCTATTGATTGTATAGACTGTTGTATTGACCGCATCTCTCCAATAGGTGTGTGCAACATTTCCTTCAATCATGATGGTGCGCGTTGTATCAAGGATGATCCTATTCCTTCTCTCTACAATCCCATTCTACTAAGGGGTTCTAGGTGCACTCAATTTTCTCTTTATGCCATGTTCTTCGTAGTACTCATAGAATCTATCAGAGGTGAATTCTCCTCCTCTATCCGATCTTAGACACTTTATCTTTAGTCCAAATTCATTCTCAACCTTAGCTTTGAATATTTTGAACTTCTCAAATGCTTCTGACTTATCTTTCAAGAACTCAACCCACATCATTCTAGAATAATCATCAACAAACAAAATGAAATACCTTTCACCATAGTATGATCTTGTTTGAGTTGTTCCACATAGGTCTGTACGAATCGGATCCAACTTGTTTTTTGTAGAATTATGTTTTCTCTTGAATGAATTCCTCACATTCTTTCCCATCACACATTCCCTGCAAATAGTATCAACTGGCTTTGCTATGCTAGGTAGATCTCTTACTGCCTTTACATTGCTTATCTTTACTATGTTATCAAAATTTATATGACATAGTCTTTTATGCCATAGCCAACTGTCATCTACTTTAGCAACAAAAAAACTTGCTTCAGAATTAAGCTAAAAAACATTACCTTTAGTATTTGAACCTAATGAAATCATTACACCATCCTTGTTGTTAATGATGCATTTGTTATCTTTCAACTTCAATCTATAACCTTTTTCAAGAAATTGTCCAACACTAAGAAGGTTATGTTGCAAACCATCTACATAAAGAACATCAACAGTGTTGTTCTTTCCATCCAATGTAATAGCTCCTCTACCAATGATAGGTTTAGGAGTGCTATCTCCAAATCTAACCATACCACCATTGTATTTGTTCAGATGAACAAATTTGTCTTTATCACTTGTCATGTGATGTGAACAACTGCTATCTATAATCCAATCTATCCTTATGTCTTCTTGTGAAATCAATGCTAGCTCTTGTTCCTTTTTATTATCTTCATGATCCATAATAGCAATGAATCCAATTTCATCTTCAACTGAATCATCATCAGAAACTCCATCACCAGTATAGTAACATTCTTTTGTATACTTAGGCTTGTAGTTAGTTCTGAATTTCTTAACTCTTGTAGGACACTTGGATGCAAAGTGACCAATCTTATTACATGAGAAACATTTGAAAGGTAATTGACCTTCATACTTTCCTTTTCCTTTTCTTTCTTTCTTAGTAATCATAGAAATAATATCATCTATCTCTTTGTCTTCATCTTCATCATCAAAATTACCAGAAGTGTTTGAATATTTCTTACCATGGACTGATGTTTTGAAGGTTGTCTCACTTTTAGGCTTTGTCTTCAATCTTGAAATCTCAAAAGCTAAATTTTTGCTAATCAAGATCTCTCTCTTGAAATTTGTTGTAAGCTGCATGGTCTCATCAAGGATGTTGATCTTGTTTTCATACTCTGTTGTAAGAGTAGTCATCAATTTATCCATAATGTCTTCATCAGAGATCTCTCCACCATTGTTCCTAATTCTAGCAACTGCTTCATTAATGCTTTGGTTGTAAGCTCTAATGTTTTCTTCAGGTAGCATCTCTAATGCATTGTATATTTTCTTCTATGTCTTTCTATGTGCATTCTTTTCTTGTGTATCTCCTTCAAACATGTCTTCTAGGTGCTTCCATATCTTGTAGGTTGTGTCTACTTTCTTTAACTCTAAAAACTCACTATCAGATAAGGCACTGATAAGTGCTTCTTTGGATATTTCATTCTGATGGAACAAATCCTTTTACTTGCTAGTAGCATCATCTTTTGCAAGATCTTCTAGAGAGGGGATCTTAATATCTTTGATAGCCACTTCAAAAGCAATGCACTACAACTAAGTCAACATTTTGTTCTTCCAATCAAGATAGTTCTCTCCATCAAACTTAGGACTATCTTTTCTAAAGAATGACATCTGATCAACCTCGAGCTATTAAACTTTCTCTCTAAGGCACTTGGCTCTGATACCAATTATTAGGAATAGTCCCAAGAGATAACTGAGGGGGGGGTGAATCAGTTATCTACAAGTTTCAATTATTTATCCATTTAAGTATACTTAAACTTTAAACATAAACACAACGAAAGAACACTTGAACACAACACCAATATTTTGGTTACGGGGAAACCCAAATAGGTAAAAACCCTGGTGGGAATTGACACCCACTAATAAATTGCACTAGTGTATAATGATCCTTGTTAGAAGATCTTACAACCCTGTTAGGAGTTTATCTTTACAATGCAATAAGTACAGTGACCTAGTAAAAGTTTGGACCCTGTTATGAGTCTTTTATGATTGACCCTGTTAGGGGTGAGGATGCACTATTTGAGAGCTCACTACTCAAAGGGGTGAAGGCTGCAACCTTCTGAATAACAGATACACACTATATCTAGATCTTGGTGAGCTACGAGGTAGACCTGTTGTCTTGATTAGTTCCAATGAATATCATATATTCTTTACTTGGTCACATAGCCCTTCTACTGATGGCTCAACACTTCGCACTCTCTACTCTGCTCTTCTCTTCCAACTCTGAACCATGACTTAGCAATCACAAATGAATGCCTATAAATATCTTCTCTCTGAATGATATAATCAAGTCGGCCTGTTAGAACCACCTTGAAATTATATTAGAGAAACAATAACACTTTCCAATAATATTTCTATCAGCTCTACTAAGCACACAATACAAATTGGGACCTATCCAAATTAATAAGTGTAGACGCACACTACATACTATCATCTCTACCAATTTAACTAATACTTTCTCCTCGAGATGAATTACATCGTGCGCTCTTAATCAAACCTTCTTAACTCTTCTCTAATCACTAATCCAAGCATGCATACCGAAATGATAGGTGCAACTCCTATACCAATATAATCTATGTCGTCTCTTCTGGATAAACATAGTAAACTACAACTGGTGAGTTGAGACTGCATAACTTCACTTCTATAGCACATTAGACTCTGTGTCCATGAATGTAGTAACACTAATATGTCTCCATCACATATCCAAAGGTGCAAGGCTCCATGATAACTGTACAGACAATCACACATAGAATACTGTCTGTAACTCTATCAGGAACACTGCTGACACAAGCTGCTATATAACTGTTTGTATAAACAATTAACCTCTGCATCCATGATATCATGTTGATAACATGTCCATGCTACATATACTCAAATCTTACTGCATAAATCTTCTACGCATGCTTCTTATCATATGTTGTCATCAATGACAAACATACAACTAGCACTGGCTTGCTAAAAAATCTCCAACACCAACCCTTACCAAGATAATCTTGTGTATTATTGGACACATTTTGTGTGCCCCTTTTTCAATATTTATTGTTCACCAAATCACATTCTTCTTTAAGTAGTCTCCATGCATTTTCAAATTATAACATAAATACATATATAATCATTCAAAAGGTGGTGTTCAAACCATCACACCCTTTAATAATGATTTTCTTTAATATTTATATAATAAATAAATTTATTTCTTCCTTTAAAGGGTCTTTAAAAATATTTATTGTTATTCCTATTTTGACCAAAAGTCAATAATAACCTTTATGTTTATTATATCACCCTTTTAATGATGGTCAAATAACTTTTATTTCCTTATATTTTTTAAGGGTCATTCTCATTATAACATTATTTTCTATTTTGGAGGAAAATCCTCATAACGTTTATCCATTTATAACATGAGATGCATCTACATCACAACTCACAAAATACGTAATCAATAAATAGAGATAGTGACTTGGGTATGTTGATTCTTCATGTAGTATTATCAACATAGCTCAAAAATATTATCAACCAAGTGTGAACGAAACACTCTCAACATCACTATCAATTTATTTCATTTTAACATAATTTATATTTTTATATTTTAAATTTTATATATTCACCAATAATTCTTTCTAGGGAGACTGATATAAGTTTATCTATTAAATATTATATATCTTGTAACTTCTTTTAGTTTTTTCACTCATGTACCACCTTATCTTCAATATAGATATTTGATTTGTTTACCTCTAACAACAACATAAAAAAAATTTGAAAGTTCAATCTCTATAATAATGGTCTAGCGTCAAGTCTTTTTTATCAAGCTATGGTACTAAAAGTGGTGAGATACAAGACTTAGATCACTACAATATGGAAATCTAAAACTTGTATATAAATCTAAATCTAAATGTTCTCAATCTTGGAGCTACCATGAAGAAATTAATTAATTAAAATTATAAAATAAAAATATCAACAAACACCATTATTGCACCATATAATATGCAATTTATGTGAAAAAAACTCTTTCGAAAAAAAACTACTCCAAGAAGAGAGGCCATTAGGGATTAACTTTGAAATAAATATTACAATACAAGGGTAAGTGCACAAATATGGGAGACCAAAATGGGGTCTTAAGTGGCCACTTTTTTATGAAATTAGGAAATTTTTAGATCTTGGATGAGAAATTGAAGATAGATTCACTTAAGATTTGAAGTTGAAACAAGGCAAGAGTTGAGGTTCTCTAAATATACATTATAAACTAGTAGTTTTTATGGTGGAAATTTAAGGGGTTTAAAGGAGGGGTTGTACAATGGAATCTTGATTTAATTAAAAAAAAACATAAAATAGGTCTGGTGTGGCCCTCCTAAAATGTAAACTTTTTTAGTATTTCAAAAAATCACTTCAATGAAAAATTAACTAACACCATGTAGCTTATGCTTAGTTTAACTACTGCTTTTAATAAATATATAATGTTTTACTAATTTTTTAAGTGGAAACATCCTAAAAAAATAAAACATTGAGTGCACACCCCATAATATTTTTGAAAAAAATCAAATACGTAAATTTTTTAATACTTGTAGAATAGAATCTAGTTACTAAAAATGTAACTTATTTCAAAATCTGATGAACAAGTATAAATATTTACCAAAAAACACCACAAATTGGTTTTTGAAAAAAAAGATACACATTTTAAAAATGCAAATGTACTCAAAACATGGAAAAAAAAATCTACATGGTTATATAGTGAAGAGAGAGCTCAACGTCATCGTGGTAGTTTTCAACTTTTCATTGAAACACATGTAGACTTGATGGAGGACACACTCAAAAATATGTGAGATATTTTTATAATTTGACAAAACATGTCTTTGTCTATTTAAATGGTCATCCAATCCTTTAGTTTGGATTCCCAAGGAAGATCCAACCTAAAGTGTTGGAAATTCCCAATGCAAACAAAAACATGAGTGAATTATAATGCACTCACATTGTTAATATAGTCGTATGGTTTGAAGATGATATAACATGTTGACATTATTGTGAAAAAACATACTCTCCTTCACTTAAATCTCTCTGCCCCACTCTATCACCTATGTCCCCTCTCTATGTCTCTCCCTCCCACTTATCTTACTCATCTCTATCTTTTGTTCTCTCTCTCCTCTCTAAGTTTTTACCTCTCCCTCCCACCCTTTATCTCTAAGTTGTTAGGTCTCTCCCTTCCTCCCTCATTCCTCCTTTATCTATCCCTTCTTCCCTCATTACCCCCTCTCTTTCCATCCCTCCCTCCATATCCTTCTCTTCCTCTCTTTAAATTATTCATATTTTAGAGATTAGGGCTCAAATTTTAGGGTTTATGATTGACAATAGAACCCTCTCTCTCTCTCTCTCTCTCTCTCTCTCTCTCTCTCTCTCTCTCTCTCTCTCTCTCTCTCTCTCTCTCTCTCTCTCTCTCTCTCTCTCTCCTTATTTGTAGATATATCCATCCCTCCCTCTCTTCCTCCCCCTTCTTCATTAACCTCTATCTTTCTCTCTTTCCCTCCCTCTTCTCTTCTTATCTCTACCTAAGTTCTTATCTCTCCCCTTTATTTGAATTCTCTATGTCATTAGCTCTCCCTCCCACCCTCTCTCCTTCTTCTCTGGGTGTTTTCATCATCTCCCTTTACCTCCCTCTATCTCCCCCTCCAACTCTCTCATCTATTTATCTCTTTATTATCTAGTTCTCTCATACCCCCTACACCTCTCTCTCCCTCCCTCCCTCCCTCCCTCCCTAGCCCTCTCCCTTTTTTAGATTTCCTATCTCTAGTGCCCCTCATGCTTGTTATGTTCTTTGTTTCCTCCTAGATGTGGATCTTTGGGATGCTCTAATTTGGCTTTAGATTCCACCTCATCATTCTATGTGACTTTGTGTACTTACTTTTTAATGGAAGGTTAAATAAATGGTCTGACCAGGTTGGGTGTTATGATCTGAGTCAAAATTTGGGATTGATTGATATGTGATTGCTCACATATTATTCTTTGATAGTGGTATTTGTGATGATTCTAGTGTGGTTATGGTATTATTCTTATGTGATTCCACTATTGTTATGAGTGGTAGAATATTCACTTGTGGGCTCAATGATGATCATTCATGATGATTTTTTATAATGTGGCTTGATGTGATATTATATTGTGGATCATGTATTGATAGTAGCTTAGTTCAAGATTTTTTATGTCATTGCGTCACTGGGTAAATGGTATTTAATTTTAGTTAATGATCTTAATGAGATTCTATTTATTTGAGGATAATTGATGATGATTAATGATGCTTAATCAGATAACTTAGAAGAGATCATGAGCTTGAAGTAAATGGCAGTCAATAATATTGGTGTTATGCAATAATATCTTATGTCATTTAATGATAATTGATGATAGATTATGTTAAGTAATGATTAATTATCTTAATTAGATAGATAATTATTTAATGTGAGAAGGGGTGGATTCCTAACATTTTTAGAATGATTATGCCAATAAATTTACCCTTTACTGCTTGATGTGATTTCATGATATATGTGCTTCAGCTATTCATATATGTATATATGACCTGGTACACTTGACATGTGGCATTTAAGTGATAGAGAATAATAGGCATCAACTCCACCTAGCTCCATAGGTTTGATAGTGTCTATAATAACCCTGACGGTGGTTAAATTAGAGATAATCATGCAGCCAATCCTGTTGCAAGCCCAAATTGTCATTCCACCTTTTGGATGACAAGTGCCTATTACCTATGTTTACCTATTGGTTGTTGCATGGAAATGTTCAACTTTATGTACCATTATAGTTTTAGTGTATTTTCATAGTGCATCCTTATGTTGGCAATAGTCGTCAATCAAGGTATAAGTGTGGTAATGTATAATTGAGTGTGGGCTAGTGTTGTCACTTAGTAATTTTGTGTCGTTTTGTTGTTGCTAAAAAATTTTGTGGGGGCATTTTGTGTTTGTAAACGTTATGAACTAGTACATGAATAAACTAATGCATATGTTTAATGGTGAGTATCACCGGTTAATGTGTTACTATTGTCACTATTATTGCCAAGAAATATTTTATATGGATTTTTAACCAGTTTGGAGATTTTATTATTTTAATTAGTTTTTTATTTTAAGAGTTTGATTCATAATCTCTACTTAATTTAGTTTTATATTTTATTATTTTATTAATTGATTTCTTTTTAATATATGAAAATTCTATGTTCATGAGGCATTCTTCTTCTTCTTTAAAAAATTCATTAGTTCTTTGGAAAAAAGAAAAAAGAAAAAAAAAAAACCTCTTGCCAAATTGAAATGGGCTTGGATCTTGAGTTGTGGTTGGAGAGATTTTTTGGTTGCCAGCTCAATGAATTCCTCTCACCAAAATATTTTATTTCCCCAATTTTCATTTCATTTGGACATGAATTGTGCAACTTCTTCATGTTTTGGTATTTGCTCATTGGGGTAGATTTTTCACCCATTTCTCTTCAAATCATTATTGTTATTAGATCTGTTGAATATTTCTCATTTGGAAATGATCTTTTGGTAGGATTGAATCAATATATAACTTGGATTCAATGATGATTAGGTATGAGAGAATTGCCAATTTGGGATGAGAAATGACATTTTTTATGCCATTATGTTTTTGGAGCTTGATTGAATGATTTTTTGTGAATTTGATTACATATTTGTGATTAGCATTGGCTGAGAACCAATGGGTTCTTTTAGGTTCTAATTTCATGAAGTCTTTATTTTTGGTGGTTTTATATGAGTGGTTTCTCATACCTGATTTTGAGGAAATTATACCAGTTTAATTAGTATTTGATTTAAAATGGAAATTTCTTCCATTATATTGTTCTTGGAAATCCTTGAGTGGATTGGATGATGAATCCCATCATGGTATCAATAAACCTTTGGATGGCTTGTGTATACCCAGTTGGGCAATTTGTCATTTAGTGACACTTTTAATGTGGTGGAAGCATGGATATCATATTATAATTGGTATATGTGTTTGGGTGAATTTGTGTGATGGTAATGGCACCTGTATATTTCATTTTAGAATACCATTGGTCACTACTATGGCTGAGATTTATTGTGTAGTTTTCATGGGACATACCGACAATGTTCCATGCTTGATTGATGTGGTTAGAAACCTTCATTGTTGTGTCATGAATCAATGCCTTGGATGCATGTAGGGCTGATATTGGGAGTAGATCTCAATGTGGGGACTAGAGCACAAAGGGGGCACCAGGGTAATTCATTGAAAATTACTTAATCAAGAGATAACTCAATAAAATTAAAAGGGATTAGAAAAATTAAAAGGAAAGATTAAATGAGAGAGCCTAGGAGTGACTGACCCTAGAGGGATTGGAAGTGATCATTCCCAAATTCCTCATGTTTTCCTTGAAGGATTCCATTATCTAAGGACACATTGGTACTAGGCATAGCATTACCATCTTGTCAAGCTACTCATCTTTGTAAGAGGTTTCTTGGCACCACATGGGTCATGGTGCAGTGAGGCGGTGTGTTATTTTGTTCCCTACCTTGGCTATGTGATAACACTCCTAATTTTGAACCCTACACACATCTATAGTGCTCAGTTTGATGGAGTAACTCTTATATTGATATGTTTTTGGATGATTCGCTTATATTTTCACCATGTGCCTTGACTTGTGTTTACACCTTGGTGACTTGTCTGACATCCCAAATTTTGTGTGCTCGTGGTACTTATTGATCTAGCATGATGGTGTCATTGTTCTTATGTGACACCATGGGTGAACCTCTTACTTATGTTGTTTGGACCATATGATTATCTCTTCAATCAGAGTAGGGAGGGCCTAAGGGTTCCTCATGGTCGGGTGCTATGACCAACCATAATTGGGGACCGGTGTATAGGTGACGATTAGTCTTGAACTTTATTGCAATTCATAAAATTATGGCTCCTTGATGATGTCTTCTTTCCCTTGAGATTAATAAATATGTTCCTTTCCCTTTGAGGCATTACCATGCTTATCTATTTGTTGCATCGTGTTTATATTATTTTTTTCAAGTGAATTTGACCTTGATTGTTTGCATTTGGTACTCCCTTGGTATGGGGGTGACCTCTATTTTATTGGACATAGATGTTTTCATGTCTTTTTCTTTGTTTTCCTAAATCTTTTATATAATTATTCTTTTATTTTCCTTTTTCACATTCAAGGTTTTCTATTGTGCATCCATGAGTAATTATGTGCATGTATGTTGCATTTTTATGCATATATGTTGTCTTTTTGTACATATGACCTCTTTTACTATGCATAAATATCCTTTGAACTTGTGTAATTACCTCACTAGAATTGCACAATCATGATTTCAAAATGTTCCATAGGGTATGGATGAAATTTGGCTTGTGATTTGGATACCCATTATCCTCGAGATCATTTCAGTATATTCATGGCCATAATGTGTGTTATCTCTATTGAGCATTCAAGGTTGTCATTAGTATCAAACGTTATCAAAGATATCAGTCGGTTACTTACATTGAGAAAATTGGTAACTAGAAGCAAGACAAACTAGTTGGTAAAGCTTACACACCGAGCATTAGACAGTTTACTGAGCACCAGCAAACACCTACAACTAACAGACAGTAAACACCGAATGTCACAGTATACACCAAGCAGTTTATATAGTGTTTACCGAGGATCACAAAAAATGGCATAGTAATCTAAAATGGCACATTCTTCTATGCAAATAGTTACAATAGATCAAAAAACATTTTACCCAGATCAAGGAATATTTAATGTTATGATATTCATTAAATGCAATGTATATCTTATGTAATAGTCTAATCTAGGTCATTTTTGTACACCGTAGATCTTAGGGTTATGACTATGTTGTGTAACCTAATTTTGTTAAAGCGGAAAAAGCAGATCGCTATATAAATGTATGATTACATCATTTTGGTGTGAACTGATGCGAGAACAGATAGATGAATTAAGGAGAACTTGAAGCATTTGCCTAATTTCAAGTCTATCAATTAACAAAGTAGATTGCAAAGGATATCAGATTAAGCAGAATCAGAAAAGGCTATCGAGCAAATTCAGAGCAGAGATTCATCATAGTTAAGGTGATATTTTGTCAGAACTTATAGATCTGTATCAGACAATTGAGTTGTCAATTAATAGATAATTGCCTATTGCTTTCTAACAATTGTAATAGAGTTTTTGAATAAATCTCTTAACATAGTAGACTTAACAGTCTTATGTAAATCTCTTAACCGAGTGCACACTTCATTAGTGTTGTTAAAATCCTATAACTAGGTAGATCTAGCTGATCTAATATGTTACTCCTAACAGGGTAAGATCACTAGAAGTGATCAAAACTTGTAGCCCTAACAGGAAAACCTTTTCTATCTGCAGTAGTGAAGAATTTTTGGGTGTCATCCCCACCACAGTTTTTACCTTCTAACAAGGGTTTCTGCATTACCAAAATACTTGTGTTATGTGATTGTTATTTGATTTCATATTGTTTACTTTCATAAGTTAAATGAATGATTGATTCATGCAATTAGATACAAGCTATTTTGCAAATGTTATCACTGTTTATAGTCATAGATCTAAAAGGTTTACAAGTAAAGTTTTTGAAGGCATTGATTCACCCCTCCCCTCTTAGTACCTATCTCTCCTGATTCCAACAATTGGTATCAGAGCACAATTCTCTTGTTGAACAGTTTAACCACTGAAGGGTAAATATCTAAGTCATGGAGAGATATAAGCTTGATAAGACTATTTGAGAATCACAAGATACAAATGCAGATGTTTATTGAATAGTACAAGAAAGCCAAGGAAGGACTGAAGAAATTACTGGTTGAAAGGAAGAACCTAGCTATTCTACAAAATGAGATTGGTTACCATGAAGAATCTATTGATGAAATGTTCGAGCATATTGGATCTAGTTCTGGAAGCATCTGTGATGGATCTGAAAGCATAATCACTAATTTATCTGGAAAGAATCAACATTTAACTGATCAAGTGAAAGTACTAAAAATCGGTCAAGAATCTCATATGGTGAGAATGGTAGAAACAATGAACAATTCTAGACAAGCCAAGCAAGAAAGGAATTTGGCTATTGATGACCAAAGATAGATGACTGAACAACTTCAAGCTAAAGAGAATGAAATACAGAGACTCACTGATCATCACTTCCAAGTATCTAATCAAATGATGACTGTGAATCAAGAAGTAAACTGAGTGAATGGATAATTGTCAAGAAATCTTGAAGAAGTTGCAAGACTTGGAGAGGAGAATGAAAAACTAAGAAATGATGTGAATAATTAGTAGCAACATAATGAAATGAATAAATTGGCTGAGGATAGTTCAAAGAAGATTGATGACTTTCTGACTAATTTGACTAATCAAAGAAGATTTGGGAGTAGAGTTGGTATAGGCCACACCGGCGAAGGAGAATCATCAAAACAAGCTAAACAAGTCAACAACAATCAAAATCAGAAACCTAAAGTGTTGGCATGTTATCACTGTGGAAAATTGGGACATATATATATATATATATATATATATATATATATATATATATATATATATATATATATATATATATATATATATATATATATATATATATATATATATATATATATATATATATATATATATATATATATATATATATATATATATATATATATATATATATATATATATATATATATATATATATATATATATATATATATATATATATATATATATATATATACATGTCTTCTCTCCCCCTCTATTGTATAGGGTTTACAATTGAGGGTATAACACATAGGTTTAATATTATAATAGTTATGGTTGATGGTATAAATATATGGTTTAGGCTATATGGTAGATGGTATAGGATTCAGGGCATAAGGTTTATGGTATAGGATCAAGGTTGTAAGGTTTATGGTTAAATTTATTGGGTTTTGATACTTCCCTCTCTTCTCTCTCACACATATTCATGTCTCCCCCCTCTCTCCCTCCTTCACTCATTCCTTATTCCTTACTCTATCCCTCTCTCTTTTTATTTCTTATATATTTTGGTCTCTCCCTCCCTCATTCACCTTCCCTGTCTCATGCCCCATATTTTTCATCTCTCTATTTCTCTCACCCCTCTCTACCCCTTAAGATCTCTCACCTCAATGTCCCCCTCTAGGTCTCTCACCTCTCTATCTCTCCTCTTTCTAGTTATCACCCTCCTTACCCTTCTCTCTTATTGAAAGTCTCTCTTCTTCTCTACTCTCTTCCCTTGCCTCACTATCTCTCTTCTCTCCAAGTCTTTTACTCCCTCCATGTATACCTATATTCTTACCTCCTTATGCCTCTTTCATTTTTCTTTCATTTCTCTTCTTATTTCTCCTTCCCCTCTCTATTTTATTATCTCTACCTCCTTTGGATAGGATTTGGGGTTGAGGTTCAATGTATTTCATGTTTGGGGTATATAGTTGAGGATATATGGTTTATGGTTAAGGGTATTGGTATATCATTTAGGGTATAATATTGATGGTAGAGATTTAAGTTTATAGGGTTTATGGTTGAGGATATTGAGTGTTGATACTTCCTTCTCCCTCTCCCTCTCCCTCTCCCTCTCCCTCCCACTCTCCCTCTCTTCTCTCTCCCTCTCTACCTCTTCTTCCATCATTACCCATATGTATCTCCCTCCCTCTCTATATGTCCCCTCTCTATTTGTCTCCTCTCCCTCCCCTTTTTCTCATTGTCTCTTATCTCACATCTCTCTCTCTCTCTCTCTCCCTTTATAGGTTATGATCTTTTGAGATTATTCTCTCTTTAGGGTTTATGGTATTATGTTGAGGGTGTAGGGTTTAAGTTTAAAAGTGTATGAACTAATTTTTTAAGCATAAGGTATAAATTTTAGGATTATGAGTACATAGAGTATAGGATTTAGGTTCTTGGGTTGAGTGTATTAGGTATAGGATTCAGGGTTGAGGGTATAAGGTATAAGTTTTATCATATAGGGTGTATGGTTGAGGGTATTATTATATGGTATAGGGTTTAGGGTTGATGATATATGATATATTAATAAGGGTATAGGGTGTATGGTTGAGCTTATTGGTTATATGTTGAGAGCATAGTGTTTAAATTTGATAGCATAAGGTATATGATTTAGGGTTGAGCATATTTTGTTTATTATTGAGGGTACAAGTTATAGGTTTTAGCATTTAGGGTACAAAATATAAGATTTTGGGTATAGGATTGAGGGTTTAGGGTACGGGGCTTAAGTATATTGTCTTTATGGTTGAGGGTATAAGGAATAAGGTTTTACATTCAAGGTATAGCATATAGGTCATAGGTTTTAAGGTTTAAGGTTAAGGTAATATGGTTTTGGGTTGAGGGTTGAGGGTATTGGTTATAAGTCAAGGGTATTGAGTTTACAATTTAGGGTATAATTTATAGGGTTTAGTTTTGAACATATGACATATAGGGTTTGGTTGATGATATAGGATTGAGGATTTTGATATAGGGTTTAGGGTTTATGATTGAGGGTATAATTTTTAGGGTTGATATTATTGGGTAAATATTTTACAATTGACTTGATTAAACCAATTGAAAAATAGTAGTTTTAACCATGATGTGTGAGATAAAATCTCTTCTCTTTGTAAGGCAAGGCTCCCCCTATTTATTTCTATTGAAAACAACTAGCACTAACTAAGATCTAAGATTATGTACACTAAGCTAATCAATAGGATGTTAAATAACAATTTATGTTCTTTTAGATTAGGTGTTCTATCCTTCATCATATTATCTTTCTTTATAATAGATCATAATTCCTTACAAAAATCTCTTAAATATAATCTAGAAGAGTTAGTAACCAAGAAGATCACAAAAGATCAAATAATTTCCATGAATTCTTATAAATTTTTAGATACAAAGATGAAATATACATACAGTTCAAGAACTCCAATATGTATTACACCTTAATCAAACAAACATAGAGAATAAAAGTAACACAAATACTACAATATATCTCTATCTTGAGTGTGTAATACTAGTTCCAAGCTCAATAAGCATCTCAAAGACTACAAGATTAAGTTTGAAAACAAAACATTAACTCTAAACACAACGAGAAAAACAAAGACTGCAAGATCAAGTTTTGAATCTCTTTAGATAACACCATGATACTCACAATCAAATTTAGATAATGGCATCGCATAACAACTTGTTCCAACACAAAGATTGAGAGAAACTTACCTCTTATATTGATTGCAATTTGATCTACATTTAAAATCAAAGTTTTAGATTGTTTCCCAAACTCACAAAGTTTAGTTACATTTCCAAAAGATATATATTTACAATTAGCTCCCTAATATATATAGGAAAGGAGGTCTCATAAAAAAGTGGAAAGAAAGAGTTCTAACTTGCCTTATTTCGCAATACCATTCCTAATTTACTTTGAATTGTATTGTGATAACATGTAATTAAAAAAATAAGTTGACTTATTCCACATTGCAATCCTAATTTACTTTGAATTGTATTGTGATCATATGTAATTATATTTTCACTTTACATTTAATATTTCAAAAAAATTACATAAGGCATGACCGAAAATAGATCAAGTGTCCAAAGACATGAATTATTGCCAACACTCTTCTCAAATAGAGTACTCATGTCTTTCCTTTCTAGCCTGTGCTTTGGAGTCTTTAAGTCCTAGTATGTGGATTATGTCATCTAGAATGGATGTGTAGCAAGGGTTTCAGAAGATTCATGGAGTTGGATCAAATTTTGACAAAAACCATGTGACATCAAATAAAAAACCCTAAAATGAAAAGAAAGGGTCAAAATTGACTATGCCTAGGTGTATTTTCCATTTGGGTTTCAAAACCCAAATTGCAAGTAAAAATGCAAACAATTTGATATGTAATCAATTTTTAGAAACTCAATTACATCTTAGTGCGATAGTTTCCTTCCAATCAGGTTTTAGAAACATGATTGCAAGTGAGTGAAATAAAAGGGCACATGCAATTAGGTTTTAGAAACCAAATCACATAATATTGCAAGGTGTTTGGACATGTAGTCAGGTTTTAGGAATCTTGTAATACCCTTAAAACCCTAACATGTTTTCATATGCCTGTTAAAAGTTTGGGAATATTGTAGAGACCTTTATGCTCTGGTTGTGCTATATAAAAGTATGATTCTTCCTGAATTATTTACCTAATTCATTTTATTATAATAAATTCATATTCTAGTTTTGAAACTAATAAGTGCTTTCAGGTATATTCCTTCATGAGTATTCATCTATTCTTTTGTGTCTAGGATATTTTAGGACCTTGATTTTATGTGGCCACCTGATAGATCTATATGTTTACTATGTGAGGAACTCCTTATCAATAATTATGATAAATTATTTGATGATTATACTTGGATACTTATGTCTTAATTGATATAAGAATTTTATTTAATATAATTTCAAGACCTCCTCAACGATTAGGTTGTTTATATGTTATGATTCTTATGTATATTTATTGTTCACCTATGATTACATTTATGATTATGATTATATAATTATTGATTATGATTAAGGGACTAACCCAAATCATGAAGGATTATTATATGGATTTGATCTAACCCTTATTTTGTATTTGATTTATAGTGTCATGTATGTTGTGTTCTTACATATGTGTTTTTATCCATGATATGTTTGTATCGCTAGCAAAAAAGTCATATTTACTCACTTAGTGAGGACCACATGATGTATGTACTTCTATAATTGGTTTCAATGTCTTCCATATATATGTATATATACATGTATACTTTCTTTCTGATGTAGGTGTCGGGCATCGACTTCACCTAGCTCCATAGGTTTGAGTGTGCCCTCAAATCCTTGATGGTTGTTGTTGCGGAGATAGTACCAAGGATATGCTTGACTCTTTCCTTTCTATTATCTAATGTGGTAACATTGGGGTTCCTTCTTGGTTGGTTAGTGGTCGGGGTGACAAACCTAGAGTTGCCTCATCTAGTTAGGCATGGTTGTGGATAGTTTCTTGTGGTCCCTTGCATTTATTTGGGTGTATTTTTTTTGGTTCATTTCATTTATGTCTCCTTCTTGGGATGATTTTTAGTTGATCTTTTCTATGTTGTGTTTCAGGGTTTTATACTTGGTCAGGAGTTTGGCCTTACTTGCCTTGTTGGTTGTGGTTAACCTTGTTTGATCTTGCGGTTATCTCTATGTATTTCATAGTTGGTTTTTATGACCTCTTTGGATGATTAGATTTATTTTGAGGCATGTTATTTTATTCTATCGTAGTTTTATATCCTATTGTAAGTATAAATATGTAATAATATTAATGTTTTGATCAATTACTTCATAATTATATAGATTATGGTGTTTGGTATTTGGTGTGTGTGTGTGTGTATGTGTGTGTGCACATATATGTATATGCATATATATAAATAAATTATATGTGATCATATTTGCATGATTGTGGATATTTTTTATGATGTATATCTTGGGATTAAGGTAAAGTATATCATTATTAATTGTTAAGGTTTTAGGATCATTGCAAATGTAATAGCACTATTTGATTGTATGTGTTTTCCAAAAGCATCAATCTCTTGTATATATACAAGGCAAAGCCAAGAAGAGACATGTCCCTTCATGGGACATGTCTATTCATTAATCTAATTTATTAATTAACCATATAGTTATTATAAGAATAAATATAGATTAACTATATCTATATATATATACATATATATACATATACATATTGTAATACCCTAAAAATGGGCTATAAGTTCATTAACCTCCTATATCATCAAATCATATGAAATCGACATCAAAGTCCTAATCTAAGGCACATCTAAACATCATCAAATCTAATTGATTATCTTAAATTTTGCATCGGGGAATATTCCTAGTAATATTCCTAATTATCTTAATTATCTTTAATTTTATAATTATTTGGCAATAAATCACATTTATCCTAAAGTTTGATTAATTGAATATTTTCATATTTAATTAATTAGATTTAATATTTGCCACTTAATTATGTAATTAAATTTAATTATATCTATTATTAATTGTATTATTTAATTTTGACAATAAATCTAATATCATATGAATAATTGATTAAATTCTTATTTAATTAATTAAAGCAAGTTGTCATTATTTAATAATATAGTTTTTAATAAAAGTTTGATTAAATAATTGATTAACCCATAAATCAATTGTTTTATTTTTAAAAGCAGTTAAGTTGGAAATAAATCACTTTATTATTAAATTAATTCATAAATAAAACATGCACAATCATAAAAGCAGACAACTATCAATTATCAATTAAAGCTAAACTCTATTTTGAGTTAAAACTTAGCTTTTGCATATTTTTGTGAGTTAATTATCTTTTATTTAAAAATAACTCAAAAATCAAGTTGAGTTATTTGAGTGATTTATGGCTTTTTCCCATGCACCTCCAAAGCCCTGGATTTCTATAAATTAAGGCTTTAGCTCTTCACAAATCATCTTATATATTTTTGCAAAATCACGCTGGAGAATTGGAATTGAAGAATCAAAGCTCTTGCAAATCGACATCTTTGTGAGATCAATCTTATTTTTGCATTCATATTTCATATCATTCTTAGATAGTTTCATATCAAGTTTTTCATATAGATAGTTTCATATCATTTTATCATTCTTATTGCATAGAAAATATCAAAAAAATAGCTTAATTACATTCATATTTCATATCCATCTTTTGCATTCAAATCCTTCATTTAGGTGTCGTCTAGGTCACTGATCTCGATAATAATCTGAGAACATTAATCTCGCACCTATTAGAAGGCAGTAAATCGCTTGGTTAGATTAGATTTCAATTTTGTACGATTTTAATTATAGCTAACCTCTAATGTTTTACTGAGTGTTGTATCTACAGATCAGGTACAATTTTCACACACACATTTCTGGTGCCCACCGTGGGGCAACCCACCTTTGCATGCTAGTTTTGATTTTTTTGGGAGCTAAAACCCTAAAGTTCCAAAGATTTAATTTTATCTCTCAAATGGCTTGGAGTTTTGGTCTAAAATTTTTTTTTGCAGGTTGGAGACATATCAAGGAAGCTTTGAAAAAAAATTCAGAATTTTATGAATTATTTTTAATTTTTAATAATTTTTTTTCAATTTTTCATAAAAAATTAATATCTGACGCAAATCAGCATATTTTTCTGAAATTTTTACATTTTCAGAAAGCTCTTCAAATTATACAGGGGGTCTATTATTTGTATTTTAAATTTGGATGCAATTTAATAGCTCAAATAGTCAATTTTTAAAAACTGGTCTGTTTTGATAAAATGCATCTCTAGGGCACAAATGAAGAGATTTTTCTAAAAATTTTGCATTTTTGGAAAGCTCTCTATTTTTTTAGCAGGGGTCTCTATTCTGAATTTCTATTTTTGTGGCCAAAATCATATCAAAAAAATTAGATCTTGTTGACTAGGTCAAATGCAGCAAAAAAAATAAAATTTTGTGATGGGTATGCACTTATTTTTTTACATGGTCCAATAAATGATATGAGTTGTTATTTGGGTTAATTTCTGGTTATTATTATTGATAATAATTGATTTTTAGAGCTAACCCTATGGTTTTTATAAGTTGAATATATTTTGCATATCTTGTTTGCTTGTTGGAGAGTTCGTCACTTGCTTGCATGGAAAAGCTCAACAAAAATTGCTAAAAATCAAGTAAAATCTACTAAGCGTGTTGCGAGGATCCCAGGTATTCTCCTTCATCTAATAATATTTTCATTTGGGACTTAAAATAAATCTCTTATGTGTCAAGCTTGTGTGCATCTTTTCATGCTTTTGATCTATTTCTACACACTTGCATAATTGATACTAGGTTGTGAACTCTTAAGGATTCATTAAGTAGTCTTAGAATACTTGTGATTGATCTTGATTTCTATCTTGGGTTATTGGACTTGCTAATCCATCGGCCCCTCATTTCCGCCCTGTGGTTACAATCTTAGTGCCATAAAGGGGAGGGGTCAAGAGGACAGAAGCGTTAAATGTTCCACTTGGCAACCCTTTTGTGCTTTTAGGAACTCACTTATTTTCTAAGTTGGGGACTCATTTTCAGCTTGTGTGAGGTGTTAAGTGTTCCACCTTGTGGACTCATCTCATATTCGCTTTAAGCGTTAAGTGTTCCTCTTTCTACTTTTTGGGTACTTTTGGTAGATTTACTTTCAGGAATATATCTGTGCTCACATAGTAATTAGGCCCTATGAACACTATTCGTGATTCTTGAGAGATTGGATTCCTAGCGAAATCCTTCCTTGACAATGGAATCCTTGTAGGTAGGGAGGATACTTAGTGTGTTTCACATTCATCTTGGTTAGTGCATCTTCTCTTATTGATCGACACGTTCTCTCTCCAAAGAGGTTGATAGATCACGTGGGGTTGATATCACAAGCTTTGGTGAATCAAAATTGGTTAGTGCATCTTTTCTTATTGATTGATACATTCTCTCCCTGGAGAGGTTGATAGATCACGTGGAGTTGATATCACAGACCTTGGTGGAACAAAACTTTGTCTTAGCGTGTCGGATTAATCTGCTTACTTTGTTTGGGTTAAAAGTGAAGAGGTGTCAAAACCTTGAATCTGGAGCCAAGTCCCCTTGTGGTATACTATTGTGAGTCATCTTTAGAGAGGGTTAACCGTAGCGGACAATCCCTTCACAGGGCAAACTACGTTGATGGAACCTCAAGCGGTAATAGCCATTTTCACCATGGTAGTGATAGCCGCTATATAAATGTCCTTGTGGAAGAAATCTCCATGGGTATGGTTCATTGTTGGGTTGTCAGATCTCCCTAGCAGCTCTTGAAGATTAAGTTCTTGGACTGTGTCAAAACCCTGGTGCGCCAGGATTGGAGTTCACCCCTTTGAATCATAAAAGTTGCAGAGTCAAACCATTACTAAAAACCCTAGAGAGGCCAATTTTTCATTCTCAGGTATATGTGTGTTATTGCAAAACTTTTCAGAACATACACAATTAGTACTCTCAGGGATTAGCACAATTTGGTCACTTGATTGTTCATGCGCAAGGTTGCTTTTGCCCTTGTTCATTGTTTTCAGACGTGCTTGGAATCACTTGCTTGCTGTTCTGCATGCTTATTTATCTACTTGGCTATTAAAAATGATCAAATCTGGTATAACCTTCAAAATCTGAATAGTACAATTTGCAAACAATCCAAAACTGAAGACCTTAAATTTTGCAAAAATTGACGTAAAATCTTTCTGGAGTCAAAAGTCATTTCAGGAAGTCAAAAGTCGTACGAGTTTTGTCAACTATCATTTCATCTCTACCCAACTGTCGTACGAGTTTCACAACTGTCATTTCATTTATACCCAACTGTCGTACAAGTCTGCAGAGTGTCATTTGGAAAAATTTGAGAAAGTTGTCAGAAATTGTCAAATTGCAAGATATCCAATGTTTTTAGCCTAGTTCCAGAATCTGTCAAAAATATCATTGTGTCAGGAACAGAGCAGTAGCTATTGAGCATTCTACCATTTTCTAAGTTTGATCTTTTGAATCCGATCTAGTCTTCTATTTGATCAATTTGAGTCATTTTTATCTCGTGTCAAAACCTTGTCATAACTATCAATCTTCAATCAATCTTCAAAAATAGACTAAGTGTTGAGAACTCGTGTCCGCTATCTTTTGGGCGATCTATCCCATACATCCAGGGCACAGTTTCCTTCACCCACATCTCATTAGATCTTCAAAACTATCATAATCTTGACAAGGTTGCGTCATTCAATTTTTTTGAATCAAATTGTTCTTCAGTTGTCTTCATCCTTTTTTTTTTTGTTTCATTCAAAGTTAATGGTGGAGACCAGAGCTTCTTCACACAAGAAATCAGAAGAAACGTCTCAGAACTTACTTTTGACCAATACCCTGGGTCCAACTCTGGAACAACTCATCAAGTTAGGTATCTACGAAGACGACGGTCTCGGTAACTTTCGATTGAAAATTGGTTACATACCTCCTTTATCAACTCACAGAGGTAATCAGCAAACTCCTCCTCAATCTGTTCCAGGGAGCCCAAAGACTCCTACCATGTCTCAAGCAGGGGCAAACCATGATTCTCTAGGAGGAGGATCCCAGGGACACCATTCTCAACATAATGCTAACCAAGAACCTACCCCCTCTGAAATCCATCGATGTCAGAATGACGATGAATTCAAGAGAATGATGAGCCATTTCTTGAAAGTGGATAGAGAGGCATACTTTTTACAATTAGCCTAGGAAGGGGCTAAGCTTCCTCCCAACTTTAACGTTGATGATATAATCACACATGAAGAAGAAACTCCACTCACAGCTATGACAAAATAGATGCACGCTATACAAGTTGAATTTAACAATCTTAAGAAGGAGAAGGAACCCAAAGAGTTCTCCATGGAGGCCCTATGTCCTTTCCCGTTCGACAAAAATTTGTATATGCCACCATTCCCAAAAAGAGTGGAGATACCAAAGTATGACAAATATGACGGACACTCTGATCCTCAAGATCATGTCAGAGAGTTCTGTACGCAATCCATGGAATTCATGCATGAACCGACGTATCTAATGCATCTTTTTCCTAGATCCTTGGGAGGAGCATCCATTCAGTGGTTTTCAAGATTACCTTCTACAATCAAAACTTTTGAGGAATTGATTAAATTGTTTTATCAACAATATTCCTACAATATTCAACATCCGATTACCATGATCGATATCTGTAACCTCAAGCAATATCTAGGGGAATCATTCCTAACTTTCCTCAAGAGGTGGTGAAAGAAGTTTTCTCTATATGCTAGACCAATTCCCGAAATGGAGAAACTTGAAATCTTTATCAATAACCTTGTTCCAGAGCTCAACTATCCATTACAAATGCAAGATCATGTATCTTTTGATAAAATGGTGGATAATGCAATCAAGATTGAGAAAGTACTTGTCAAGAAAGGAGAAATCACACTTCAAAAGGACAAGTCTGAATCTGGATCTAGCTCAAAAGATAAAAACAAGAGCTGGAATAGAAACAAAGGTATCGTCTCTGACGGTGTTGTTGACACTATCCACACCCCATCAAAGGCACTGGCCTACAATCTCACCCTTGCCACCAAATCCATTGAAGCTTCAGAGCAAAAATCTACTGAACCATCTCCAAAGAAGTCATTCAAATGATGGGATAATAAATGAAAGTTTACTCCCCTGGGAGAATCTTTGGAATCTTCTCTGAGGACCCTGATAGCTGATAACATAATCTCTTTACCACCAATCCGAAAACCTGATCCGGATCCAAAACCATATTGGTGGAAAGATAATGAATTCTGTGCTTTCCATCGGACTAAAGGTCACAAAACTAATGGATGCTTTCACTTGAGGCATACCATTCAAGACTTGATAGATCAAGGGGATATCATGATTGATAATCCTACCAGCAATAATGATCACACAGCATTTACAGAACCGTTTCCACAACATGGCAAAGGAGTTTCCACTTCCCAGCCTAACATGGGGGCAAAAGTCAACTATGCCTACCCTGGAAATGATGCTGTCATCAATATGGTTGAACCATGTCTCTCTGAAAGCTGCAATGTCATCACAATTGTTCGAAAAGATAGAAATCATTCCTCAGCTAATGCAGTTACCAGATCACAAGCTCAGACTCATCTGAAAGGACAAACACCAAGTTCATCTAATGTCCCTAAGATACCTTTCAATCTCACATCTGCTTCTAAACAGAAGGTTGCCTTGAAATCTTCCAATCCAAAGGATACCAGACCTACATCTTACAGCATCGTCCAACAACTCCAGCACACCAATGCCAAAATCTCCATGCTTGAGTTACTTCGAATATCTCCAGCTCACAGAGATATCCTAGACAAAGCTTTGCTCGGCTCTAATGTTCTTGATGATCTAGATCTAGACAGGTTCCAGACTATGGTTGGTCATCTAACGTCTCCGCAATATATCTCCTTTTTAGAGGAAGATGACAACTCTTTGAGTCACCCACACAATCAGCCCTTACACATAGAAGTCTTGATCCAAAATCATCGCGTCAAACATGTATTGATAGATGGGGGTGCAGGCCTCAACATTTGTTCTTACAACTTAATCACACAGTTGGGATTCTCAGAGGTGGCTATTGATCCTCGAAAGAAGATCACTATAAAGGCCTATGATGAACAGGAAAGATCTTCTAAGGGCACCATTGTCTTACCCATCCGAGTGGGTCTAGTCATCAAAGATACCACATGTCAGGTGCTCGATCTACCATTGGCTTATAATATCCTTCTAGGGAGACCCTGGATCCATGAAATGCAAGCCATTCCTTCTAAGTATCATCAATGCTTGAAATTTCCCTATGAAGGAGTGGAAGTTACTATCCCAGTAGATCTGAATACAACTTGCAATACATTGAAGGAAAGTGCCGATAAGCTTGTTCCCAACAATAGAGAATCTTTCATCAAGCAACAAAATGTCGCTTCCACATCTAATATGGATGACATTGCTAAATATATCAATATCAAAGAAAATGGGATGGGAGAATACACTATAGAGCCAGTCTTGTCTCTGACATCTCTCCCAATCTCACCTAAGTCGTATGGACAATCCTTGAAGCAATCTAAATTAGCACCTAAGGAACCTATGGAAGCATACAAAAGACATTTTGTGGTGGAGCAAGTATCCAAACAAGAATTTGAAGAGGATGAAGTTGTGCTGGCATGGCTATATAAAGAGGATTCTGAATCTAAAATTGTTCAACCTAGTGAATCTATAGCACCTACAATCCCTGCTAGTTCATATGGTCCAGGAAACAAATTGATAGCCAAGATGGGATATTCCGGTCAAGGACCTCTAGGAATTAGGGGAAAGGGTCTTGTGACCCCCATTTCACATATTGGTTGAGCCAAAAAAGATACTGGTGGCATAGGGTTTAAGAAGAAACCCTATCATCTCAAAGGTGGTTGTTCTCATGTCATAGAACAAATTGCACCCGAAGAACCCCTTCTTAAGAAAGAAGATATAGAACCCTCTGATGATGATTCAGATAGCTCTGAACTTATCCCCTATGAAAAATTTCCTAAATAGATCAAAGATCTTCTTGATGATACAAATGATCCTATCAGAAGAATTAATGTAGTAGAAACACAAGAACCTACTGTAGCGCAAGAGATGGTTGCACCACAAGAACCAGCCAATCTCGAAGGCAATCAAACTGATCAAGAAGCAGGGGGTAGTTATTTTGACACTAATTCCCATGAATATGAATTCAAGTCAGAGACTGAGGGTAATCCTTCTTGGGGTATTCATCCTGATTTCACACATTTTCTAAGATTTCCTAGAGATTCTGAATCAGAAGATGAGTCAAATGATTATGAATGGGGTGCCATTCCAGAAAAAGATGAGCTTATAACAGAGAAATCTACTGATGTTATTCACCAATATGTCTCTCAACCCAATGTAAGTCTAGAGCTAAATAATGAACTTAACGTGTCTGATCCACCTATGGCTGAAGAGGACTCCCATGATGACATTGAGCCTATTCACGAATTGAACATTTTGAGCTGTAATATCACCTTTGAACTTGAGCGTCGGGTTAGGACCAATGATGACATATCCACATCTGTGAACACCATATCCCAAGCCTTTCCCGCTTTGACTATCCAACGCCCTGATCTTATCGACCAAACTTTCACAAACCCAAACCATGGTATGTATACCTTCCCAAATGGCTATGCCCTTGCCTGCTACCTCAATGCCATTGAGCCTATGAGTACTTCCATCAGTGAACCAAGCGTCAGCATGACCAAGTCAGACATCAAATATCTTAGTCAGAAAAACAAGAGTAAAAAGAAAAAGAAAAAGAGTTCTGAGGGTGAAAACCACTTTGTGGCAGTCTCAGAACTGACAAAAGTAAAAAGAAAAGACGTATTTGAAGGTGAAAACCTCTCTGAGGCACCTAAGGATGAGATATTTGATGTCCTTCCTGTGTGTTATAAATGTGTCACACTTCTATGGATCATTACATGCAAGGAAACTCAAGAATGAACCCTCACAAATCGATCCATAGCTCCCTAGGCATGGAGTGCAAGGGTTTTAAGAATGCTCTCAGCTAGAGCTATTAAGCCAATAACCTTGCTAGTAAACCATGTAATGGGAGATTCAATGAAGACAAGGGCAAGAATGCCAATATCTCCAATGAAGCCAAATGTATGCAATGCAAAGCAAATCTATATGACAATGCAAGTTAATCTATTGCATAAAAGGAAATCTAAGCTAAGAATGCCATGAAAATGAAACTACTATGCAAGAAATGAAATCTAACTATGAAGCAAGAAAGCCATGATGATGCAAGAATGAAGACAAGAAGATAGAGTGTTGATGAAGATCCAAGATGAATGCCAACAATGCTCCAAATCTTCAAACCCTAGATGCAAGAATATCTCCAAAAGCTCCAAGATGACCTAGAAAATCTGTAACATAACAATAGCATAAAAAGTTGGGGATCTAGAATGAAGAAGAGAGCTCTTCTTTTAAAGGAAATGAGAAGGAATGGACCATGGAGATTAAGAGGAAAAAGATTTAATCAACGGTGGAGCTTAAAAGAGGAGCAATCTATGTGCACAAATATCCTCCAATAGGAAAATAAGAGTTGACTTTTGTGTCCATATGAGACAAAAAGTACTTTTTCTCTTTTTATAAAATAAGAATAATGCTTTATTTGTGCAACTTAGGATAAGAGGAAAAGTGGGGGCTTTTTATTTATTAAAAGGGGAGGAAATATTCCTTTTAATTAAATAAAGACTTAGGATAAGATGGTTAGCCCATAGAAAATAATCAAATAAATGATAGGACTAGGATTTGATCAAGAACAAGCAATTGATGATTTAGCAAATGGGGGCTAATAGTCTAGGTGACCATTTTTAGGTGTATACATTTGCCCCTCTTTGACTAATGTGTGATTGATTTGGGAACACATTACGTCAAAGAATGAAGTTGAAATGTGAGATCGATTTGGGATCACAAAACAACTTAGATCAGCCAAGAAAGCAAGAGATAGCCAAGAAGGCAAGCAAATAGCGATCTGACTCCAAAGAATGAAGTACAGAGAGATAGCAAATCCTGCATGGTCAGCCTGGTAGCGACAGTACTGAACACTTAGGAAAGAGATAGCTAATAAGATATGATGTGTCTGCCCCCTCGGGATCAAAAGCGAAATCAAGTAGAGGGAATCCAGAAGCAAGAGCAACATGATCAAATCACTAGAAATCATAATCGAAGATGAAAGATAATAGAATAACCATCAACCAATGAAGGGATGCCCCACACATGGGACACGGGGCACGAACCTATCGGTCCCTCAACCCGTAAATGCCATAGAGGGGGGAATTGGAATTTGGGATTTGAATGAAAGACTAGAAGGTTGAAAGAGATGGGGATGAAGAGGTTATGATGCCCCAGTGAAGATCAAAGGATCAGGCCTCAAAAGGTTAGCCAACTATGCGAAAAAAGGAGAAAGGGTCAAGGTGAATGTGGATTTCAATTTGGATCCCAAAATGAAGAGAAAATGATGTGAGATGAAAGACAAGAAAGTGAAAGACATGATCGAGAAGAAGCGAAAGGTGAGCGCAGCTGATTAACAAGTCCATGAAAAATGAAAGGAGAGCTCTCTCCATATGCAAGATGCAAAACTAAACTAACATGAACCTAAGAAATGCAAGCTACATGAAAAGTGGTTTACTTGCAAGGTTACAAAGCCAATATACATCTAATATTCATCATCGAGCATTATTGGTAGCGTCGCAAGATCATACAATACACACTAGCATAACTATGTGAATATGAATATGATCTTTATCAGATAGGAATGTGGAAATCTCACCTAGGCATCAAAGACATGTAGGTCAAGATGACTAGCACAGTGAGATTACCTAAGTTTAATATAGCAAGATTATACTCGCATCGAGACACAAGGAAAGTCAAGATGGCTACAAGTATGCACTTGCACAAAAATAGTCAAGGATAATACCCTGTCAATCCACAGTGTCAAGTAAGACCAGCATAAATGCTCATGACAGTTAGGATCAACAAAATATACCCACAAGCAGAAAAAGCAATAAAACATGTTCTCATACCCTCAATCTTCTAGCTATGCATCATCGAAAACTTCTCAGGGAGAGACCACTCAGCAAAGAAATCATCATAGATAGCATGCAAAGAAATAAATTCAAACAAATCTCAGCAAGTCAAGTGCGTGTGTGTAGGTCATAGAGTCAAACTTTGAGTATTGCATCTGCAAATGAGAAATATCGCATCATACTAGACTGTAGGTAGGACATCTGATAAGTGTTGAGAAACACTCGACGCAAGGGTAGTGTTGAAAAACACCATTGGGGTGGTGTTGAAAAACACCATTGGAACCAAGTTGCCCAAGAAACCCAGACGCACAAAGAGACCCAAGATAAGCTTAAAGCAACATATGCCCACTAGACTAAGACAAGAATCAATTCCAGGCTAGGAGAGGCAAAGCGAGAAGTGGAGTGAAAGAGCACCATGCAAGATTGATAGACATAGGTGCAGAGGGTCTCAAGTAGCGCCTGTTTCCAGGTTTTCACCACTTGATAGATTTTTTCAGGACTTTTTTATAATTTTTTTGTATTTTTGCTACCAAGGTGCCTGTTTCCAAGTTTTCACCAAGGCACTTTTTCTTTTCTTTTTTTAATTTTTTGAATTTTTTGATTTTTTTGGTGAGACATCAAAGCGCCTATTGCTAGGTTTTCACTAGGATGCTCATTTTTTAGTACTTTATATGCTTTTTAGGTTTTTTTCAGCATCATATATGATTTTTTTTGTAATTTTTTCAGGATCATAAAGTATATACAAGGAATGCCCCAGATAGGAACAGGCATTAAAGATCTGCTTCCTTTGATGTAGAGAACTGATAGGCCCCAGGCCCAAATGCTACAGCTGTGATGATAGGAGGTCTCAACCAGTTCGACCAATAATAACCAGCCCTAAGCAATGTCTGAGTTAGTGGAGGATCATTAGAATGTGATCCACATATGCCATCATGGATTTCAGCTAGTACTTTTTCTGACTCCTCTATTTCTAGACACCTAAGGAGAGTTCCATCTAGACCCTTCCTATACAAGCCACCAGAGACAAAGGCAAAGTGTAAGGGATGGCAGAAAGAATGGCATGGAGGAGTATGAGGTGGAAGACATGGAAAGATGGTAGGATTGTAAGATTTGTGAGCAGGATAGCGTAATTCATCCACCAGGAACTTGAAGTGAGATTTATGCTTTTTCATTTGTAAGATGGATATCAAAGTAACCAAGGCATTAGCAACTCTTTTCTCAGCTTTAGGAATGGGCTGAAGTATAACAGTTATGAGATCATGCTTGAAGTAATGCACCATTTGTTTGTAGAGAATCAGCTTCTCATCTTTTATTTTGGAGTCATTATTTTTGAGCAAATTTTTATCTTTACTTTTCTTAGGTTTGGATACCACCACAATGTGGTTTTCACCATCCGACCATTGCTCTTTTCTTTTGACTTGATGACTGTGATGCTTGATTTCTTATTCAATCTTTTTTGTTGCTAGTTTGTTGGTGGAAGAAGTAATAGGTGTTGATGCGAGATGAAATGGAGTGACTGGTTCAATAGCATTTATGTGAGGGGTGTCATCTCTGGTAACAAGAGAGGTTGAGCCTATAGGGTAGGCTCCAAAAGTAGCTAGATCTAGATTTGTCATAGAAGGACCAACATAGTCTACTAAGGCAATACGGGGAACAAACTCATCAAACCCTACACGAGACTCATCAACTACGTTAGGTGGGTTACAAGAGGTATGAACCACATCAACATCCATATCTATCATGGGAGGATCTTCTGGAAGAGGCTTAAGATGCCGAGAAGTAGAGATACTCATGTCATTATGTGAGAGATCACCTCTTTGTAGCAATCGTGCAATGTTGCGACGTTGTCTATCATAGTGCAATGATTCTTTAGGCACATAGGTTCTAGACATAGAGGCCTCAGCCATATCATCAGTAGATATACATTCTTCTCCCCAAAGGAGTGAAGTAGAAGGAAGATCATCTCCCATTTGAGCCATAGTGTGTAGCGGTGACTCATCTGTATCTGTGTCTGAATTACTGAGCATGGGAGTATTTCTAGAATCCTCTCTATAGATCCACTCTTGAATAGCTTGTTCTTCTCTATCTACTTCTAAAGGAATGGATGAAGGAACAAAAGTATCAAAGATCATCATAGCAGAAGTGGAAGGCTTCATGTGATCAGAAGGTCTCCCATATGACCTAGGAGAAATAGGTATAGAAGCAAAAGAACCCAATTTATATTCACCCATACCAAGGCTCATCATCTTAAGTGATTTCTTAGCAGCAACTAGAGATGTACTAGGATCATCAGTAGGTTCATTGTGAGGAACAAATTTTTTAGTAGCAGCAAGAGCATTGATAGCAATAGTATGGTCTCCAGGAATCACAACCTCAGTGCCATTGTACAGAAATTTGACGCACTGATGATAAGTGGAAGGAATAGCCTGCATGTCATGGATCCAAGGATGACCCAAAAGAATGTTATATGCGAGTGGGATGTCCAATACTTGGAATCTAATATCTTTCGTGATAGGGCCCACTCGAACAGGCAGCGTGACAAGACCTTTGGAAGATCTTTCCACTTCATCGTAAGCTTTTATAGTAATCTTCTTTTTAGAATCCACAGTGAATTCTGACAAACCCAATTGTTGTATGACATTGAAAGAAACAATATTTAACCCTGCACCATTGTCTATCAGGACTCGGCGAACTCAGGTATTGTAGACTAGAACTTCAATGTGTAAAGCTAGATTATGAGGGTGAGCAATAGATATGTCATCTTCTGCAAAAAAGGAGAGAGATAATGGAGATGAAATGTGGTTGACCATAGCCTGAAATTGATCTGGATCAATGTCATTGGGAACACGTGTTGTACGCAGAGCCTCATCAAGAATCTCTCTATGCGAAGAGGATAACCGAAGCAACTCAAGGATAGATATCTGTGCTGGTGTCTTTTGTAAATGTTGGACAAGATCATAGCTAGGGGTGGCTGAAGGAGCCACTTGTTTGGAAGGCAAAGCTTGCTTGGGATCTTGCACAGTTTTAAGGACAATCTTGGCTTGCCCCCTAGTAACAGCATTCAGTGTCTCACTTCGGGAAGATGAACTACCACATGTTTGCAAGACTAACTTTGGCTTACCATGATTGGTGTTATTATCATCTTGAGACCTCATCATTAGAACACTCTCAATGGGCTCTACCATGTTAATCACAAGCGTAGTAGAAGGATACGTGTAATTGATCTTTGCATCATGATTCTTCTTATGTGTTTGAGAGGTTTCCCCCTTATCATGCTTAGGTAGAGGATCTTTGAAAGCTGTGTGATCAGAATTTTTAGTTAAGCCATCAGTGGAGATTGTGCCATTCTCAATAAGATCCTGAATATCATCCTTAAGCCTAAAACAATTGTCTATTGGATGTCCCTTGTTTCTGTGATAATGGCAGTAATGATCCTCTCTCCACCAATCAGGCTTATTTATCAGATCCCAGTTACTAGGTTTATCAGGAAGCGTAAGATATCCATTGTCAACCAAAGTCTTAAGGATCACATCATAAGGTTCTGCCAACTTGGTATAGACTCGCTTTCGAAATGACTTCTTAGGCTTATCTGCATATTGAGGTTTAGGAGCACTGTGAGCGTTGGCAGCTTCTTGTTGTTTTGCTGCATAGATAGCATTGGAAAGATTGAAAGCGGGCTCTTTAACTTTAGGAGCATCAACAACCCCATCATTAACAACATACTTGTTCTTATTCCAAGGTTTGTTCTTGTCTTTACCATTGCCTTTAGCATCTTTATTAATAACAATATCCCCTTTTCTTATAGCTACATCCTCAATCCGATATGCACTTTCAACCATGTCATGGAAGGAGGAGAACAGTTGCTTCCTTAGATCATAAAATAGCTCAAGCACAAGTGTGTTGATGAAAATGTCAATCTTTTCTCTTTCGGGTAGCTGACGAGGATATCAAGAATACAATAACCTCCAACGTTGTAAGTAAGTTGCAAATGGCTCACCTTGATGTTGTCTTAGATTACCGAGATCTATCACAGTGACAGGTTGTTGGATGTTGTAAGAATAATGTTGTGTGAAGCACATAGCCAACTCATCAAAAGTCTTCAAAGGAGGTGTCAACTTTGCAAACCATTCTAAAGCTTGTCCTCAAAAGCTTCGAGGGAATAATCATAGCAGAAATGTGTCTTCATGAAGAAAGTCCATACTAAGAGCATAAAAATGACGCACATGGTCATGAGGATCACCATTTCCATCATACTTGTCATATTTGGGAACCTAAATATCCCTAGGAAATGGGACCATGTATAGATTTTTATCAAAAGGAAGAGCACAAATTGATTCTACAAAAGAGACCTTTGGAGGCTCTCTTTCTAATGCCATTTTGGTAAGGCGTTGATTTGTCCGACGTAATTCTTCTTGAAGGACTTCCAATTCAGTTGGTACTCTTTGTTGGACAATTTGTCTGACATCATAGCCGGGAGGAAGCTTGTATCCTCTGGAAGTCATATATTGAAAATATTGATCACCATTACACTCTAAAAGCTTATGCATCATTCGTTGGACATCCACATCTTGTTCACATCTCATAAGATCCTCACTAGAAATCTCATCATTAGCCTCTGCCTCATGTTGAGAGGGAGGAGGTCTAGGAGGTGAAGAAGGCATAGCAAAAGTTGGCCTTGGAGGAGATCTTGGTGGCGTGTTGTTGTCATTGTTGCCATTGTTAAAAAGAGGTCTATGCTCATGATTACTAGTCTCAGGTTGCTCATGAAATGTCCCTCTATAAGCCATGTGCCTAGTAGCATCCATCCTTTGTTGATTGTGTTCTTTTTCTAAGCGTGCTTGGTTATCCTTACGCTCAAAGTGTTCTTGCAAGAGTTGAAATTTTTCTTGTTCAGTCAAAGTGAGTGAGACACTGTCTGTGTTTTTGGGGGTCTTGAATGCGGAAAAGAGGAAACCTCCTTTATACCACGGTGTAGCCTTAGAATTCTCAGATTGGTCAGAACTAGAACTGTTGTTGCTAATGGGTGCTTTTGAACGTCTAGTTGGAGAAGGTAACTATGTATAATTGAACGGAGGATGACTCTCCTGCTCAAATTGAGACCGAGTTGTAACCGGCATGAAAAGAGATGTTGGTTGACTAATAGAATGAGACAAAGGTTCTTAGATTTGAGATAAGCAAAGCTAATAAAGATCACTTGTCAAAGTAGAACAATAGAGAGATGGCTCGTCAAAAGTGCTCAAGCACTTACAGCAATCAATTGACTAAAGCCGAGCAATGAGCAAGAAGCTCAATAAGCAAGTAGCTAGAGAGGTAACCGTGATGCGACAAGTGATCAAGAGTAGTATTTGTTAAGCTCAAATCTAATAGTTTTAGCTCATTTGTTTCAGTCTAGAACAAATCTAAACATGTAAGTAACAAACCAGTTTCAAGTAAGAACAGAAAAAGACACTCTACAACAGGTTAAAGTGCAAGTTTAGCAACTCCAGATTGCAACAGTAATAGGACAGTAGAATAACTCAGGATTCTTGGTTGAGGGTATGCAAGGATACTTCAATATCATATGACTCTTGACCAGTGAACGTGAAAAACTCAGTTTTGAAGCGCTTGGACCAAATTTGTAGATTGAATAGTGCAATTTCTCAGTTTGACAAGCAGTAGCAATAGATAAAAGACAAGTTTGCAAACAGTATGGGATCAAACATGTCATAGAACACTTGAAACAAGGGCAAAAGCAACCTTGCCAAGACAAGTACTTGTGATATCAAAATAGAGAACCTTATGAATGCTACCGTTTGTTTGAATGTTGAGAACGTTTACACTGGTACAGCACAATCGAAGACAATTCAAGCAATTACTACCTAGCAGGACAAGGCTCATTACTTAGCAACGTGGCCCACAACTTGATGCTCCCTTGCCTCACACCAAGTGGTTGCCCACAAGAGATATTGGTGTTGTCATGGAAGTGTCAAAAACACAACCAAAGGAACACATATGGTGAGTGTCTTGGGGTGATCCGGGTAAGTCCACTTGGATCAATCCTTGCACCAAGAAGCTAAGCGGCTAAAATAGGGTGGCCTCTATCTAATGGTTCATAGTAAGGATTTCCATTCATAGCACCCCTCTTTCTCCTCATAAAGGACTAGGACCTCGCGGCCTCAAGAGTACCTTAAGCATTCTTGCTTAATGCTTTCCTCATGGTCACAATCCCACAAGTTACTCACATCAAGTGAAGATAAGTACTATGTCTACCAAGGTTTTGTGTCCTCGATAGCCTTGAGATTATAGTGAGTTGGAATCACTCGCCACCAAGGAAAATGATGACAAGGTTGTCCCCACTTGGGTCGTTCCTCTTGATTTCTCAAGAGCAGGCCCGCTAAAGGATCCTAAGCTAAACAAAAAGTGGATTAATTCTTGAGGTTCAAGGTTTTTGATTCACCACAAGGGTGAAGAGCATACTCCCCTATCTCAAAAACTTCTCCCAAACACACCAAACAAGATCTAATTACCCCTTTGCTTCCAAAACCTCAAGATGGGTCAAGATTTTTTGATTCACCTAAAGGTGAAGAGCATACTTCTCCTACCACCCCAAGATTCCTTTCACAAAGTATTAAGTGCCTAATGAAACAACTAGTATATGCCGCACTTAATAAAGAAAGAAATTAAACAAGCACTTGATTTGGTTTTTATGCTTAGGGCAGCCCTGCAAAAACCATTAGTAGCCCTCTTTGACATGCGATTTTAGAAAATTTCAAGCAAGAAGCACCTACAACCACAACTTGTTAGACCAACAAGAGTTAGGAGAATCAAAATCCAAAATCTAACAATGATTAGTACATGAAAAAAGTCAAATAATGTGAAAAAATAACTAATCAAATGATAAAATCTGAAAATGAAACCATCATGGTTGGATTGGGCTTGGAAAGACCTT
Source organism: Chamaecyparis obtusa (assembly GCA_027943335.1). NCBI lineage: Eukaryota > Viridiplantae > Streptophyta > Pinopsida > Cupressales > Cupressaceae > Chamaecyparis > Chamaecyparis obtusa. The sequence continues at coordinate 199,547 of BSBK01004923.1, read as the reverse complement.
TCCAACGATATATCACACTTAAAATTTTGATACTATTTGCAAAATTTCAAAAAAAATGGGCACCCATTTTCCAGAGTAGCACGAATTTGAAAACGCTAAAATTTTCAAAAAAATTGAAAACAACAAATAAACTAGCAAAATTCAACAGACAATACCAGGCGACATTTAATAGCTAAAACGCGACATTTAAAAGCTGGCAGGCGTGATTAAAATGTGCATAGGCGTGAGCAGAATATGCAGACGCGTGAATAGAATATGTGGACGCGTGAACAGAATGCGCAAAGGCGTGAATAAAATGCTCATACGCATTAAAAGAATGCTTATAGGCGTAAAAAGAATGTGCAGAGGCGTGAACAGAAAATGTAGATGCGTGAACAGAATGCTCAGAGGCGTGAACAGAATGCTTACAGGCGTGGACAGAATGCTCACAGGAATGAACAGAATACTTGCCTGCGTGAACAAAATACTCACAGGCATGAACAGAATGCCCGCAAGCGGTGTGTCACCTGTTTGCACAAAATTAACGAAAATAAATGACGAAAATGCAGAAAATGAAGGACAAAATGAAACTATTCTGCCCCACGGTGGGCACCAAAAAAATATGTGCTATAAATGTGTCACACTTCTATGGATCATTACATGCAAGGAAACTCAAGAATGAACCCTCACAAATCGATCCATAGCTCCCTAGGCATGGAGTGCAAGGGTTTTAAGAATGCTCTCAGCTAGAGCTATTAAGCCAATAACCTTGCTAGTAAACCATGCAATGGGAGATTCAATGAAGACAAGGGCAAGAATGCCAATATCTCCAATGAAGCCAAATGTATGCAATGCAAAGCAAATCTATATGACAATGCAAGTTAATCTATTGCATAAAAGGAAATCTAAGCTAAGAATGCCATGAAAATGAAACTACTATGCAAGAAATGAAATCTAACTATGAAGCAAGAAAGCCATGATGATACAAGAATGAAGACAAGAAGATAGAGTGTTGATGAAGATCCAAGATGAATGCCAACAATGCTCCAAATCTTCAAACCCTAGATGCAAGAATATCTCCAAAAGCTCCAAGATGACCTAGAAAACCTGTAACATAACAATAGCATAAAAAGTTGGGGATCTAGAATGAAGATGAGAGCTCTTCTTTTAAAGGAAATGAGAAGGAATGGACCATGGAGATTAAGAGGAAAAAAATTTAATCAACGGTGGAGCTTAAAAGAGGAGCAATCCATGTGCACAAATATCCTCCAATAGGAAAATAAGAGTTGACTTTTGTGTCCATATGAGACAAAAAGTACTTTTTCTCTTTTTATAAAATAAGAATAATGCTTTATTTGTGCAACTTAGGATAAGAGGAAAAGTGGGGGCTTTTTATTTATTAAAAGGGGAGGAAATATTCCTTTTAATTAAATAAAGACTTAGGATAAGATGGTTAGCCCATAGAAAATAATCAAATAAATGATAGGACTAGGATTTGATCAAGAACAAGCAATTGATGATTTAGCAAATGGGGGCTAATAGTCTAGGTGACCATTTTTAGGTGTATACACTTCCAAGTCATTTACAGGATAGATCTCCAGTTCTAATTGAGCCAACTCAATCCATCAATTTGGGTACAACAGAGGAACCACAATTGGTACATGTAGCACAATCTTTATCAGACGAAGAGAAATAGAACTTCACTACCTTCTTATCAGAGAAAAAGATCAACTTTGCATGGAAATATTTAGATATGCCAGGATTGGATCCCAATCTCATTATGCACCATCTATCCATTGCTCCCAGAGTAAAACCACTCAAACAAAAATTGAGAAAGATGCATCCTCATGTTGCACTCTTAGTTAAAGCAGAACTAGAAAAACTCCTAAAAGCTGGATTCATCCGTGTCATAGACTACGCTGAGTGGATTTCCAACATTGTACCTGTTTCCAAACCAGATGGTTCCATCAGAGTGTGCACAGACTTTAGGGATGTGAACAGAGCATGCCCTAAGGATGATTTTCCACTACCTAACATTGATATGATAGTGGACATGACTGCGGGCTATGAAATGTATTCCTTAATGGATGGCTTTTTTGGGTACAACCAAATAAAAATTGCTCCAGAAGATCAAGAGAAAATAGCTTTCACATGTGCGTGGGGAACTTTCTGTTGGAATGTTATGCCATTCGGACTCAAAAATGCTGGAGCTACATATCAAAGAGCAATGACATCTATTTTTCATGATATGATGTATAGAACAATGGAGGATTACATAGATGATACCTTGGCAAAATCCATGATTAGAACTGAACATCTAACAGACTTGAGCATGATCCTCGACAGAATGGAAAAATTTAGTCTTTGACTAAATCCTAAAAAGTGTGCTTTTGGAGTCACTTCTGGAAAGCTCCTAGGATACATCGTCTCCAAGAAAGGCATTGAAGTTGATCCAGCTAAGGTCAAGGCTATAATAGAGATGCAACATCCCACAAATATCAGTCAAATGAGGATGTTGCAAGGCAGAGTTCAATCTATCAGAAGATTCATATCACAGCTAGCGGACATCTCATAGCCTTTTACAAACACATTACATAAAGGTGTGACCTTTGCATGGAATGAAGAATGCAAGAACAACTTTAAACATATCAAGAAGTATCTATCAAATCCACCTATATTGATGCCTCCTATTCATGGGAAGCCATTAATATTATGTCTCCGCAACAGATACATCACTGGGGGCATTGCTAGCACAGCATGATGAGAACAAGAAAGAAAGAGACATCTACTATATCAGCCGAACTTTAGTGGCCTATGAGAAGAACTACTCAATGATAGAGAAGGCATGTCTCGCTGTGATCTTTGCATCACAAAAATTGAGACACTACATGTTAGCTCATACTACTCATTTGGTAGCTAAAATTGATCCACTGAAATATCTCCTAAGCAAAGCTGCCCTCATAGGTAGACTAGCTAAATGGGTCATGCTCTTGAGCGAATTTGACATTGAATATGTTGAAAGAAAAGCTATCAAAGGACAGGTCATTGCTGATCAATTAGCTGAAGCACCACTGTTTGATGATACACCCATGCAAATGGAATTTCCCGATTCTTCTATCATGCACCTCTCTTCTAGAGCATGGCGATTATTCTTTGATGGCTCCTACACACAGAATGGATCTGGAGCAGGCATATTGTTCATCACTCCTCAAGGATACTCGATACCCAAAGCATTCAGATTAAAGTTTCCTTGCACAAATAATATTGCTGAATATGAGGCACTTCTCAATGGTATGAAAATGGCAATACAGTGGAGAGTTACAAAGATGCACATTCATGGAGACTCACAACTGGTTATCCACCAAGTCAATGATGTGTACCAAACCAAAGATGAAAAGCTCATTCCTTACAAGAGAATGGTAGATGATTTAAAGAAATACTTCATCTCTATCACATTTGAACAAATACCCAGAACGGAGAATAAGGCCGCTGATGCAATGGAGACACTATCTACTCTCTTACAGCAGCCCGAACATGAGCTACGCTACGAGTTCCTGGTGGAAGCCCTATCCTATCCTGCATATGACTCCCCTGAAACCCGCATGATCTGCACCGTTGTAGGTTATGATTCATCCCGCTATAAAAATCTATTCTCCTATCTCCACGACCAAATCATCCTTGAGTCCTTTAACCGTTTTGAGAAACATAACCTTATCCGATCCGCATCCCGATATGTCATCATTGGTAATGATCTATACAAACAAGGTCTAGATGGTACACTGCTTAGATGTTTAGAACGGGAAGAGTCTCAACGTGCATTAGAGGAAGTCCACGAGGGTATATGTGGGTCACACTCAAATGGTTTAATGTTAGCTCGAAAACTTATTAGGGCTGGGTACTATTGGCCTGAAATGGAAAAAGAGGCTATTAAATTTGCTAAAAACTGTCAACAGTGTCAAGTACATGGCAACTTGATTCATGCTCTAGGGAGAGATCTGATTCCCTTTACTACACAATGGCCTTTTCAACAATGGGCATTTGATCTCATAGGTGCTATCCATCCGCACTCTTCTAATGGACATACCCATATAATCACAGCTACAGATTATTTTACAAAATGGGTAGAAGCAGTTCCTCTAACACAAGCAACGGGGAAACAGATCTCTATGTTCATCCTGAACTACATCATTTACAGATATGGGATCCCTCACTCTATAATCACAGATAACAGGGGACAATTCAAAAATAAGGACCTAGATGACTTATGTGCCAAGTTCAAAATTACTCAACATTGGTCATCTATCTACTATCCTCAAGGGAACGGACAAGCTGAGGCTTCAAACAAAAATCTCCTAAAGATCTTGCACAGAACAGTGAATAAAATAGGAAGAGACTGGCATCTGATGATCAATCCAGCTCTCTGGGCATACAGAACTAGTATCAAAACACCTACAGGGGCTACACCTTTCGCTTTAGTTTATGGGTCTGAAGCGGTACTGCCTATTAAGGTTGAAATCCCATCACTCAGAATCAAAATGCATGGACTTGTCACTAATGAAGACTACAAAGTGTCTAGGTTACAAGAACTTGAATTACTAGATGAACGCAGGCAAGCAACGTATGATCATCTCAGAGTGTATCAGAAAAGAATGTCTAGAGGCTACAACAAGAAAGTCAGACATAGAGAATTTCAGGTTGGGGATCTAGTGTTGAGAGAAAATCCTAAAAATCAATCACATCGAGAACGCAAGGGGAAGTTCGAACCCAATTGGTTGGGTCCCTTTGTTATCACTGCTACTTTTGGCTCTGGTGCCTATCAACTCTCAACGAATGAAGGAGAACAGCTCCGAGAACCAATCAACATTCTCCATCTGAAGAAATTCTACGCTTAAGGCATTCAGTGCTTGGTAAATGTCTTGAAAAAAAAAAAATCTTTAAAAAAATCAGAAAAAGTCCTGAAAAAATGAACATCTTGGTGAAAACCTAGCAATAGGCGCCTTGATGATTCACAAAAAAAATCAAAAAATATCAAAAGTACAAAAAAATTGAAAAAATGAAAAGTACAAAAAAATTGAAAAAATGAAAAATACAAAAAAATGAAAAAAGAAAGAAAAAGTGCCTTGGTGAAAACCTGGAAACAGGCGCCTTGGTAGCAAAAATAAAATCTCTACCAAGATGGTGAAAACCTGGCAAACAGGTGCCACTTGTTCCAAAATGCTCCATCTATCAGCACAATCTTGGTCTTTCCCAGCTTTCAGTCTTGCTTTAGTTTGTACATATCTCCCGATTTATTTCTGCATATCCTGGTTTCAATAAGTCAGTCTGTACACCAATCAGCTCAAGCGTCTGTATCCTATCAATGTTCAAATTTGGGGGCAATCAATGTCATATCCTATGGTCTCCCATGTATCTTAGACATTTCCTATCTAGTCAGAGTCCTTTGAAGCTTCCTGTTGAGTCAGTCTGTCTGTCTCGTCTCCAGAAAGGATTTTGCATCTACAACAATCAAACATCAAAACTCAACTGAAAACAATTTGTGCTTTTCATGCTTTTATCTCCTTGTAGGCTTACTGATTCGCATTGAGATTTTTGCATATTATGTCCCTTCAAGCTCTTCGATGATGTCCTTTATAGGATTTAGAGAGTGATGACTGGGGGCATAATCTTTTCTTTGTCTTCTGCTTGTATGTGAAAATCTAACATCTTTGGAACTTCTGGATTGAAATGGTGTCCGACTGTAAGAGCCTCTATCTCGAATTGGATGGCCATGCGTACCTCGACCATTGATACCCAGACAATTCAAGGAAGTTTGATCTAACTATTATCTTTTTGAGTAAGTTCTTTCTCCTACTGTGGAACGCAATCTTGCCTAAGGATGTGAACGATAAAGGGTCACTACGGGTAATTCACATTGGATTTAGAATGATCTCTTGACTGTTTGATGTGTTTGTAATGCAAGGCGTACTCAGGTCATCACAACGTTTATGTTTTGATGCTTGTACAAATTGCTATATCAAAATGGACATGATATTCAAGTCATCCTGGCGCTTGTGCCTTGGTGCTTATATCTAATCTGACATTTCGAAAACAAAATCAATATTCATATATCCATGGTTGTTGACCAGTGGGTGTTGTATTGATTCTTGCGCATACAAATCGATATTCATATGTCTATGGTTTCAAGGCTAGTGGGCATTGTATTGATTTATCCGGTTACCTAAAAGTTCAATGATGATAACAAATCGACATATGATCAATGACTAGGTCCTAGGTCTTAGGTTGCATTTTATTTTGCATGTCTCTTTGCATTTTGCATGTTTGCAAGATCTCACAATGACTAAACAAACTTCAAAGCTTAAACAATTCTTCATATCAATTCTTCAAATCTAACAAGAGCTGAATCTCACATGAAGGTTCCTCCAACGAAGCAGCAAGTAGAATCCTTTTTCGGGATCAAAATCAAAATATGAGATCATTCATATTATTAACTGCTTGCATATTCGACCTTTGATCATCACAGAAATCTAGTATTCAACTTAAAGGATTATCTAACATCAAACTATCAAAATTTCAACTTGGTCAACCATGGTCAACTCATGGTCAAACCTAGTCAAACTTGGTCTTTTTGGACCTCCAAACGATGCAGAATGCATTCTCGGACGTGTTTTAACCACTTCTCAAATCAATTAACATGCTTCTGAACTCTCAACGTTGACTTTTCTTGTCAGATTTTAATTTTAATCCCGAAGGGGGCATGGTATTGCATATCATTCAAAGTCTGTAATCAAATTTGAAATCATATCTTTATGGAAATCATATCTTTCATCACTGATCAAGACAAACAATCACGTCTAGTCGCTGATTCATCAAAAGTCCTCATCACTCGGGGCAAATCTATCATCACTTGGGGCATATCAGATTCATCAATCCATATCAATCTGGTATTCTCTCAATCTTGTAAACTGTATCAGTTTTTGCAACCATCGGATCATAGTGTTCTTTCCTTGGTTCTTCGGCAACTGAAGGATTCGGATGTGATACCTGCTAGTTCTGCTAAGACAATCGAGTCTAGAACGGGTCACTCACTTCTTATCAATCCTAAGGTTCAGAATCAGGCATTTTGACACTTTTTCGCAATCATAGGTTCATTTTCTTCTACAGTGAACATTATCTTTGGTCATTTAGGACCTATTATCTCCATATCAATTCAATATCAATCAGCTTCTGTCTCATATCAATTATTAATTTCAAACATCAGTTTCATATCTTTATCAAACATAAACTATCTTTGAACCACTGCGCCTCACACAGTAATTCAAAGAGGGGCAAAATGTAATACCCTAAAAATGGGCTATAAGTTCATTAACCTCCTATATCATCAAATCATATGAAATCGACATCAAAGTCCTAATCTAAGGCACATCTAAACATCATCAAATCTAATTGATTATCTTAAATTTTGCATCGGGGAATATTCCTAGTAATATTCCTAATTATCTTAATTATCTTTAATTTTATAATTATTTGGCAATAAATCACATTTATCCTAAAGTTTGATTAATTGAATATTTTCATATTTAATTAATTAGATTTAATATTTGCCACTTAATTGTGTAATTAAATTTAATTATATCTATTATTAATTGTATTATTTAATTTTGACAATAAATCTAATATCATATGAATAATTGATTAAATTCTTATTTAATTAATTAAAGCAAGTTGTCATTATTTAATAATATAGTTTTTAATAAAAGTTTGATTAAATAATTGATTAACCCATAAATCAATTGTTTTATTTTTAAAAGCAGTTAAGTTGGAAATAAATCACTTTATTATTAAATTAATTCATAAATAAAACATGCACAATCATAAAAGCAGACAACTATCAATTATCAATTAAAGCTAAACTCTATTTTGAGTTAAAACTTAGCTTTTGCATGTTTTTGTGAGTTAATTATCTTTTATTTAAAAATAACTCAAAAATCAAGTTGAGTTATTTGAGTGATTTATGGCTTTTTCCCATGCACCTCCAAAGCCCTAGATTTCTATAAATTAAGGCTTTAGCTCTTCACAAATCATCTCATATATTTTTGCACAATCACGCTGGAGAATTGGAATTGAAGAATCAAAGCTCTTGCGAATCGACATCTTTGTGAGATCAATCTTATTTTTGCATTCATATTTCATATCATTCTTAGATAGTTTCATATCAAGTTTTTCATATAGATAGTTTCATATCATTTTATCATTCTTATTGCATAGAAAATATCAAAAAAATAGCTTAATTACATTCATATTTCATATCCATCTTTTGCATTCAAATCCTTCATTTAGGTGTCGTCTAGGTCACTGATCTCGATAATAATCTGAGAACATTAATCTCGCACCTATTAGAAGGCAGTAAATCACTTGGTTAGATTAGATTTTAATTTTGTACGATTTTGATTATAGCTAACCTCTAATGTTTTACTGAGTGTTGTGTCTACAGATCAGGTACAATTTTCACACACACACATATACATATACATATACATATACATACATACATATATATATATATATATATATATATATATATATATATATATATATATATATATATATATATATATATATATATATATATATATATATATATATATATATATATACAGATATATATATACATATATACATATATATATACATATAGATATATATATATATACATATATATAGAGAGAGAGATATATACATATATATATATATACATATATATATATATATACATATATATATATACATATATATATATATATACATATATATATATACATATATATATATACATATATATATATATATACATACATATATATATATATATATATACATATATATATATATGCATATTAATATATAAAATAATATCAATTATTATATATATTAATATATATATGTATATGTAATAAATCATTTCTCATAATAATCATATAGTCAATTTTATTTATCTGACCAATGCTACATACATCAACACTCTCTCTTAGCTAGGGAGGATAAATCAATCCAATGTCAACACTTATGACACCTGATAGCATCAACCATAAAATGTAAGAAATAGAAGCATCATCATCATGATGTAATCAATAGAAACATAGTCTCAAAATGTGGATTGCCTCCATTAGCAATTCTATCCACAAGCTCTCGTGTGGACTGCCTCCATCAGCAATTCTATCCACATGCTCTCGGATGGATTGCCTCCATCAGTGATTCTATCCACAAGCTCTCGTGCTGATTTTCGCCATCAAAAATTCTATCCACAAGCTCTCAAGTGGATTGCCTCCATTAGTGATTCTATCAGAAAGATCTTGTGTGGATTTCCTCCATCGGTGATTCTATCCACAAACTCTCAGGTGGATTTCCTCCATCGGTGATTCTATCCATGAGCTTGTTAGTACTATTTTAAATTTTTGACTATCATACTTCAAAATTTTGATGAACTCTTATTTTTAACCTAGTAAGGAGCAATGTTCTTGAAAACCCTAGTTTGATATAGGCTTTGTTATGTTTAGATGTTACTTTTTCATTCACTAAGACTTCAAATAATGCATGTGTTATTATAAACCCTTATGAAGTGTTCACTTCATGTGTTTGATAGCTAGGTTCTAAGCGGGTTACATTTTTAATAAATTTTCCCCCAAATTTTAGTCTTTCCCATTTGTTTTCTAACTTTTCGATTCATATAAACCTTGTGGTTGTCGCTTTATCTTAAGGTCTTGAGTTGTCATATTTTTTGACATGCGCTTTAGTGACTACATGACAACTATTTGGGCAGGCCCATTTCCAAGGTTGAGTTTTCATTAACTTGTGGGTTCAATCAATAGCTATCATTATACCGTTTAGCCAAGCTAACTACTTTTTAATCCATGCACTTTAGTGACAAGTGTCTGATTAAATTCCTTGCTGACAAAGACACAGCTCTGACATTGCAATTTTTGTGGTAGCCTTTTTATGTTGATAGCTGTCTGAGGTGATGTAATGTGGTGGGGTCATGAATTTCCAAAGGTTAAAGTCCTGGCAAATCTTGTGGTTGTCTTTATACCACCAAGAGAAGATGCTCGGTATTTAAAGTTTGTGCTTTAGCGACAACCATTCGATCTTACATGTAGGATGTAGACTGTGAAGTGGGCCCTTAGTCACCAGGTCATGATGAAGTGTTTACTTTCTATTGGTTGAAGTTACATATGATGTGGCACTTGTCAGTATTTTTGGCATTAAGAAAGAAAAGATGATGTGTCTGCCTATCAAATTTTATGACATGGCCATTTTTTATTGGTGAAAGCCAGTGAAGGTTTGAAGTGGGACCAAAATTTATGGATAAATGATGATCATTCGATTGAAGTAGCATCGGAGGTTGTCGCTTTATCTTTGCCTAACATACCTAACAGTTTTCTACTTGTGAAATAGTGACTGATTGACATGTGTCTTTTATGTTGTCAATTTCCAGTGCTCTGAAGTCTTCAAACACCTCCATGTGTTCATTTGCGAAGTGGGGTCACTAATTTTCGGGGATGCTAAAGACTTGTCAAGTTTTGAGAGAATAAACAATCGTCGTATTACCAGAGAAGAAAGGTTCTCGAAAGTGATGTTTGTGAAATGGCGACAGATTGACACCTGTCCAAGCTGATTGGAGTTAAACTAAGTTGTGAATTTCTGCACATGGATAATTTCAAATATTCTCATTGGTCGAGAACTAGTTTGGGGAAAGTATTAAATGGTTATGATGCTGATTTTTCCAATCGTCTGATGCACCATAAACAAGTAGCAATCAATGATTCAAATTCAAATTTTGTTCAATGACTTTGTTTCGCGTCCTGTGAACGTTGAAGCTGCCAGTTTTCAGTAATGGCGGATTTAATGAGTTTCGTGTGGGTGAGCTACAATGGGTTGGCAAATTATTACATATCCTGATTTGATTGTTAGAGATTTCACCTCTTTTCAAAGTATCTTGGCAACTTGATTGGTTTTCTCTGCAAAGCGTCATCAACAAATTTTCTCAAGCATCTGGTAGGCCAGTTTTAACTTGATAGTGCACAAATTTTCAAAGAAAGAGAGATTTAGGTGATTTACTTTTTCTGTCATTGTTGTCTTGTGATATTTGGGGGTTTTATTTCTAAGTGTGCATACGTTTCCTCAAAAACCCTAGTTGAAGATGTCACCTAAAAGGGAACTCTTAGGAAAGACAGAATATAAGGATAGGGGGGTATTTGAAGATCTGATGCAGTTACTACCGCATTCAAAGAATGGGACATCCAGAATGAAGGAATTGGTTCCAAAAAACCCTAGGGATTTAGTAAGTGAGGGATTATATGATAGAGGGTTATGGATGAGGGATGCCCATGTAGGAAAAGATTACAATGGTTTGATCTTGTTTAAAGTTGCATACTCTCGGAGAAATTCATGTGCTCCTCTTAGTAACATCTGGCAGTTTGATATAGGGAAACTGATTATGCCTAGAGTTTTCATGGATGCAAACCTTCTGATACAGATTGCCAAATGTTATGATCCTATTACCAAGTGTGTTAAGGATATAAATGGAAATGATTTGATAAGTATTTCAAAACATGAGATCAAGGAAGTCTTCTCATTAAACAACCCCTCTATTGGATTAGAAAATATTGATTTTGAAGAATTCAATGAGATTTATGAGGCACAAAGGGACTATCTGAGGTCTGGCCCTTTAAAGGATTTCTTCAACCAAATTGGTGCCATGTGTATGGTCAGTAAGAGCACACCTGAACCTTTCAGATTGGACCTTTTCAATTTAAGACCACAGGGTGTATATAAGTCCTTAGCCCTAATTTTTGGACAAGATGAGGCTACTCATATGCCTATTCCCTACATCTTCATGATGGTACAGTCTTTACATCCACAATTGGCATTAATTTTTTATTTTTCCCCCCACCTTGTAGATCTTATCCATGAAGGATTAATGGAAATGAAAAACATGAAGATAAACAGGCCTTTTGGGTGGTACTCTATGCTAATGCATATGTTTTTGTATAAGGGTGGGGGTTTCTTCAGAAAGACAATTGATATTGTTAAAGAGAAGAATGGAGAAACATTACCAATCCAATTATGGACTATAGATCTATCATGGGATAGGAGTGATGCTAGTTTCCTAGTCTTTGACAGGAATTTTGCTTCAAGGCTTAGGTCCTTGTTATGTTTTGAAAGTCCTAGAATTCCAAGGGAGTTGCTAAGGCTAACTAGGCCTAAATAATATTACAAAGACATCACCATAGTGCATAACTTTGGTGATATAATTTTGTATCCATTTTCTACCATTTTTTAGAGTATATGGTTGTAAGAAAGCACCCTACATTTTGCCTTACCAGGTCCCTTTGAAAATAGGGTATGCAAAAATTTTGAGACAGATTGGTGATCTACAAGAAACAACCCTCACAGCTAAAGGAAGAGATACCTTGCTCCCAGACATTACAATAGCACACCAATATATCATTGTTAAGAAGGGTTGGGTGCATTTGAATCAAGTCCTGCAACCCTACAGGATGGCTACAGATGTGGCCAGATGTGCAGATAATGAGGGATTCTTATCTGGGATGTTTAGAGAGAAAATAACATGTGCTCTTATTGAGCACTAGTTTAATTTCCCTGAGGATGTGATTAGAAATGAGTTTGATCTGCAAACTCAAAAAATTAAGAAAGAGAAGTGGGTAATCTACAAAAAGACTGTAGATTTTCTAAGAAACTTTGATAAGGGATACGACCCACTGAAGGCTTTTCAGCCATGGGAAAGAAAGATTGATGCCCTTATGGAGCATTTTGAAGGAATCATGCAGGCAGCTAATGAAAAAATACCTACAATGAGTAGAACAAATCCTGAGAGAGCCAGGAGAATTTTGAGCCAGCCAGGGTACACAAAGTTGACCCCAAGGGGAACTTATACTGTTCAACAGAGGAAGGGCTATAGTGTTCTTCTCCTAGTTTAGAAAAGAGATGAGAATCTTCCATCTACTTCTAAGGGAAAGAGGCCTATGAGTGACCCAAAAATACAAGAGCCCTCTCCAAAGAGGCAAAGACAGGAGGAGTCTAGACCAAAGCAGGATGTATACTCTCCTTCACAATCCCCCTTACAATTAGATGAGCATGGAGTTGTTGAGCAACTGGTACAATTGAGTACTGAGGGAAATATTTTTGTTTCAAATGATAAGATACAGGAGGGAATGCCAGAGGCACCCAAAGGGGTAGAGATGGATCTTACAGTGGTATAGTTTGAGGGTAAGCAAATAGACCCAATTTTGAAACAAGCCAATGATTCTTTTATTTCCGATGACAAGTTTGTAACAACTAGGGCATTTTTTCAATTTTTATGGAGAATGAAAATAAATCAATTCAAAGAAATTTTTGAGAAAAAGAAAGAGGAATTCCCTGATAGGGATATGACTGAGATTGAGAATGAGACAAAAGTGGAAATGATGAAGAAATTTGAAAAGATTACCCCGGAGGAAGGAAGAGCTATGATCCATACTACAGGAGTTTTGATTCTTCCTAAATGGGATATTGTAGATGCAATTGTCTTTGATTCAATTAGAAAAAGTGAAGTGAAGACCCTCACTACTGCAGAACAAGAGCAACAGGCTGCTAGGGGTATTGCTTTCTTTGATGACCATGCAGCTTTGGTCATGTGGTCCCTTAAGAGAGAAGAAAATAAAGGAAAAAGAGAGGCTCTCTCTTCAGATTATGATGGAAATTTTTTAGTATAGAGAGTTGGTGAGACTTTCGGTGTGGAGGCCTCAAACATCATTTTGGAAACAACTAAGTTCAATGTATGGGTAGCAGAAAAAGATGCACAGGAAAAGGAGGAGTTGAGGATTAAATTTGAAACTATCCTTAAGTCTTATAATGAGTTGAAAATAGACTTGATCCAGAAGGACAAATTAATAGCACAATTGTCTGGACCACAAGATCACAAGTCACCTCCATTGATGATTGTTGATAGACTAGCAGTACCCTCCTCCTCTAGTCCTATTGTTGAATTGCCACCATCACCTTTCCCAGAAACAAACATAGATGCCAGAATCAGTTGGGAAAAGCAACAATTAATTGAGGAGATGAATAAATTAAGGGAGATTAGGGTGGAATTTGAGAAAGAAAAGAATGAGCATATGAAAGCTAGATCCCTAGTAAATCAAAAATATGAGGAGAAAATAACAGAGGCAGTGATGCAGTTTGCGCATGATCTCAAGCCTTCAATTTTGTTCGATCATGTTAGTAGGTTACAAATTTTGCTTACAGCTTTGAATAAAGATAGAGATGAGTGTGAGCTAGTTTTGAATAAGTGGATTGAGAGGTCCCCAAATGTGAGATTATTTTGGTGGCTATCCAAGGGCCAAGTTGATCCTGGTCCATTTATCAAGCTGATGCATCAAAATGTAAAGAAGCTTATAGAGTATAGTATATTTTTTTATGATTTTAAAAGGAAGTCCAATGTATTAAAGAAAGGGTTAACACATCTAAATTGTGAATTAATACCAAGTGTTTTCAAAGATACTGGTGAATTAAAGGAGTTATACAAGTGGAGAGAGGAGATGGATGAACTTTTCTCAGAAATAATGACAAATGTTTTGGAAAACACTTCTTCCTTTATCCACACCATCAAGTTGTTAATAACTCCTAAATCAAAGTTTGAATATATTCAGCAGGAGGTTAAGCAAATGGAAGACAAGTGGGGACAGCTATCCACCAAGAAGGCTGAATTTGCCAATTTTGAATTCCCAAGTGAAGATGTGTTCAACAAGTGGAGGTACCAGTACATTCCTCATGCAGAAAAAGCAAATACTCCACCTACGTCCTAAGTCAAGCGGAGACTGTGACCTTTTGGTTTAAAAGTGGTTGGGATGTAAGATGTATTTATTGTAGGAGCAACTACGAAAGAATGCCAATCAGATTTGTTTGAAGAAATCGGGGAAAAGATGGAAGACATAAAGTAAGGCGGCTCACTTGTAAAATATCTATCCAAATCTGATCGAGGCATTTATTGTAAACCTAGTATGGTTGTTGTAAAGTTTTAGGGTAAAATTTTTGTAAACCCTAATATGATCGGTAGCTTGCTGCATTTCCTTGTATATAAAAGGATTTTCCACGATCATATTAGGCATTGAGAGTTTTAGGTGTTGAAAAGATAGAAATTTTGAAACCCTAACCCTCAGTCGAGGATTGTAATATTTTGTATTATTTCTTGTCAAGTAATAGAGAAAAACACAGGTTGATATTGTTATTTACAGGCTTGCTACTTCAGCATATATTGTATACAAATGATCAAAGGCTATACTTAATACAAGTCTCAGGTCTTTGCCTCTCCTCTGTGTTAAATTTGTGAATTTCTGAGTCTGTCAGAGACTTGTGTGTATGTATCTTCGCTCTGAGTTCTAATCTAGGGTTAGATTAAACATTGCTCAAAGAGGGATATATGTTCATTTAAATTTGCACAAGGATAATCTGTAAGTAGGAAGGAGTTGGGGATTTGTATTTATGTTTATGAGCTAAGTTCTTCAAGGATTTTTATATTCATTCTATTTTTTGGTGTTATTTGCCCAATGGATAAGGCAGTGGCCTATGTAAATGTATCTTTATTTCATAAGGAATGATCAAAATCATTATAGTCAGAAATACAATAATCAAAACTAGTCATTTAAGTTTATTTACTTTAAAATGTTGTCCTATCCAGTGATGGAGAGTCAATGAATAATAGGTTGTTGTTTAGTACTTTCTCACTGATATCTGTTGTTAGATCCAGTGTCAAGTCAAGAACAGAGTTATATCTATTCGATCAGGTGTACCCACCTTGGTTTTGCAGAGCCAAAAGTGAAGAGGGAAGTCTTGTCCCCATAGTTGGTCCAGTTACCTATAGATTTTTTATATTTGGAACTAACCTCTCCTTAAAATTAGTCTTAGGTATATTGGTGTCTCATGGAGTGTAAAATATTTTCAAGAACCAACAAAGCTCTCGTGCGGGTTGCCTCCATCAATGATTCTATCCACAAACTTATGAGCTTTAGTGTGGATTGCCTCTATTGGCGATCCTATCCACAAGTGCTCAGGTTGATTGCCTCAATTGATGATTCTATCCACAAGCTTCTCAAGCTTTAATGTAGATTGCCTCAATTGATGATTCTATCCACAAATTCTATGTATTATGATATGTTTTAGCTGTCACAAGATGTCTATCACAATAGAAGGTCAAGTTATTGTAAGATCGTCACCTTCTAATAAATTTTACAAATACAAGTGATAATCATTTGGAAGTCCTCACTTCCTCATGATTTACATAAGGCCCAAAAAAAATATTCATGATTCATTAGTATAATAATCAATTATATCAGGTTTATCTTAGAAGTGTTTCACCTTCAATAGTGAACTCCCTCTCAATCAATATTATCAAGATTGTCACAAGTTGACTGAACCATCTACTCCCTCTGAAGCTCAAGTTTATCAACTTCTTGACCCCTTTTGAAATGTTAGACTCCTTTGCATCTATTCTGAATAATCAATTCATTTGCAAGCATCAAGTTCTTTCTCCCTTGAATGCAATTATCTTGTGCTTCTATCCTAAGGGTATGTTAGAGAGAGATTACAAATAGATCACTAAACTATCTTGACCGAAAATACTAATGATAAAAGCATATAAGATTTTACTAACCAATAGTATAACATGAATTACAAACTTTAAAAAATTATGTGCATTAATAAAACATGGAATACTTATCTTTTATACTTTCAAGTATTTCATTTTGTAAGGTGAGCCCATATAGAAAATATCATGCAAAATTACAGCATGATGTTTTCATTCTCAAACATTACCAGAATTCTTCACATGACCTATCTTGAATATCCAAAGGTTCTATACACTATGACAACCTTAAATCTGATTAGATCTCCCTTCAAGCAGTTAGGCTTTTAAAGAAGGAACCTCACTCTTTTACGGATTTCACATAGACCCATACACAATCAGTCATAACTTTTGAACCCAACACTTTCTTTCCAATCGCTCTTGTGAGATTCTTCTAAAAAAAATTATCACCAACATATCCAAAATTTAGCAAAATCCAATAGTGTATTTTTGGGATATGGTCCTCATACTGAAACTATATTTTCTGATACAATCACACATTCACCATCAACAAACTACTCTCTTACATTTGCAACTTGGCTTTGATACAATGTTAAGGTTTTAGGATCATTGAAAATGTAATAGCACTATCTGATTGTATGTGTTTTCCAAATGCATCGATCTCTTGTATATATACAAGGAAAAGACAAGAAGAGACATGTACCTTCATGGGACATGTCTATTCATTAATCTACTTCATTAATTAACTATATAGTTATTATAAGAATAAAAATAGATTAACTATATATATATGCATATTAATTGTATCATCTTAAAATGGAAGCCCTTCCATGTTAAGAGTGTTTAGCCCTCCATGTGAGTGGTCTAGGGTCATGTTAAGCACCTTGATTAGGTCTTTGCATGGATTTGGCTTTCCTCCATATTATGTTGTTCTCTACTCCTATTTTCACCTATTTTTCTGCATTTCCTAGCATTCTGAATTGAGGTCCTAGGTTTTTTTACCTCAAGGTCAAAGATGACCTTGAGGGTTAATGATGACCTAGACCCTGACCTAGGTCAAGGATGACCTCGAGCCTGACCTAGGGTGGGGTCTACCTCATCTTTGACCCAGGGTTCAAATTGCAAGTTCCCATGATTTTCGGATGTCGGGTTTCAAAAATATTTATTTTCCCGCTTTCGAGTCAGCCATTTCGGGTTTTAGAATGGTAAATCCTTAAATTGCATTTAATATGGGTCCATTTCTAGGGGTTAAGGTTAATTGGGATTTACTTCCCCAATGTCGGCCTTCTCTAGAGGTTTGTGCCCTAGTCCACTATAAAAGGAGGCCTTCCTCTCTTATTTTCATATCTCATCTCATCTCACAATCTCTCAAGTTCTCAAGTGCAATCAAGGAAGCGAGAAGGAGAAGGAAAGAAACCAAGCATTCATTCATCCTCAAGCCTAAGCATCCATTCAAGCATTCAAGCATTCATCAAGGAGATCCATTGTTAGCTATTGAAGGATTCAATCTCTTTGGAGCCCCCTTGAAGATCCATCCTTCCACATTCATCCAAGTCTATTCCTATGCAAAGATCCATTCAAGATTGGTGTTGAAGATAAAATGCCATTGATTTGAGACATCCTACATATTTCTACATTCATTAGAGTATCCCTACTTGTGGATTTGAGGATTCAAATCCTCTACAAGGACTTTAACATAAGCAAGGTGAAAAGTTCCATTTGCTTTGTTTATGCATATTACAAATTCAATTCAATTTCAAGGTTGATTCCAAATTAGGGTTTGACTAAGGCAAACTCCCCAAACAAACAACAAAAACCCTCTTTTTCTTGTAGGTACAGGTGCAGAACTACAGATCTGAGCTTGGATTTGGATACCCTTTTCAATGAACTTTTGAGATTTGCGAACAAAATCAAAGTCAACCTTCAAAATCCTGAAGTTGTCTTTGACCTTTTATCGGGGTCAAAGACTACCTGCTATCAAAAAGATAAAAAAAATTTGGGTTTTCTTCGCCTCAACATTTCTAGTTCGAAACAGGTTGCAGAATTGCCCGAAACTACACAGACACTAGAAATCAGCATTTTCCAGATCTACCCTAATTTGAGGTTAGTACTTGTCTTTCAATTATTTTAGATTTAAAGCATATACTCTTCATAACAGAATATAAGATCTTCTTCATTCATATTCTTCATAGATTGATCCAATTGTGCATTAACCTTTTGGTTGATCAATTTGGAACTCTCCTTTGGGAATTTGGATTTAGTAGTTGATCTCATATTTCCCACATATTTGAATAAGGTGAACACATTCCATATTTTAACATCATTCATTTTGGTGAACCTGAGATACTTACTCTCCTTTCTTTTGTGGAATTAGATGTTTTATTATGTTTTATGGTGTTAGATCTTGCATGTATTAGATTCCTTTTATGTGTTTGCATCTCATATCAAATCAAAATATTTTGTGTTAGTTTAGTTCATTTGCATTGCATTGGTTTATGAGCTTTACTACATTTAGTCCTACTTATAGTGTTCCGGTTAGACGAAGTTGTAGAATTATGGGTGCCTTTGATCCTAAATCTTCTTCTCCTTTCCTTAGGATCCCAGATGATAATTTGATTCTTCATGATTCCAATCCTATGATGGAGCACAACTCTTCTTATTCATCTCATGATGAAGATGATGCTTTAAGAGTTCCTCCTGAACAAGTCCATAAACTTTCCACTGAACTTGATAAAATGGGTAATTGGCCTCTTCAAGAAAACCATAATTAAAATTCTATTCAAGCTATAGAGGCTCTTAAGAAAGTCCTTCATGATAGTGATTGAGGTATTAACCTCTTGTGCAGTATTACTCACCTTGTGCATTCAAATGTTAAACCTTTAGCTCAAGAAGCTCAAGCTTTAGGGTTGATTCCTCCTGTTACTAGTGTTGAACCTTCTTCTAATCCTTTACCTAGTATTCCTACCTATACTCCTTCTTTGGTGACTGTGATTTTTCCCTCTGTTCCTATGAGTGTTCCTCCTATGTCCCTGCCTACATCACAACCTTCATATCATAATGTTCCTTTTACTTATTCCAATCTACTTTCAACTATAGTTCCTAGTGTTCCTCCAGTTGTGTCTTCTATTCTTGCAGCTTCTTACACTTTACCTAGTGTTTCTAATGTTGCTACTCCTATTTCCTCTAATGATTCAACAATCATCAGTTTGGCTCAAACTGTTTCATCCTTACGACAACAACTTTCATCCTTAAATCAAAATAAGTTTAGTGTTCCTACATGTGACATGGGAAGCCCTTTGTCCTTAGATATCATTCGTACTCCCATTCCTCAATAATTTGATATGCCTTGTCTTGAGAATTACAACGAAAAAGGAGACCCCATTCATCACGTTAAAACTTTTCAAATCCTTTGTAGTGATTATGCTCATGACCTTAGGATTTTAGCCAAACTATTTGCTAGAAGGCCTTAAAATGGTATTGTTCCTTGCCTCCTTATTCTATCGATTCATTTCCTAAACTTGCCAACACTTTTATTCAACAATTTCAAAACAACATTGGCCCGCAAGTGTCTTTGACCGATTTGATGCATTGTAAACAAAGTGCTAAGGAAAAATTGACTGAATTTATTGGTAGATTTAAGCATTTGCATGCTCAAATTTCCTATCATGTTCCTGATATTGATATTCAACATATGTTTATTTCAAATTTGCAAAAGGATATTAGAGATAAGATTCTACTTACTGAATTTACCTCTTTTCAACAACTTTGTGCAGTGCTTCATCATTATCAATTACAAGTGAGTTAATTTGAGAGCACCACTCCAATGGCTCCTGTTCCAGTTGATAAAAGTGATGTTGCTCCTAATCCAAAAAAAATTCAAAAATTCAACAATTATGTCAAGATAAACAAACAAGCGAATGCAGTTGCTGATCAAGTTGTTGTTGCATCTCACAATGCCACTTCTGCATCCATTGCTTTTCAATTAAATCATACATTTACTCCTCTCTATGAATATTTACATCCTATTATGAATAGGTTGTTAACTACTAATATGATTACTTTACCTCCTATTCGACCTCTTTTACCTACTACGATTGCATCTAAATCTTTTGATCCTAAAGCTTTTTGTTAATATCACCATCAGAATGGTCAAGATACTAAGAAGCGTTATTCTTTAAAACATAAGGTTCAAGATTTAATTGATTCTAATGCCTTATCTGTGGATAATCTTGATCTTAGTGGGAACAAATATGTCTCTCCTCCTAATCAAAACCTTCAAATCTATAGGAATCCTTTACCTACACATGATACTAATACCATTGCTCAGCCATCTTGTATGGAAATTGTGTATGATTCAAAGATGGATGATCTCAATCATGTTGTTAATCAAGTGGAGCATGTTGGTCAAACTGTATCTCCACCTCAACCTCAACCTCAAATTCAACCTCAAGTTCAAACTCAACTTCAACCAAAACCTAAGCCTAAATTGAAAACTCAACCTAAACCTCAACAACAACCTAAGCATAAAAGACCTCCAGAACTTTCGATTACCTTTGATGATTCTAAGACTATTAAAGCTCCTGATGGTCCCCTTTACATTTATGCTAGGATTTCCAGGATACCTACTCTTGGTTGTCTTGTTGATCCTACATCCTTAGTCAATATTATTACTAAAGAAAATATTTTTATGAAAAATTTGCAATGCAATTCTTATGATACATTGGATGTGTGGATTCAAACTTGTAATGGTTTTCTTTATCCATCATTTGGTTCTTTTAACTTGCCGATTGAACTTTGTGGAAAAATTGTGAACACTACCTTTGTTGGTGTTCCTACATCTGATCGATTTCAAGTTAAGCTTGGTTTACCATGGTTAAAAGTCATGCATGATGTTGCTTCACCTATCCATAAATGTCTTAAATTTTTTCATGATAAAGAAGTGAAGACGGTTAATCATAGTCTATATCAACCTTCTAGGCCTAGAGATTGTGCTGCTCTTGATTTCTTTTGGCCTTCATTGCCTAATTCATGTTCTCCTCGACCTGATAATATTTTTCATTCATATCAATCTTATAAGCATCATAAGATTCTTGAAATAAGTGTACCTCCTATGGATCTTAATCATGGTCTTTTGCCTACACCTTCCATACCTCCTTTAACTATGGCTTCTAATTCTATTAATCAAGTTCCTACTATTCCTGATAATCCTATTAATCTTCCTAAAGAACCTGTGAAGGATCATGTGGTTGTTCCTCCTAGTTCTCAACCTATTTCAAGTAAAGAAAAATGGAATCGATCTGCTAATGAACGTCATAAGAAGCATCGTGCTCATGCTAAATTTCATAATTTTGTTCTTCAAAATTCTTCTAAACCTTTGCATAATGTGGTTATTACTAATGATGTTAAGATGCATGATTATGATGATTCTATTCATATCTTAGATTCTATTTTGATTAATCTAGATGAAGGAGATACTCTTGATGATAATGATGATGTTAATGATGAATATGAGACTATTGACATTGATTTACCTAATATGCTTTCATCACAATTAACGCTTAAACCTAGTAACAAACATGATGATTCTCAAGAGGATCCTTGTTTAGAACTGGCTATCATTCCTATTTTGTTGGATGCAGTCCCTCTTGCGAGTTACCCACCTTCCCTAAATGATATACAACAAGATGGGGAGTATAGGTAGCATGCTTGATCAGCTTGTCCTTCGTGGTAGCTTTGTTGTGTGTTTGCCTATTGTACTGTGCTTCTCCCATAATGTGTTTGCTAAATGTTGTTAGATTCTTTTATATGACCCCTTTTACTCTGTTGGTGCAAGGTGATAAAGGAATCGAACCTATTGTACAATTCCTCTATATGTATCTCTATTCTCCTACATGTTGTTTCATGTTATGTTGTAAATGTGCTATTCTTCATGCATGTTTCCTTGTGTAATCTGCTTGGATTCGAGACATGGTAGCACTGATTCTTTTTGGTCTCCATGTCATGGTCCGAAAATATTCTTCTCTGTATATCTTATGTGATCTTTCCTCCTTTTGTGATTGTAGTTCTACTTTCTTTGGGGATTGATGTCAATTCATTTGCAATAATATCATATATATATATATATATATATATATTATCTTATGATCAAACTGACTCCACGGCAGGTAGATCCCTTATGTTTTCTCTGTATGTTTATGTGGTATTTCCCTTGATTTGTCTTCGTTTGGGGGCATCTCGTAGTGGAAACGTAATCAGTGGAGTTGTTTATGTTTTTGTTAAATCCATTGCTCCTGTTAAAGTGTTAGAAACAACTTTAATGTGGGGGCATACGCTCTACTCACCTATTGCACACACACACTTCTCGATACACATATATTGTTTTTCAAGATACTTTTCTCCCTTTTTGGATTAGTGACTAATCCTTAAAGCATGGATTTATATATTAGGATCTCTTGATCCCACCAGTTTCAAATTTTTTTATCCCTTAAGGTCGGAGGTGTCCTTAAGACTGGATCTCTTTTTCTTTTGGTTCTTCTATTATGGAATAGAATATTCCTAAGGGTGAATCCTTGATGGGTTGACTAGTGAGTAGCCACATTCACTAGGCAGTTCAATTCCATCTTTCCAGTTGCATCGTTTCCTTATGTGGTTCACAATGGGACATAAGTTCTCATTGGGTGAGATAATAACTCTCTCTCTCTCTCTCTCTCTCTAGAGATGTCTCTCTTATTGTGATCTTGGAGTTGATGAAGACTTGAGTCCCTAGGGGCTTGAGATTTCTCTTTGTCCCTTTGATTACGCTAAGATTATCTTTTCATTATGATCTACTTTACCAAGAGTTTGCATTGAGTCCATACTCTTGCTAAAGTGGGGGCTTAATGTATCATCTTAAAATGGAAGCACTTCCATGTTAAGAGCATTTAGCCCTCCGAGTGAGTGGTCTAGGGTCATGTTAAGTGCCTTGATTGGGTCTTTGCATGGATCTAGCTTTCCCCCCTATTCTGATGTTCTCTGCTCCTATTTTCACCTATTTTTCTACATTTCCTAGCATTCTGGATTGAGGTCCTAGGATTTTTTACCTCAAGGTCAAAGATGACCTTGAGGGTCAATGACGACCTAGACCCTGACCTAGGTTAGGGATGACCTTGAACCTGACCTAGGGTGGGGTCTACCTCATCTTTGACCCAGGGTTCAAATTTTAGGTTCCCATGATTTTTGGATGTTGGGTTTCGGAAATATTTGTTTTCCCACTTCTAGGTCGGCCATTTCAGGTTTCGAAATGGTAAATCCTTAAATTGCATTTAATATGGGTCCATTTCTAGGGGTTAAGGTTAATTTGGATTTAATTCCCCAATGTCGGCCTTCTCTAGAGGTTTGTGCCCTAGTCCACTATAAAAGGAGGCCTTCCTCTCTCATTTTCATATCTCATCTCATCTCACAATCTCTCAAGTTCTCAAGTGCAATCAAGCAAGAAAGAAGAAGAAGGAAAGAAAGAAAGCATTCATTCATCCTCAAGCCTAAGCATCCATTCAAGCATTCAAGCATTCATCAAGGAGATCCATTATTAGCCATTGAAGGATTCAATCTCTTTGGAGACCCCTTGAAGATCCATCCTTGCACATTCATCCAAATCTATTCCTATGCAAAGATCCATTCAAGATTGGTGTTGAAGATCAAATGCCATTGATTTGAGACATCCTACATACTTCTACATTCATTTGAGCATCCCTACTGGTGGATTTGAGGATTTGAATCCTCTACAAGAACTTTAACATAAGCAAGGTGAAAAGTTCCATTTGCTTTGTTTATGCATATTACAAATTCAATTCAATTTCAAGGTTGATTCCAAATTGGGGTTTGACCAAGGCAAACCCCCCAAACAAACAACAAAAACCCTCTTTTTCTTGCAAGTATAGGTGTGAAACTGCAGATCTGAGCTTGGATTTGGATACCCTTTTCAGCAAACTTTTGAGATCTGTGAACAAAATCAAAGTCGACCTTCAAAATCTTGAAGTAGTCTTTGACCTTTTATCAGGGTCAAAGACTACCTGCTGTCAAAAAGATAAAAGTTTTCTGGGTTTTCTTCGCCTCGACATTTCCAATCCAAAATAGGTTGCAGAATTGCCTAAAACTGCACAGAGACACCAAAAATCAGCATTTTCCAAATCTACCCTACTTTGAGGTTAGTACTT
Source organism: Chamaecyparis obtusa (assembly GCA_027943335.1). Classification (NCBI taxonomy): domain Eukaryota; kingdom Viridiplantae; phylum Streptophyta; class Pinopsida; order Cupressales; family Cupressaceae; genus Chamaecyparis; species Chamaecyparis obtusa. The sequence continues at coordinate 174,740 of BSBK01004923.1, read as the reverse complement.
GTCTTTCAATTATTTCAGATTTAAAGCATATACTCTTCATAGAAAAAAAATAAGATATTCTTCTTCAGTCATATTCTTCATAGATTGATTCAATTGTGCATTAACCTTTTGGTTGATCAATTTGGATCTCTCCTTTGGGAATTTGGATTTAGTAGTTGATCTCATATTTCCCACATATTTGAATAAGGTGAACACATTCCATATTTTAACATCATTCATTAATATATAAAATAATATCAATTATTATATATATTAATGTGTGTGTGTGTGTAATAAATCATTTCTCATAATAATCATATAGTCGATTTTATTTATCTAACCGATGCTACATACATCAACATTAATAATTAAATATTATGTAATGTAAGGTATAATATTATTAATTACTAATTATTAATAATGTGGATAGGTTATACGTATATTACTTATATCTTTTATGCCACATATTATGATAATAATAAATATGTGTATGAATGATTATAAAAGTATTCATTATAGTTATATTTGTGTAAAATATAGTTGTGAGTTTATAATTATATTAAGTTATTTAATTATGCCCTTTAGTTAAGAGTTAGTTGGGGGTTCGTTACCTTTGGGAAATCAATTTATATGGATTCTCTTTTTGCTTTTGAGGGGGATTTTGGTTTGAATCTTTGAGGATATTTTTGTTGTACTTTTCATGGATATTTTGGAGAAAAACTTATGAGATGTGAGGGAGAGTTTGTGGGCATATATCTTTAAGGATCCATAGTTCTCTTTGCTTTTGGGAGAGGGACATTTTTGTAAGAGTTTCAATAGTTGGGAGACAGATTTATTGTTTTGGACTTGGAATTTATTTAATGGAGATATCTGAAAGTGGAGGGTTTTTAATGATTCTTTTCAAGTGTTGTTTGTCTTCCTCTCATTGTCTCCTTCTTCTTGCTTCTTCAAATAAATTTTCACAAGCCCGAGGTCGGGTTTGAAATCCTTGATGAAATTGTCTATTTGATAAAATATGAATTTATTTATATATTTCAATTGTGTATGATATATGTACTTTCATTCCTAGAAGTATTGAAAAGTTTGAGTTCATTTTGGATAAAACTGTCATGTGTTTTCCTAGGTTTTCTAGCAAACCATTTTTCGAGATCTATTATTTATATAAACTAAAATGAGTCTAGGGTTTTTCTTGGTTGATGTTCTAGAAGATAAATTCAAATATCTCAAATGTTTATCTTTCATATTTCCTTTTTTTGATCGAATTAATGTCCTAATGTATACTTTTTGTCAAACTATTTATGTCCATTCTTGTTCTATTTTTTCTATCAAGTTTATCTAAATCATATGAACTGGTATGATAATTTACAAGACTAAAATTGATATCAGAGATATGTCTCTATCTTATCTTTAATATTTCATTTTTTTGGTGCATCTTTTTATGTTTTGTGAAGGTTACAACCGTTTTAGCGAAGGCAAGTCTGAACCTTAACTAGGATTTTCTATTTTAGAACGGAATCCATAACTTTCTTTCCCACGATTGGATATTCATAAAAATTGGAGAGAGATTTTGCAATGATGTTTTCTTAATTCACTGAAGAGATTTACTTAGTTATATGTTTTGTGGACATTATGAAATATTGTTCATTGATGGTTATTATTGGCATTTAACCATTATTTGAAATAAATCAATTTTAGAAGTTGTCAAGTGTTAGAGGCTTGTAGGATCTTATTTTTGTTTCATTTTGACCTTTATTACAATGAATATGGTTTTGATATCATATATGGCCCATTTTTATGCCTCCATATACATTTTGAAGCATTTTGAATGCTAAATTAGGGTTTAGGGTTTTCCAGTGGACTAGGGACAACCGGTGATCACCTAAACCTAATCAAATGATACTATGACATTATAATAGTTCTGATTATGATGTGATATATTTTTTGGTGAATTTTGAATGCCATATTAATGTTTAGGGTTGTCTTTTGGATTAGGGACAACATAATCTTTCGCAAAGTCAATCAGTTATTATTATTGCATTGATGTGACTTATTGTATGTTTTATTATGGATCTCATATGTGCTTATGATTCTTTTTGGGGGTTAGGGATCCTAAGTACACTAGGTGAGTGGCTCACAGTGAGGGGTCAGGGCCTTAAGTGGTTGCTAGGGTAACCCACTGTTGATTTATCTTAATCAAGTGATAACATTAATAAAACTTATTGGGATGGGTGCAATTTCACACTAAACAAGATTAATTTTATGCCTCGATCACACTACTATTTCTAGTATAGACTAGGGATGCGAGTGGGAGAAGGTGCCTTTGTGATGGCACAATCAAATAGCCTTGTCTCCATGAAAGGTGTTTGGTTCCACATGTGCCTACTTGGGGGCCAAGAAGGATAATACCAGGGTAACCCAAGGGGTGAAGGCTATGAAATGAAACTCACCTACTTTGTAGCTTAGATTCCCTACCAATGTAATCATGTCTCTGATGGTCCTTGTTTCTTTCTTGTGTCTTCAATTGTGTATGTTTTGGGAAAGGTTATATCCACCTTAGGTATGTCTTTGTTGTTATCTATTGTGTACGCCTTGGTTTCTATATCCTAGCTCGGGGGAGTGGGCCTATTGGTTCTACATGGTTGGGTGGTTAATCTTTATCATATCATGGTGTTTTTTGTGGTCTCTTGGATGATCCTTTCTCATGTTCCTTTCCAAATTTGTAGTTAAAGATTTCATATTATATATTGTATCAAGTTGAGATTTATTGATGTATATGTATTCATCTCCTAAAAGGAGCTATACGTATGAGGCATAATGATGTATATTGATGTAATTCTACTTCAAAGGAATGTATAATAGAATACTATAAACAACTTCCTTTTAACACTAGTAACATGTTCAACACATAATAAAAGGATCAAGGTAATTAGTGTGAGTTGATAGATTAGTAATTGGATTTATAAATAATGAATAATTATGGATTAATGAAATGAGTTATTAATTTTCTTTTAATGTTTAATAGTTGGTTTATCTTTACTTAGTACATAAATGAGTATGGATTAATGAAGTATGTAAGATAATTCCTTCCTTAATGTATATTGATTTATCTTTTACCTAAATTATTAAAAGAAAGTGATATAGAGGATAGTAGATGTTTATGAAATTAATGGTATGAGTTGATAAGAGGAATAATATTGTTAGATGATTAACTTATGTTTAATGAAAGAAACGAGTTAGGAACATTTACCTCGGTGCATTAAAATAAACATAGACCAATAAATATTGTAATTCAATTAATATCTTTTGAATGTAAATAGGTTAGATAATGTTGTTTTAGAAACAATGTTAGGGAACCTGTGAAGACTTAGGTTGATTATAACTTGCATTCAAGATTGTAAACAAGTGCATAATTATGTTCTATAAATATGAAGTAATGATGAGTATTATTCAAAAAAAAAATTACTTGCATCTTTAGAGGTTTTATTTCTTATCCTCTCGAGTTCCCTGGTGGGGCGTTACAAATCCAACTACACAAGTGCAAGTGAAAGGATAATCCACTATGGAATCATGTTTTATAAATCTGACTATGTGTATAAACATGATGGGAAATATTTGCAACATGGTTTTAGAAACCTAACTACATGTGAGTGCAAGTAAATACTTAAGGCAAATATGCACTGAAGTTTTGGAAACTTGACTACACATTGTGGAAACAAGTGATGGGAAGAATATGAAGTCAAGTTTTAGAAACCTAATTGCGTGTTCTAAACATACAAAAGGAGAAGCCAAAAAATGCAGTTGGGTTTCTAAAACCTAACTTCATGCACACTTGGGCAAATGATGTGCAATTGAGTCTTGAAGACCCGATCGTAAGTAAATGCAAAAGGGCTAAGATGACATGCTAATAAATGGAGGACTTGAAATCAGGTTTTAGAAACCTAATTGCACATGAACATTGCAATCATATTACTTTTAATGCTGAGAAAAAATCTCCATTTTATAAGGATGGAAGTTTTACCAAACTCATGTAAGATGACTTTGAAATGCATGTTTAGAGGGCACAAACATGAGTGAATTTTACCTTTCACTAAAGATGGTAAAAATGAGCATACGACCCATCATTCAGACCCATGTGCTCTACTATTATTTGAATCATGCACACTATCTAATAAATAAACACTTTTTCATGGTTTTGACATTTTAAACAAACATATTTTACTTATTCCACCACCTCTTTACTATCTTTGAGTTTGTTTGGCAATGTAGATGAAGACAATTTGATGTTTTTAAATAGAATTTGATTATATGAGCTAATATTTTAATGTTTCTCTAGTATTGGAATGTTTATTATAATTTATTAGTTTTAATTTGATACTATAAATTATTTATTTTCATAATTTTTATTAATTCTATTGTATGTGTAAATAATTGAAAAATGAATTCAAAAAAAGTTGGTGAAAAACTCAAACTTAGTTGAATTTAAAGAAAAAAAAGTGAAAGAACTAGACATAAATGTGTGATTCATCAAATCAAATCTCAAATTTAAAAGTGTGTTCTATTTTTCATTATACATTTTTTGCATGTCACCTCTTCACATAGTTCAATTGAAATATTTTTCATTTGTTTTTATTTTTGTTTTTGTATCCGTTTATGTGGCTTCATGATTATGTTGGAAATGTCAATATTTAATATGTCAATATGTGCATAACATAAGTGGTCCATGTTGACACAAGTGAACATGTGTTGCATTGTATCTCACATTCATACGCAAGTCCATGTAAGAACACCTAGTATCCTATGGATGTCCTAAAGATATTTTGCCAATCCCAATGAGCCTATGGTCATCCTTCATTTCAATACTATCCATCCAAATGTGATGCTAAGTATAACCCAAACTCTTAACTAAATACAACTACTTTCCTAGTATCATATGTCTTTTATAACCCAAATGTGATGCTAATTATCTTATTAATCTCCTCTTAGAAATCCCTTTATAAATCAAATATTACCAATCATAAAAAATAATCAAATCTAGTCAACCTTGCTTAAATTTTCAATGTGATAAGTACATGGTAATTAGTGTTCAAAATTAGATTCAATCTTATGTTCTACCTCATTTGTTCTTGCCTAGACTTCATTAAGTTATAAAATAGAGTACTCACTAAGTACATGACCAAATAGATTACTTATTAAGTATATAATACCTTAACACTCTTTTCATTTTCAAATTCATTTGCTTCTTGATTTATCTACAATTCATGTTCCAAATATCTCTTTAGTAGTCTTTTTTAGTGAGTTTGTCTTGCACTACTCTAGTATCACTAGGATAGTCCTAGGTTCATTATGATTTTACTACATTAATTAGGATGGTCCTAAGTTCATTATAATTATCATAGGTTTATTAGGGCTTTCCTAAATTTATCAAGACTATCCTAGGTTCATTAGTATTGTCCTGTGTTTCTTAGGACTATCCCAACTTCATAAGGATTATCCTAGGTTCATTAGATTTCTATAGCCCCATTAGGACTATTATAGCTTCATTAGAACTATTTTAGGTTCATTAGTAATGTCCTAAGTTCATTATAGTTATCCTACATTTATTATGATTGTCCTAGGTTCATTAGGATGACCCTAGGTTCATTAGGATTGTCCTAGTTAATTATGAATATCCTAGGTTCATTAGGATTAGCCTACATTCATTATGATTGTTTTAAATTGATTAGGATTGACATAAACTCTCAAATAGCTTCAACTAATATCTTGGAATTAATTATCTAAAATTTTGAAGAACTTCTTAATAATGTAATCTTACATGTGCAATTAAATATGATTTCAAATACAAATTTCATGCACCTTTCAAAGCCAAAAGATTTTAATTATTCAAGTTTAATCTTGGCTTAATCAAAACATAATCTAACTCTATCTCTTCTCTCAATTATTGATACCAAGTGTCAACAAGAAGAGCCTCAAGGATATGACCCTACAAATCAACAACAAGTGTCAACATGCCTCCTCCTACTCAAGACATCCATAGTAAAATTATCCTTTCACTTGATGTAATGAGTATCAAAATCATACTCATAGAGGAACTCCATCCAATTATGTTGTTGTGCATTAAGGTTTGGGTGAGCAAAATTATATTGCAAAGTGTGGTGATCACTATGAAAATCATGCCAACCTGATAAAAAATGTCTCCAGCGTGTAAGTTCATGCACTACTGCCACTAACTCCAAATTTTGGTTGAGGTTGTTTAGCTCATGATCCTTGAGCTTGTAGGATTCATATTCAACTACTCATCCCTCTTGCATAAGAACTACCCCCATACTCTCTAATGATGCATCAATATATACAAAAAAATCTCTTATAGTATTAGGCACTACTAAGATGGGTGCACTTTTGAATGCTCCTTAAGGTTTTAAAATTCTACCTCACGCTTCTCTAGCCGCACAAACTTATTCCCTTTCTACTAAAGATAAATTATAGGATGCGCCAACCAATAAAAATCCTTCATGACTTGATGATAGAAACCCGCTAAACCCATGAAACTACAAACCTTTGCAACATTAGTCACACTTTGCCAGGTTGGCATAGAGATAATTATCATGAAGACACTACAAAAACTAATGCAAATTATCCTCGTGTTCCTCCATTGTCCTTGAATAAACCAAAATATCATCAAGGAATACAAGAACAAATATGTCAAGATAGGTGAAGAATACCCAATTCATCATGCTCATGAATGTTGAAGGAGCATTGGTTAGCCAAAAGGGACAATCGTGAACTCGTAGTATCTATAATGGGTATAAAATGTTATATGATGGATGTTGGCCTCATGAATGTAAATATGATGGTACCGTAACTTGAGTCATATCTAAGATAATACTCTAGATCCCTTCATCTAATCAAACAAATCATAAATCCTTAAAAAAAATATTGGTTCTTCACCATTACCTTATTCAACTATTTATACTTAATGCACAAATGAAGAGATCTATCCTTCTTAAAAAAGATGACTAGTGCTTCCCATTGAGAAACACTTGGATAAATATGGCCCTTAGAAAACAACTCCAATTACAAATAGAGCTCATTCAAATCCTATGTGGTCATATGATATGGCACACAAGAAATGGGTTCATCTCTAGGAACATGATCAATACAGAAGTCAATGTCACACTGAGGTGGCATGCTTGGAATCTCACTCAGTAACATATCTGCATACTCATGAATAAGTGGGTGATCATTAAGAGATACCTCCCAACTCTCACCCTCATCAATATTGCTCACTAAGACTACAAACAACTAGCTTCTTGGTCTCATACTCTACTTTAGTTACATAGTCAAGTTCATGTGAAGAGAAATGGGTCTTTGAACCCCTACTATGTCCATTCTCCCACTTGTACTATCCAAATAATGTACCAAATTATTTTGACAATCTATGAATGCCTAGTTAGAAGCCAACCAATCCATACCCAACAAACCTTTATAGGTTCACAAGGGTAGGATGTAGAGGTTATCAGTGGTGGTGAAGGTGCCCAAATCCAACAAAAACAATGAACTACATAATCTACGACAATCTTAGAATGTGTGGCTCACTCAACCTTCCAACTATCCACCTACCTTGTAGCCACTAGCCCACATTGCTCCATAAAAAAGAGGTAATAAAAGAGTCGTAAGCACTTGAGATCTTAACGATGGTGCCTAGATATTTTTCCTAATGGTTATCTACTGCTCTAAATAACCTATGAAATCTATATGCATCTCCCACAATAGGCTCAGATGCAGTGGGTGGTTGACTCTGTCCTGGTGTTGACCTATGAGGAAAATAGGCTACTATGTGACCATGACAACCACAAGAGAAAACATCCCCTACCACAAAAATTACATCTTGAAAAGGGTGCACTCAAATGATGGGAACTTGCTCAACTAGCACTCTATTGGTTACTTTGAGACTAATGACTACACTCAAACCACTTGGTGGTTTTTCAATTATGATCTCTCCTATTTAGGGCACCTGTCATATAGCCACTCTGATGATTCTCAGAGGATCTTTGTCCCTACTTATAACTTGACCTGGATAGTGTTGGTTGTCCCCTAGATATCCAGTAGTCTATCACTATGTACTGTGCACCTGATCTAGAATGAGGTGCACTACCTATATGCACCCTTGGCAGTCCTCCAAGGTCATTGGCTACATTCTCCTTTGCTAAACTTGCCTTCTCCACAACCATCTCCAAAGTTTTGAGCTGAAACATCTGAGGTCTGCCATTGATACGAGAATTAAGACCCTGCATGAAATGTTATGCAAGCATACTCTCATCATCTACTATATTGGCATATTGCTTGAGCTTAAATAACTTATGCTCATGCAAGTCCACAGTCATATTCATATGTCCCAAATCATGGAGCTCATTGACAAGACTCTAATGATAGTTTTCTAATAGAAAATATGCCTCAACCCTCTCAAGAAATATTTCCCAAGAGATTTTACTCCTCCATATGCCACCAAGTGGATGTAAAACCTCTAAGATGTGCAATGGTGCACCGAACCTTCATATCACTCTTGTATGGGTGCATGATAAAGCAATAATCGAGGTCAATCAACCATGTCTTAGCCTTGGTACTGTATTGTCATAAATTGTAAGCACCTACGTGGTCTATAATTTCATAATTATTTAGCACCTACCTTAGTGTGTTCTCATTATAGATTGCATAATAAGACTTCATAATTGCACTTAATGCATACCTAAATTTGAATATAGGTCCTCTAATCTCTTCAAATTTGTTCAAAATTGAGGTAGGCCCTTATTTCTAAGTGTTCTTCTCTATTTTCCCTCCAATCAAATAATTCATTTCACCTCGTAGGCCCTATTTAGCTTTTTGTGGTCTCAGAATACTACCCTGATATCACAATGAACTATCTGATTCCTTCTTGCATCCCCTAATTTTTTGGGGCCCACAGACCAAACTTTGGCCTATTTAGGGTCGTACATGTCACCATTGGCAACTTGTCCTCTGGGTTTTATGCCCAAATTTGAATTAGGCTCTCATCTTGAGGTTTTTACGAGGAATCCAAATTTGTGTTCGACCTACTCAATTCTATCTCTCAAATTTCTATAAAAACAACCCTCACACTTAATTTTGGCATGATGAAATAAATTGCAAGGTTGAAGCCCCAATTTGAAGACATCCCATGAAGTGAGGACTTGCAAATCAAGGTTGTAACAACTTCTATCATGCATTTACATCCTTTTTCAAGCATTCAAAGTGAGGACTTGCAAATCAAGGTTGCAACAACTTCTATCAAGCATTTACATCCTTTTTCAAGCATTCACGAGTTCAAACATCATTGCAACATCATGAAGACACAAATTGATTATGATGATGGCTAGGAGATCACCGACTAATGATTGGCTTGTACTCTTCATCCTAGGATTGGGTTTGGTTTCTTGTTATCTTCATATGTACGTACACATTTGTGCTTTAGATTTATGGATTTACATTTTAGATCTATGCTTATTTGAAGCATAAATTGGGATGTGTGGTTACATGATTTTCATTTGCTTGTTTAAATAAGAGATTTTGATGTTTATGAAGCTTTGTATGGAGACTCCACAAGCGTATTACATAATCTTTGTTCATGAGATAATACATTGAGTGTCTGAGTGGTTTTTGAGATTGTGTTTTTCCTTTTGATGGTTTTCTTAGGGAACATCTTGTCTCATTTTGATAGTATGTTTATCTATTCTTTTGCATTGTGGATTTTGATTACTTATTTGCATATTTTTCTCTCTTAGAGTTATCTAGAAATAGGACTATTGTTGCTATAAGTTTCCTTTCCACTCACAAATACTACTTAAGAGTCACAAAGTGAAGAGTTCTAACAAGCAACTATTTGGTAAATATAGTTAGTTACCTCCTTAAGAAAATAATTGTAAGTGGGAGATGACACCTACTTGGAGGTAAAGACAAAAACAATTACCCAACAATCAGGATGCACTGTGGCATCGATGGTTGGATGTTACACTGAAGTTTTGACTTCTCATCAATGTGGGTTGTTGTTAAATTCATTTTAGGTGATGGTATGGTAAACGATCCTCATGAATAAGAAGTCAAAACTTCAATTATGTAGCATCCAACAATCAATGCCATGGTGCATCTTGGTGGCTGGATAGTCATTTTTGGTAAAGACCTACCTAAACAAGCTTATCCTAATATGCAACATGTTGCTAACCTAATAAACTAATGCACAAATAAAATAATATTCTGACACACCAAAACCTTAAGAACAAGATTTATAATTTTGTCAATGATGAATTTAGGTACTACTTTATTTTCGAAATATATCAATTTGAAGATATTTAAAATATAATTCTATTTGATCTTTTTTCAAAAAATTATAATATATGTATTTCTTTATATACATATAGAGACATGTATTGCATATTTTTGTTAAAAAGCATTCCAAGATATTTCCCAAGAAAAAAGAAAATGAACACTTCATAGCATACAACACAATAAGAAGAAAAAGTAACCACATATTTGTTGGCCTTAAACATCATTGTACTTAATCAGGCTGTTTATTTATCTCGGGATGTTTGTTACCATAGTGAAAGTATTCCAACCCAGAAAAACAGGCGGTGAAAAAAATGTACAGCAAAGTCATGGCAGTAAATTTGAACTGAATTTCATCCCATAAATTTGAACTGAATTTCATCCCATAAATAACAATACTCGCAGAGCCAAACGCATTTGTAGCTCAGATTCAATCTGCAGAATTTTCACAACAAATGTCAAGCATGGAAATCTGATCAAACAGAAGCCTTCGCATTACTGGACTGATTTTAATGACTTCTGTTAATTTCAAATCGGTGAAATTCCACCATAGATTTGAAAGGTTTTTGTTTTCTAATGATGCAGAAAACTAACAAGGAGTTTGCTCCACAAATTCCATTCAAAAACCACACAGATTTCAATTAGAGTGCGCCTCAAAGTAAATTATTATTATTTTTTCTGTTTTGTCCATATAATTATTGTCCGAAAAGCGCACCGAGAAAAAAATCTTGAAAGACTCGAGATAGGAATTCTTGTGAAATAAAATCAGAAGATTCATTGTACATTTGAAGATTTTTTAGGAAAGGATGGCGACATTTAAGGGTTAAGCCGCTGAGAAAGACAGATGGCAGTTGTTTGATTAAAGATTGAGGCTGCTTTGGCTCTTGGATGCATTTGAAGGTTTGCTTTACGTTTTGCTTGGAAGTTAATGCAAAGATAAGCGAGCGGATCTTTACATATTCAAGTTTTCTTTTTTGGTCTATACTGTAAGCTTGTTGGTTCAATCTTAGTATTTTGGTTCAAAAATCTTTAGAACAAAATCTCTAATATTAATTTTCTCAATGCGGTGGAAAAATCGATTCGTCGCCTGCTGCCGAAATTGTGGGCTTGAAATTAAGGTTTTTGTAAAGATTGTGGTGGACTGAGTTATTTGTTGAGGAATTGCAATGGATTGGAAAAGAAATTATTTTGGTCTTTAACGCTCTGTGGTGCAGATGTTGGCGAGATCTTATTTCCTGAACAGAATGAACAATTCTGCCGATGATTCGCGTTCTGAGGGGCCAAAAGCACTCAGAACAGGGGAAACAGAGGAAAATAAGGGCTCATTTGTTGCTGCCTTCGTTAGTGTTGAGTCTGTATTGGTACTCTTTTGGCTGACTGCCTCGTTAGTTGTGCTTCCTTTAATATTGCCGCCTCTGCCTCCTCCTCCTCTTATATTGTTGCTACTTCCAATTGCCATACTTGTTGTGCTCCTGGCGTTGGCCCTCATGCCTTACAATGCTAACAATCCTGTAGCGTCTGGAGTTTGATAAGCCATGCAGGAGGTGCAGGTTCGAACCCGGAGAGTAGTAGGTCATTTATGCCTTTGTATGTATGTACAGTCAAGTGTGCAGAATGGTCTCAGATCCTGATGTTAATGCTGTCTTGTAATCTAAGCAAAGTTGGGTGCGGAATGAAAATGTTAAGATTCAAGTTACATTTGTTTTTTTGGCTTCGGCATGCTTGAGATTCTTATTCGGTCTCTAACTAACAAGGTAATCCGAAAGCTTGTCTATGACTATTTCCTTGTCTGCATAGATATTAGTTTTAGGTCTTCTCTTCTCAAGATCGATATGTTTGTTTTACATCGATATTACAATTGGCTGTTATTTTTATATTGGCAAAGATAAGCACATACTGGCTCAGTCCGGTGGGGGAATAGGGGAACAGGCACAGATGGGAGGCCCTATTTCTAATGGGGACACGGTTAATCTTAAGCAGGGGCACGGAACCAGCAAGTCCATTAGACTAGCAAGGGTTTGAAATCTGGTGGCTGCTATAACATCACCACTACTTAACCGTATCGTACTTTTAAAGCGGCTTACTTGTTAGTGCACAGTTAAAATACTTAGATCTGTTTTTAAACTGATATATACTGAGGAATTTCAAGTTAAAAATGAAACTTGTAAGCTTTTTTAATGGTTGAAAGATGAATGCCTGGAAAAATCTCCGATGAGTAATTTGGTTAAAATTGAAATTTGGGTTGATGTGCCAAACATTAAGTCATCCAAATCTCTTGGTTTTCTCCAGGTATCATGTTTTCAATTATTATGAACAGTGGAATCCTTCAAAAACTCTATTTTTTTAATATTTCAAAATAAATGTATGCCAAAAGAATGGATGTCAGATTACAGAATCGACGTGTTATTGGGATGAAGAGGTGTTATGTTTCTGGCATTTGTGCCTATGAAACTAGATCTTTGCAAGATGCAGCGTAAGATCACTTTTGCTAGATCGAAATTGTGTATTTTCAATGAAGGTACGCACTCAATCAAAAAAACACATAGCAAGAAACACCTACTATTAACATGTTTACCAAAGATTCACAACCTTAAGAATTGAAATGTTTTTTGTAATATTGGTTTCAACTATAAATAAATGGAACACTTACTTCATCACTCAGTTTTCCCCTAAGATAACCCTATTGATATCATTTAGTAACTTGGAATTAACTATACAAGGAGGTCCGATTTGTAATCCATGCAAGTCTTGTTTTCTGATATGTTCGATAGCGTGGTTTTATTCAAAATAAAGCATACGAACACAGTTTTGCCCTAGATTCTTATGTTTCAAGATATAGCAAATCAATTACTGTGCCAGGTGCTCTGAAAAATTCTCATTACGCACTTATTTTTTGGGGTAGGCTTTTGTTTCTTCATTTTTTACTTCGGAAATTGGAACAAACTCACTGCACTGCCCTCCAACCTCACTTCTTCCCACTCAGATGAAACTGATTCCGAAGAATATCATCCCCGGTGAACTAGTTCCGATCCAGAGTGTGTCAATCTTGACTTTGCCGATAGTGGAAGACAAACTGTGCTGTCAAAGGTTACAGCTCAACTAGCAAATTGGTATCTAAGATCGAAGCACTACTGAGTCTTTCCTAATTCTGAGCTGACTCTGCACCAATTTTTAATGGGCTGAAGACGAATTTCTAAGGGTCCTTCTGTCACAAACACTATCCTATTGGCTTGTGGATCCTGACAATTTGTGGTTAGCCAGTGGTATCCAATATGGGCCTTGATGCTTTGTTTTTTTGGTACGATAATATGATTTAAGGTTTTAAAAGAAAAGGCACTTATTAGTAACACTTAAGGACAAGAAAAATCTTCATAATAAGTAAACAGAATGACGGATAACTCTTGTTTTTAATCTCTAATATCAACTAGACAACCATACAACTTTAGACTTGTCTTCGGTCATTTCACTCAGATGACTTTTGTTTTCAACTTGTTTCTTGTATAGTGAACCAAGTATTCAAATTTATGTTACAGATGATTTAAGCAGAGATAGTTGACCCAGAACTAGTATCTTCTATTTAGGTTATTTTGGTCTTTGATTTCTAGCTACGCATCTGATGCCAACCAAATATAGACTGGAAGGATGTGGAGTTCTGGCGTTTTCCAGTTTATATGACATCTTCTTTACTCTTCACACCCAGAAGAAATCATTATTAAAGTCTCGGTCCTAACAATTTCCTAATTTTCATGCTGATGATTGAGCACTTTGTATATAAAAGTTCAAAATTTTGTGTGTTAATCTTCTATTTCATTATCATTCAACGTTGGCTCTTTGATGCACACTTAATGTGCTAATGCTGGACATGATCCACCCTTTCTTTGTGGGAAGTATATTCGTTGGTCTTGTGAATCTATGAGATGTTAAGATTCATTGACTGTATAAAGTATAAACCAAGCAAATATCAAAGGTCTTGTTTATTGGGCAGAAGTAGAAGAATCTTTGTCTAAGATTAAGAATTGCTGAAATATACGAACGCCAATTCTGAGAAAAAGATTATGCACATTAATGTTAGGGTGGACACTTCAAGTAAAACTCTGATGATTAACCTACTCTCAGAGGGATTTTAATGTCTAAAATGAATGGTACCTTCAAGGTTGCATTAGATTGTCTAACTGTCCCAAATGATCTAACCTCAAATGTCTAGGTTCTCTTATAACATATGATTCCTTACAAAAGGGCCCTAAAAACCTGATTCATGGATTTTATTGGCAATCCGGTAAGAACTTTACCATGTTGTCTTTTGCAGTTTCTTTGTAGAACCACCATATTATTAATTATAAACAGAGGATTCCTCACATATCAGAACATTGTGTAAACCCAGTTTTATTCCAAAATAAATGTTGTGCGGCTTAATGATACTGTGGTAGCAAGGTACTTAAGCATGTCAGTCTATGCCCATTTGAACTGGGTTTTGGAACTGAGCTTCTCAGGAGGATAAGATGTGCAATTTTGAACTTGAATTTTTCTAATGGTTTGTGGAATATGTGAGGCTAGGTGTCTATCCTGCCGTCTTTTTGAAGAACCATGCAGCCCTTATCATGAATTACTTGTCTTTTGAATACAGTTTGAAGTTCAGTTGACTGCTCATATTTACTCTTAACCCTTTCTCTTTCAACGCACAGTTTTCAAGTCCTTTTGCTTATCCTTTCTGCTCCTAAATCTACTTTATCTTTTGAAGGTGATTGAAAATTGCTTCCCAGATTCATAAAAACAAGCTTCATTCCTTAGCAAAACAAAATTCCTATCTTTTGCCTGTCTATTTCCACGTACTTACTAGTTGCAGCGAACACATCAAATAAGTCTACTCTCTGGGCAAAACAGATTGGTGGAAAAAAAAACATACTATATGAAAGAATTCAATTTCATCTATGAGTATGATGAAAAAATCTATTTGATCATTGCAATTAAGGGAAAGGTTAAAATTTTAATAGTGCAGATGAGGACTGGTTCTTATTATCTTAGATGTGAAATGGGTAGATGGATAACCTCCAAGGAAGAGTGGGAAAAAAGAACATGTATTTTTTGTAGCAAAGGAGTGGTTGAAACTGAGTGGCACTTTATCATAGAGTGTGCAGCATATGAGAATATCGATAATCAGTTTGAAAATAATTTGAAAGTAAGCAATCTGAAAGAACTATTTGAGGAGGCAATCGTTCACAAAATAAAGAGCTTCTTGGTCAACAATCATAATAGAAGAGCTGATATCGAAAGAAAATTGAAAATGAGTTAATTTTGTGACTTTTGATCCCTTAAACTGCTTGCTCTTGTGGAAGTCATTAAAATTCCTTCATTCATTCATGGTAATCAAGTTGGACAGGTGAGTATAACTAGTAAAGTGATACAAGAAAACATCCCACGAATGGAAGAACAGAAATTGGAGAAAAATATCGAATAAAGCACTATTCAAAAGTGGTTGTGTGCCCTTAAAATGATATACTATGATGTTATGAAGAAGTCTAGGCATGTCATCTAAGTTTTGTTAATGCAAGTTACATCAAATAATCTATGATAAAAGAAATATGCATATCCAAATCTGCATTGTTGATTATGGTCCCTATACCTGAATAAAATCCTTGCATATAAAAAGACTTAAAAAATGATTTTAATGACTCGTTCAAATATAAATAGTCTCAAAAAGTTTTGTTTTTTGGTTGCCTTCTTCAGAGTTGAGTGAATTTCAATTGCTTAGTTTGCACTGATTTCTTTAAAAGTTCAAACCCATTTGAGCAACTGATATTAAATTGATAGAGCTCAGATGCAATATGTATTGAAGTGTCCGTTCTACAATATTTGCAATTTCGATAGACATTGGATAGGAGCTATTTTAAAATTTTGGAAGATAATTGGTGAACAACTTTCCAAACGAGATCCTACAAAAGTTTGAGCATATGTGGAAGCTTGTAAGATAAGTAAATTGAACAAAGACAAATATATAAAGCTAAATTAAAAAATCATTTATTTAGTTATTTGTTTTGTACATCGTATATTCTTGGGAAAGATGTTCATCTCTTGATTGTGTTTTATGGTTGTTTATCCCTTAATTGCTGGAATATGATGATGATGCTGCTATCTACACTATATTATTGTAACCATTAAAAATCAAAACCTTAATGTTGATTTGTGTTGGTAAATTTGGTGAGGTTGTTTTGCTTTAGGGCTTAAGAGATGAGATGCTTAGTTGTTGTGTGCAAATGTGAGAATATAGTGCAAATCAAAGTTATGTCAAGGAATCAATGATGCAATGCAAACATATGATATTTGTGGTTGATTCCAACCAGACAACTCCAATTGACAGCCACAAGACATTAAAAGAGATCATATGATAATGAAACTATGTAATGTATGAAATACGAATTAGAAATTGATGACTAAGGTATGCTATAGAAAACTACAAACCAAGGGATCTAGATGCACTTGAAACAAGTCAGACTAGTTTTGAAAACTATTGGAAATTAGATTATACAACTCGAGTGAAATATGGAGAGTATTTAAGAAGTTGAGGGCCCTAACCCTACTTCAATGACGTATTGGATGACCCTTCCTCTCTTGGGTGGTCCTACTTTGGTATGGTATGGAAATCGATCTTTTTTGGGTTTTGCCTAATCTATGGTTTGAATTTATTGATTGATTGTCTCATGTTAAGATAGATAGTACATAGTAAATATTTGATTAAAGAATTTAGAAGAATGTAGATATGAAGAATTGGAATGATTTCAATTGATTTTGAAGTGATGTGGACTCGGGATCAATAGGGTTGGTAATAGACTTTACGAAGGATGTATGTTGAAGGTTTTTTCTTGTATATTCAATTTAGACCTTGAAATGAATATCAAACCCATAATATTGCATTTTTTTCAAATTGAAAAAATAACACATATAAATTGATGTTTTTTTTTAAATTCATGGATGGTCTAAGGATGAGTTGAATATGCTTTAATTGTAACTTTGAGAAATTTTGAGCTAGTTTGGGATAATTTTAGGAATTGTGCAACCAAGTGGAGGGCCCTACCCTATTGGATGGTCTTGACTAAGGTTGGATGACTAGGTGGAAGACCTTGTCTACTAGTAATGGCCAATGATTGGTAATAGGTAAGATATAAAAGTTTATGGTTTTGGAAAGTAATGATGTTTGAATGACTATAGTGTACTCAAAAAAAGTCTATAATTTAAACCTTTTTTAATGGTGAATCGTACAAAAATGTGGGTCAAAAGGAGAGTATGCCTTTAAAAAATGGATACATGGGGTGGATAAGCATGAATACTATGTTATAAATTGATCTTTGGAAGGAAGGCAAAAATTTATGCACATTCACAAAGCGGTGAGGAAACATTTCTAAATGACAAACTAGGATTTTACTAATCAAAAAGGGGTTCAATGGAATATTCTAATGGATTGACATGATGAAGCACTAGGGTTGAAGTGGGTTTGGACTTTAGAAGAATGATTTTTAAGCTTGTTAGCGTAGAATGGATGCACTCTAGCTTAGGGGAGATTATTTAAGATGAGAATCAAACTAAATGGGATGGAAATTGGTGGATGAATGTAGGGAAGGGTGATGCGAACTGGGATGGATGGGAAAAGGATACCTGCAAATTCACAAAAAATGCATTCATATTCATGGAAAATTTGTTACATAAAAGCAAATATCCTTGGAAATATTAAAGTTTATAACCTACATGCAAAAAATGTGAGTGGGTAAATTACCTAGATTACCCAAGCATGATATGAATATTCAACTTGTTGTAGGTTGAATTTGACTCACTCATGGTATGTTTGAAATATTATTGCTTAGTCATTCTTTGCTAAAAATAGAAATCCTTGATGATCTATGCAAGATTATGTTTTTTCAATATAAAAACTAGAGAATGGATGGTCAATTTGTAGAAATTTATAAAAATATCAAGAAAGGCACATTGATTATAGGGAGGCATTGAATTACTTACCATCTCATCCAAAATATTCTTCAAGACCTTGAAAATTCAAGACCTATTAGCATGAATGCTAATGGTATTCCTATAGGGGAGTATCCTAGTAATGTTGGAGGCATGTGACAGTGATTGTGTGTTGCATTCATGATAGATTTTTTCATTGATGTCAACATATGTTACTGATTGGTTGTTCAGAAGCTTGCAGACAGGTTGCAGAGAATGTATGGACACCATACAAATAATTGGCACGTGCGAACTTAGATAAAGAATCAACATACTGTCTTGAGTCACTAGTTGTGATCACACATGCTTATGAATTGATCTGACAGAGTTATGAACGATTTACTGATGACTGATTTTTAGGAGACAGAAACTGAGGTTTTCACAAAGTTGATTGCAAAACTTTGTGGATAGCATTCATGATTTCTTACATCATGATGAGAGAACATAGATTCATGTTGGCTATTGGCTAGAGAGCTTATTGTGATCATATGAAGTTATGATCGTACAAGTGATGTCAATTATGGCATGTGTATTGGCGAAGACCTATTTGGAAGCCGACTTGGAACACATTTAAAGTAATTTGATGAGAAAGCTTGATTTACGAATCTGAATGATAAATTGATGTAATTGTTATGTTGTAACATTATAAGACGTGTCGTGTGCATCTTCGCATGGGTCCATTTGTATTTTGTAAATAGGATTTATCCTATGAAGACTTACCTACATTTAACTGTTGTAATTTGTATATAAGGATTGAAATCCTTGAAAAATATGTATGGAAAATAATGAATAACTGCATATGCGAGATGCAGAGGTGAATGTGAACTTGAGGCTACATTGGTTACTATTTGAAGAACAGTATTTGTGCACTTGGGCACAAAGTGGAGCTTGCTTGGTAGTGGTTGAGTATTGGAAGCAATTTCATAACAGAATTATCTCAGTCTTGAAGTTGTGAGGCTTGGAGAACCTGAGGGTGGCTTTAACTCTCAAATCTCTTGATTAGGTTGATATATTGTACACCCTAACATGGTTATTGTCTCTAGCAGGGTTGGACTCCTAGCAGGGTCGATTCCTTAATAGGGATCACATTGTAAAAGGATCCTAACAGGGTCTATCCTTTAACCAAGACCTGCCTATTATAATACTCGGCTCCTAACATGGTCAAAACTCCTAACAAGGTTATTATACTCATAGTTCATATATTTGTGGGTACCATCCCCACCAGGGTTTTTTCCTTAATAGGGTTTTTCTCGAGAACAAATCTTGGTGTTCATGTGTATGTGTGTTATTTCTAAATTTACTTTTCAGTTCAGTATTTTGTTTTCAACAATAAGTTTGAAGTTAAAGTTTAAAGCATTGAATATTGGCATCAACTGATTCACCCCCCTCCCCTCAGTTGATTAGGAAATTTTTATTCTAACAATTGGTATCAGAGCTTTTGGTCCTCAGTCGGGAAGCTTAACAGCTTGAGGTAAAGATCAGGATGGCCTTATTCAAAAAGGAGAGTCCTAAGTTTGATGTAGAAATTTTTTACATGTGGAAGGAGAAGATGAAGAATCATCTGATGTGTATGAGATTGGAATATTGGCTCATTACTTGGAAAGATGTGCCTATCATAAAGGAGGAAGACCTTGAAATACTTACTACTACTGAATAAGAAAGGAAAAGGTTTGTGTGTAATGTTGTTGCAAAGGAAGCCTTGGTTAATACATTATCTGATGGTGAATTTACAAAGGTCGGAGATCTAACAAAGGCAAGTGAGATCTAGAAAAGACTAGTTGCACTCTATGAAGGAGATGAATACACTAAGCGAGCAAAGTTGTAGAATTGGAGGACAAAGATGGAGGCAGTACAAATGAAGGATGATAAAACAATGAGGATGTATGTTCATGGAGTATCTGAATGTTTGATTGGAATCAGAAACAATGGAGGTACTTATATAGAAGATGAAGGACCATAGCAAACATTTTGAGATCTATGACTCCTGCCTACAAACCCAAAGTTCTTTCTTGGGAGGAGACTATACCACAATACAAATATTTCACCAGAGAAATGTTAGTGGCTAAGATTACTACCTTTGAGACCACAGAGATAAAGGATGCACTACCTAAGGTGAAGACAACATTTAAGGCAAATGTTCATAGAACTGGATCTATTGAAGCTGGATCTAGTAGAGTGAACAAGTACAACAAAGATCTTGGAGAATATGTTGAAGAATGGGAAGAGATTCAAAGGCTAGACAATCAAGTGGATGAGAAGATCATGGCCCTGATCTCCAGGAGAGAAATGAAAGGTAAAGGTAAGTTTGAAGGAACATTACCTTTGAAATTTTTTAACTGTAATAAAGTTGGTCATTTTGCATCTAGATCATGTCTAACTAGAGTACTTAAGCATAGGCCTAAATATGAGAAATACAAGAATGATAAGGAATGATATTATGCTAGTGATAGATCTGAAGATTTAGATGATGAATTCAATGATGTTTTGGGTTTTGTTTCTATCAAAGAAGATGATCTTGTCCATGAAGAAAAAGCCTTAGTTTCTCATGTTGATAAGAAAACAAATTGGATAATTGATAGTGGATGTTCATGTCATATGACTGGTGACAAGGATTGATTCATTCAGCTAAAGAAGTTTGATAGTGGAGTTGTAAGGTTTGGTGATAATACTCCTAGAATGATTGTTGGTAAAGGATCAATTATTTTAGATGGAAAGACTAACACTGATGATGTACTATTTGTGGATGGCTTAAAACATAATTTGTTGAGTGTTGGACAGCTGGTGAATAAGGGTTATCATTTGTAATTCAAGGATGGTCATTGCTCTATTAGAGGAGCTAATAGAGAATTGATCGCATTTGGTACTAAGACCAGAGGTAATATATTTCAGTTGAACTCTACTAAGGTCAGTTATTTTGTTGCAAAGATTGATGACAATTGGCTATGGCATAGAAGGTTTTGTCATATCAATTTTGATAACATGGTAAAAGAATCTAACAATAATGCTATCAGAGATCTACTTAAGATTGTGAAATCTGTTAACACTATATGTAGAGAATATGTTTTGCGAAAGCAGATAAGAAGCAATTTTGCAAGCAAAAGATATTCAGCAAATGGAAAATTGGAGTTAATTCTTACAGATTGTTGTGGACCTACTCAAACCAGGTCATACTTTGGAGACAAGTATTTTATTATATTCACAGATAATTACTCTAGAATGATGTGGGTTGGATTTCTTAGAGAAAAATCAGAAGCATATGAAACTTTTAAGTTTTATAAGGAAAAAATTAAGAATGAGACAGGCTTGAAAATAAAGTGTTTGAGATCAGATAGAGGTGGAGAATTCACTTCATATGAATTCAATACCTTTTGTGAGAAGCATGGTATTATGAGGCAAACTTTTGCACCTAGGACACCACAACAAAATGGAGTCATTGAAAGAAGAAGCAGAGTAGTTCTTGATGCAGCAAGAACTATGTTGATAGAAGGAAAAGTTCCACATATGCATTGGAGAGAAGTAGTCAATACATCAGTATACACAATGAATAGAGTACAAATCAGAGAAGGTACATAGAAGACACCATTTGAGCTATGGTATAGCAAGACACCTACTGTTAGTTGTTTTAGAATTTTTGAAAGTAAATTCTCCATTAAAAGAGATGAATGTATATGAAAATTTGATGCTAGAAGTGATGAAGGAATATTACTTGGCTACTCTGCTAGAAGTAAAGCTTATAGGTGCTACAATCTGAGAACTAGGAAGCTGATTGAAAGTGCTAATGTGAGAGTTGATGAAAAGTTTTAGGTTAGAGAAAGATATTGTGACTTTAACCCCTATGAGATTTCATTTGATAATATAAATATAAATCAGAACAATTGTAGACAATAAATAATGAGAATGAAAGGAATGAAGCATCTCGGGATGTTTTGATAATTGACAATGGCATAAGTGTGGAGTTGAGGGAGCAGACCACACCAAAATATATTCTGAGAAATCATCCTAAGGATCATATCATTGATGACAATAGTAAGGGAACTGGAACAATATTACATAATAGAGAAGAGAGGTCACAAACTACAAATGTCATTTTCTTGATCTCACAAGTAGAACCACAGTCCTCGGATGGGGCATGCAAAGATGAATCATGGATCAAAGCCATGAAGGGAGAACTGGAGCAAATTCAGAAGAACAACACTTGGGAATTGGTTCCAAGACCTAAAGAAATAAAGTGATTGGTACTAAGTGGGTATTCAAAAACAATATGAATGGAGAAGGAATTGATGCTAGAAACAAAGCTAGACTAGTATGTAAAGGGTATTCACAGCAAGAAAGAATTGATTTTGAAGAAACCTTTGCACCTTTTGCTTGGATTGAGGTAGTAATATTATTCGTAGCTTATGTTGCTTATAAGGATTTCAAAGTATATCATATGGATGTGAAATCATCTTTTCTTAATGGAGACTTGGAAGAAGAAGTATACATTGAGCAAACTGATGGATTTTCCTTATCAGGAAATGAAGACCTAGTTTGCAAATTGAAGAAGGCAATGTATGGATTGAAACAAGCACTAAGACCCTAGTATGCAAGATTGGATATGTATCTAATTCATTTGGGATTCAAGAAAGGTAATGCTGACAACAATTTGTATTTAAGAATCAATGAAGAAGGTATCTAAATTGTTGAAGTTTTTGTTGATGATATTATCTTTGGAGGAAATGATGAAATGAGCAATAAGTTTATAGATGAGATGAAAAGTGAATTTGAAATGTCTATGATTGTGGAGATGAAATTCTTCCTTGGACCACAGATCAGTCAAATTAAAGAATGGATATTCATATCTCAGACTAAATATTTTAAAGAATTGTTGAAAAAGTTTGGTATGGATGACAATAAACCTATTGGAACTCCCATGGTAAATGGGACTAAGATATTCTTAGAGGATGAAGAAAAGAATGTACCACAAACAAGGTATAGATCAATGATTGGAGGTCTTCGGTATCTAACACATACTAGACCTGATATTGCTAATGTTGTTGGAATTGTTGCAAGATTTCAAGGAGATCTTAGAGAATCTCATCTTATGGCAGTAAAAAGAATATTCAAATATCTAAAGGGTATAGTTGAGTTGGGTCTATGATATGATAGATCACAATACTTTACATTTCATACTTTCATTGATGTTGATTGGGCAAGAAATGTAGATGATAGAAAGAGTACAAATCGAGGAGCATTCTTCCTTGGTAAAAGGTTGATTTCTTGGCTTAGCAAGAAGCAGGAGTGCATTGCTCAGTCTACAATAGAATCAGAGTATGTTGCAACAGAAATCAATTGCACACAGATAATATGGATGAAGCAAATGTTGAAGGACATTGGAATATGTCTTTAAGATTCAGTTACTATCCATTGTGACAATGCTAGTGCGGTAAATATGTCAAAGATCCTTGTTATGCATTCAAAGACAAAACATATAGCAAATAAAATACATTTCTTAAGAGATAAGGTTGTAGATAAAGAAGTGAAGCTAGAATATGTGAACACAAAGGAACAAATAGAAGAAATTTTTACAAAACCTTTGTCGAAGGATACATTTGATTATTTGATAGGTATGCTAGGGGTTATGCCCCAGCCTATTCTTGAATAATTAATGTAGAAATTGCATTAGTCGAGAAATATCAAAGCACTATTTCAATATCTAGACTGAATGCTTGATGTTTCTCCTATGAGGGAGTATATATATTTAAGCTAAGTCATTGAGGACTCTTGGAGACATAATGACACCTTTGACATTGATGTCAATGGGGGAGATAATAACACATGAAAAACAGTATGATAGAATCATCCCTTGAGAGAGAAATGTTCAGAAAGACCCATAGTGATTGATGAAGAGGATTTGAAAAGATATTGATATATGGGAAGAGTTGTTAGATAACTGAGAGGGGGTTGAATCAATTAATTCAAGTTATCATACAGTCCCAAATCTCCCAGATGTATATATTAAAAATTTCCAATCAAATAATCAACTCGGTAAGCTATCAACTGTGTCTTTCTCTTTATCTACAGATTGCCAATAAATTCAATACTGCGTTCACCGATCTATCCAATTATGAAATGTGTAAAGTAAAATAATAATTCAATCACATCAAACACACATAGCACATAGATTTTTTACGTGGAAACCTTGTTAAGGGAAAAACTGCTAGGGACTGATAACCCAAAATAATCCACTCTTTTGAAGTGAGCTTGGTTAGGAGCCAACCCTATTAAAAGTTACAAAGAACATTGTAAGGTGTGACCTAGTTAGATGATTTATCACTAACAATTCTCCTTTGACCAGCATTCACTATGGGGTCAACAAGAAAACAATCAACATTCATTGAATGTCATATTGAAATACAAAAAAGACTGTTAAGTCCCACTCAGTTAAGAGATTTATCTATAACAATGGTTAAACTGATACAATAATGATCTTATTCAAATACAACTATTATTTGCAGATTTTCATATCTATGATAAGCTCAGAATACCTCCTATGATCAATAATCAATTCAATCCTTCATATCCTCCAACTTATTTCACTCGGTGAATGATTCTCTGATGCTCGGTAATGTTTGCAGTTCAACTCAGTTTTGTCTTCAACCAATTTGATCAATGGTGCATGAAAACAATCCTTTTCACTTGAATTCTCCCGCAATATCAAAATCCCATACTCAATAATGAATCTCATGTCTCTTTAAATAGACAACATAAACTATTTTCTTTGCATCCATTGATTTTTCCTCTTAATCTTCATCGTTCATTTTGTCACTTTAAGATTCCTCGACAGTTGTGTCAGTAACACATTTCATTCTCCTTCATCCGATTAATCTTGAATTTTGCCAGTCGTTAGATTATCATAACAAACTTTATCTTCTACCTTAGAATCATAAGCAATTTTCCAACTCATCAATTCATTCGGTTGTTATAAACTTTATTTTTTTCTTTCACTCGGTCAATACTAGAATATGTCAGTGAATACCTGCTCAGTTAATACTATACTCTGTATACACTACACTAGCTCGGTGTATACATAAATCTTCATTTACCAACCACATAAACTTGTTCAGTTCTGATCTTCAATACATAACAAAATCATGTAATATAATCAAGTCAACAACATGATTCCATAGACTCATCAATAAGTTACCCAATGTATACCATAGCCATATTTTTTATATCCATCTCATCTTCATGTAGATATCTCATTCCTTTACCATTTTCTTTCTTTATATGTTTGTAACCATCATGATAAGTACAGTCAAAACTAGTTGACATCAATGACAATACATTGACTAATTTAATTATTTTGCATATCACTTTAGTAGCTCAGTGACCATTAATCATTGTCTTTCACTTGTTTGTTCATTTCATCAAGATATTCAATTAGTTGTAGGTTATCAATCTCTCCCTTTGGAATTGATGGCAACACAATATGAAATATGCTATAGAATACTAAACATTTGTTCTACAACTCTATAAGTAAACGTTGAAAC
The DNA here is from genome assembly GCA_027943335.1 of Chamaecyparis obtusa. Taxonomy (NCBI): domain Eukaryota; kingdom Viridiplantae; phylum Streptophyta; class Pinopsida; order Cupressales; family Cupressaceae; genus Chamaecyparis; species Chamaecyparis obtusa. Next base: position 148,908 of record BSBK01004923.1, on the reverse strand, counting down.
TAGATAAGCTCTCCCTAGCTTGTTCATTTAATATGTTTAATCACTACACAACATTCCATGCAGACTCTCCCTGGGGATTTGATCTTCTTCTTCTCCCTTTGCTTCTCTCCCTTAGGATAAATATTTCATTGATTCTTCTCTCCCTTTGAGTGCAATGCAAAAAAGAATAAATAACTCTGCAGTAGCCAAAATATTATCTCTAGTGTTCGGTTTAGATTAAGTACCTTCCATGTACTGATATGCAGTGTCAGTTTAGTCTCCAATTTCTAGCTTTCACAACTGTAGGAGACCTAAAGTGTGAGCAATATGCATCAACATTATTTGATATTCTGATAAAGTATATGTTGATGCAACCTCTTGATCACCTTAGTGACTGACAAACAGGGGATGGACCCCTAGTCTAGTCCTCAAGTACTCAAATATATCCTTAGGTAAGGGTTAGTAAATATATCTGGAAGTTGTTCTTTTGATTTCAAAAACTTCAGTTTCACTTTCTTTTCTTGTACTTGTTCCCTCAAGTAGTGATACTTTATAGATATATGCTTTGTCTTTGCATGCATCACTGGATTCTTAGAAATGTTTATAGCACTTGTGTTATCATAATATATTATCACTGGGTCAGTGATCTCTGCATTTGTTCCTTTCAAGAGTTGTTTTATCCATGCAATGTTTGAACAGTTAGCAACAACAACAATATATTCTGCTTCGGCAATGGACTGATAAATGCATCATTGTTTCTTTCTTATCCAAGTAACTAATCTTTCTCCTAAAAAGAATGATCCACTAGTAGTTCTCTTTTGATCATCAATGTTTCCAACCCAATCTACATTTGTATAAACATTTAGTTCAAAATTTCCCTCTCTCTTGTACCATAAACCATAGTTCTCTATTTTTTTCAAGTATCTCAAGATTCTTTTAACAATAGTCATATGTGATTCTTTAGGATTAGCAAAAAATCTTGCTACAATTCCAATTGCATCAGCAATATCCAGTCTAGTATGCACAACATACATCAACTTACCAATCATTGATCTGTATAATGTCTAATTTACCTCGGTTAACTAATCATCCTTTGTTAGTTTTCATCATTGGATCATAGGTGTACCAACTAGTTTTGAATTTTCCATTCCAAAGGTCTTCAACACTTCTTCGATGTACTTTGATTGTGTAATGAATATACCTTCACTTTGTTGTAGAATTTGCAAACCAAGAAAGAATTTAATCTCTCCAAACATTGACATTTCAAATTCTTTTCTCATTTCATCGGCAAATGATTTGCATTGATTATCATGTCCTCCAAATATGATATCATCAACAAAAATTTCAGCAATAAGAATCTTATCATCAATTTCACCTTTCAAGTATAAATTGTTGTTGTCACTTGTTCTAACAAATCCAATACTAATAAGATATGAATGCAGTCTTTCATACCATGCTCTTAGTGCTTGTTTCAGTCCATATAGTGCTTTGTGCAACTTACATACCATATTTTTTTGATTTGGATCAGCAAAACCTTTAGGTTATTCAATGTATACCTCTTCCTAAAGTATTCTATTCAAAAATGCAGATTTGACATCCATTTGATATACTTTGAATCCTTTGTAGGCAACATATGCAAGTAATATTCTAACTCCTTCAAGTCTAGCCACTGGTGCAAAAGTCTCACCATAATCAATACCTTATTCTTGTGCATACCATTTGCATACAAGTCTTGCCTTATTCCTAGTGACTTCGCCATTTTCATTCAACTTGTTTCTAAATATCCATTTGGTTCCAATTACATTCTTATCATTTGGTCTCGGTACCAATGTCCATGTTTTGTTTTTCAGTATTTTCTCTATTTCCTCATTCATGATTTTAATCCATTCATCATTTTCAAGTGCATCCCTAACATTTTGAGGTTCAAATTCATAAACTAAACATGTTTTGTTTCTCAACTTACTTCGTTCCATCATGTCAGCTTGCTCATCACCAATAATTTGATTATGTGGATGATGTATCCTCACAAATTTTGCTAGTACTTGTTCTCTTCTTTGCTCACCATTCGGTGTAGGATCAAGATCTTCCTTGGTAACTATTTCCTAATTCTCGATCTCTATAGGCTGATGCTCGATATCATTATCATGTTGCTCAGTAATTTTAGATTGTTTCTCAGGTAGGGTGTCAGGTTGCTTAATGTATGTGAATCTATCATAATCTTCTAGTTCCCTTTTGCTTTCTTCATCATTTTCCTCAGCATACTCATCAACCTTCACATTTGCGCTTTCAATCATTTTATTAGTAGCTTTATTCAAACATTTGTAATCTTTGATTTTAGTAGAATATCCTAATAATTTTCTTTCATCACCTTTTGAATCAAATTTCTCATTTCTATCATCTTTCAGAATGTAACATCTACTTCCAAATATTCTAAAATAGCTTACATTCAGTGTGTAACCATACCATAACTCATAGGGTGTCTTATTTGAATCTTTCTTTAGTTGTACTCAGTTAAGTGTGTATTCAGTAGTACTAACAGCTTCTCTCCAATATATATGTGCAACATCTTTTTCAATCATCAGTGTTCTAGCACAATCAACAATAGAACTATTCCTCCTTTCAGCAATTCCATTTTATTGTGGTGTTCTCGGTGCAGAAACCTATCTTTTAACTCCATTCTTATTAAAAAAGTTAGTGAACTCATCAAAAATAAACTCACCACCTCTATCTGATCTCAAGCATTTTAACTGTTTTCCACTTTCTCTTTCCACTTTAGCTTTATACCATTTAAACATCTTGAAAGCTTCAATTTTTTCTTTAAAAAACATACCAGTCATCATCCTAGAGTAGTCATCAACAAATAAGATGAAATATTTGTCACCATAATAATTTTGAGTTCTCATAGGACCACACAAGTTGGTATGAACCAACTCCAAAATAGCTTTAGATGAATAGTTCTTACTCTTGAAACTAGGTTTTAACATTTTTCTCATTTGACATTGTTTACACATGACATGGTCAAGTTTAGATAAGCTCAGTAAGCCTCTAAATTTTATTTTCTTACTAATTTTAACCATGTTGTCAAAATTTACATGACATAGCCTTTTGTGCCATAACCACACATCTTCAGTTCTAGCTAATAAACAAGAAGTTTCAGCATTGTCAAGATAGAATAGATTACCTTTAGATTGTTCACCAGTACCGACCAACTTTTCAGTCTCATCATAGATTTTCACATTTCTATTTTCAAATGCAATTTGGTGACTTGAGTTATTTATTTGTGCTACACTCAACAAATTATAGTTAAGTCCCTTCACCTAATATGCATTCTCACATCTGATCTTATTGTTCAATAAGATAGATCATTTTTCTTTTACTAGACAAGGTGTATCATTTTCCATTTTAACAGATCCACCATTATAATGTTCAAGGTATTCAAATTTATTTTCATCACCAGTCATATGATGTGTACAGCTACTATCAATAATCCAAGTATCATTCTTGCTAACTTTATAAATGAGTGTTGTTTCAACATACCTTTCTTCTTCTTCTGAATCATCATCATCAACAAGGTAACATGCTTTCTTGCCTTTGTCTTTGTAGTCTCAGTTACTTATTTTTTCATACTATCGATTGCCTTTGTGTTCTCGGTTATCTCTTCTGTCAAACTTTCTTTCACTGGATCGTTCATTGTCTTTGTCATATTCTTTCTGGTTAGGACATCTAGTTGTAATGTGACTGATTTCTTTACAGTTAAAACATATCAAAGGTAATTTCCCTTTGTATCTTCATTTAACTTTATGCAGTCTTCTAGCCATTAATGCTTCAAGCTCATCAAGTTCATCCTCATCACTGTCACTATCACTCTCATTTCTTATCATGTGTTTACTATTTGATTTACCAATTTTCAAGGATGACATAAATGCAGACTCAACATTTGGAACAATATTGTTATCAAAGTTATTGAACTCAAAAGTAGCCAGTTTACCGATTAGGCTATAAAGTGTAAAATGATTACCCAGAGCTGATCTCATCTCATGGATTGTAGATATTCTAATAGCATAAATAGATAGCAAGGTTCTAATAATTTTACTCACAATAATGTCTTCATCAATAATACCTCCTGCTCCTCAGATAGCATTGGCAATCTCTTTAATTCAGTTGTTGTATTGTGAAATTTTTTCTCCTTCTTTCATTTTTATGTCATCAAACTTTCCTCTGAGACTCTCATCTTTTTCCATTAGCACATTTACATCTCCTCCCTAAACTAGTGCAAGTTTGTCCCACATTTGTTTGGCAGTAGTGCATGTCTTGACATATTCAAATTCAGAATTTGATAAGGTAGCAACAATCTCTATCATGGAGACATTATGTTCATGTCTATCTCTCATCTAATCAGCAGTCAATGGTCCAGTCAATTGGATGTAATCATTATCCAAGTAGTATATAGTAGATTCTCCAATTCCAAATAGAGAAATATCATTCTGCTTTTTCATGTCGAGAAGTTATCTTTATTCAACTTTGGCACCTCTCTCTTATACCTCTTGTGATCTTTAGCTTAAGTCCTTCAAACTTTTCTTTCCAGGAACTCTATGCTCTGATACCAATTATTAGATAACTGAGAGGGGGGGTGAATCAATTAATTCTAGTTATCCTACAATCCCAAATCTCCAAGATGTATTTATTAAAAAATTTCAATCAAATAATCAACTTGGTAAGCTATCAACTGTCTTTCTCTTTATCTATCGATTGCCAGTAAATTCAATATTGTGTTCACCAATCTATCTGATTATGAAATGTGTAAAGTAAAATAACAATTCAATCACATCAAACACACATAACACATATTTTTAACGTGGAAACCTTGTTAAGGGAAAAACCACCTAGGACCGATAACCCAAAATAATTCACTCTTCTAAAGAGAGCTCGGTTAGGAGCCAACCATGTTAAAGGTTACAAAGCACGTTGTAAGGTGTGACCTGGTTAGAGGATTTATCACTAATAGTTCTCCTTTGACTAGCATTCCCTATGGGGTCAACAAGAAAACAATCAACATTCATTGAATGTCATATTGAAATACAAAAATGATTGTTAAGTCCCACTCGATTAAGAGATTTATCTGTAACAATGGTTAAATGGATACAATAATGATATGATTCAAATACAACTATGATTTGCAGATTTTTAGATCTATGTTAAGCTCAAAATGCCTCCCCTGTTCAATAATCAATTCAATCATTCATATCCTCCAACTTATTTCACTCAATGAATGCTTCTCTAATGCTCGGTAATGTATGCAGTTCAACTCAGTTCTGATGTAGGAGCATCTCGGGTCCTTGGCAATCCTATGTCACCAAAAACATATTTGAGTCTGTTTGTGTTGCTCGATTCCTGCTTTGACCGAGATGGTTCGGTGTTGCTCATTTTCCTTTGTTCACCAGTGTTGGTCAGTTATCTCTTTGGCACTCAGTAATTTCCATGGCGCTCGATGATGCTTGTTTGGCACTCGGTTGGCTTTGCTTACCGATGGGTTTCTTTTGAGTTTCTATTGAGAATTACTTGTGCATTGATTATGGGTCACAGATTTAATGTTGGTATCCATCATTGGGAAGTGTGTGGTCCTAGATCTAACCGTTCCTTCTGTTGATTATGGATTTGAAGGCCGACTCAGTTTAGTAGCCTCTTGTATAAATGTAGTTGTTTGGTTAGAGTTTAGGGAGTCAGTTTTGGATAGAAAAAGAAGATAGAAGATTAGAGATTAACTGCAGATCCTCACATGTTTCAGGACTTCTATAATTCATTGTAATATCTAGCTGAAACCGGGAAGGCCTTACAGCCCGGCATGTATGAATAAATTTGAAGATAATAAGTAAGATCTTGCATTCTCTCTCTCACTGTGTTGTTGCATCTGCATGTTATTGAGCAAGGTGGTTCAGGTTAGGGTATGTCATTTCTTGGCCCATCCTGCCCATCTCTTGCATCAGGTGGTATTAGAGCGAGGTGAGATCTAGATCTAGGTTTGTAGGTTCCTTCTTGTGAAGCCCTAGTTGAATTATTGTGGGGTGGTAGATTGTGGTCTAACCTATAATTGCAGAGGGTTTTCAAGATGGTTCATGGGAGGTGAGATGCAGATCCAAGATTGGTGGGCATGTTGAGACAAATTGCTGCTAGATTAGAAGTTGTTGAAACAACCCAGTGAAGAGGTAGTCATCTTGAAGATTTTAGAAATGATGAAATTGAAGTGGAACAAGGTCAAGCAGAACCTGTACCTGTGATGGATTAGGGTGAGGAAATATTCTTGAAGGCTTTGACAAGTTTGAAGTCGACACCACATTTTAATCCTCTTGAGTATAGTGGGAAATTGGATTCTGATGAATTGATGGACTAGATCACTGAGATGGAAAAATATTTTGAGTATGAAAATGTATCTGAAGAAAAGAAGGTGAAAATTGCAGGCACAAAGTTGAAAGGTCATGCATCCTTGTGGTGGGAGCATCTGTAGTTAGATCGAAAGAGGAAAGGCAAAGACAAAATCAAGGTATGGAGTAAAATGGTGAATAAATTGAAAGGAAAGTTCTTACCTTGTGATTATCAGATTAACCTAGTTAGGCGAATGCAAAGTCTAAGTTAGAAAGATAGCTCAGTAAAGGATTATACTGAGGAATTCTATAGATTAGATATCAGATTTGGACATGATGAAGATGATGTGGAAAGAATTGCTAGATACCTGAATGGTTTGAGAGTTTCCATCCAAGAAGAAATTAGTTTGGTTAAGTTGGAGAACATTGAAGAGGCTTATCAATTTGCATTGAAAGCTGAGGATAAATTGAACAAGAGACATGAGCAAAGACAAAGAGGTAGAGGTGGTAGATTCCCTAGAGGAAGAGGTAGATCCCATGGTGAAAATGGTAGATCTAAACCAAAAAAGACAAATCTGGATAATGGCAAGACTGAGTGGAAAGGTGAAAGTTCATCTAGAGGCAGAGGTGGTAACTACCGAGGTGGTTATAGCAGAGGTAATTTTTGAGGAACTTGTTACAATTGTGGAGGAGAAGGACATAGATCATTTGAATGTACACATGCTAGTAAGAAGGCTGGTAGCAATAGAAATGCTTTGGTGCAAGAAGAGTCACTGAATGAACCTGAGAAGGAAAATAACTTGATGGTAATAAGAGCACTGTGGAATGAAATTAAAAAAGAAGATCCAGTAAGGAAAAGTTTTTTCAAGACCAGATGTAGAGTTTCTAACAAAGTTTGGAAGGTAATCATTGACAGTGGTAGCTCAAAGAATCTAGCATCTGAGGAAATGGTCACTCAGTTGCAGTTGAAAAGGTTGGAACATCCGAATCCCTATCAGATTTCATGGATCAAAGATGAGCATAAACTCCTGGTAAGTGAACAATGTTATGTGAATTTGAAAATTGGAAAGTACTATGATAAGGTATTGTGTGATATCATGCCTATGGATTGTTGTCATATTTTATTGGGTAGACCTTGGAAATATGATAGACATGTTATATATGATGGGAGATTGCATAAGTATACTATTGTGGCTGATGGAAGAAAGAAAATATTGTTACCCTTGATGGAAGAACCTGTTAGTAATGTTTGCACATTTGTGAAATTTTTCTTGATGGAAGGAAGAAAGTTTATTAAGGATTTAAAGAGAAGTGATGTATTTTTTGCTGTGATTCCTAACAAATCGAGTAAGAAAATAGAGGATAGTGTTCCTGAGGAGATTGATAAGTTACTCACCAAGTACAGTGAAATCATTTCTGACAATGTACCTAATGGTTTGCCACTGAAAAGAAGCATTGATCATTGTATGGATCTAATCCCTAGAGCTAGTTTACCGAATAAGGCACCTCATTGGTTGACACCTACCGAGAATCAAGAATTAAACTGACAGATTCAAGAGTTGCTAGAGAAAGGTTTGATCAAAGAAAGTTTGAGTCCTTTTTCAGTACCTATGGTATTGGCACCAAAGAAGAATGGAGAATGGTGAATGTGTACTGATTCTAGAGCAATCAATAAGATAATAGTGAAGTATAGGTTTCCTATACCAAGAATGGATGACATAATGGACAGTTTGACTAGAGCAAAGTATTTTACAAAGATTGATTTGAAAAGTGGGTATCATCATATCAGAATCAGAGAAGGTGATGAATCGAAGACTGCTTTCAAGACAAAAGAAGGTTTGTATGAGTGGTTGGTTATGCCTTTTGGTTTAACTAATGCACCAAGTACTTTTATGAGGTTGATGAATGAAGTTTTGAAGAAATTCTTAGGTAAGTTTGTGATTGTATATCTTGATGATATTCTGATTTTCAATAAGACCAGAGAAGAACATTTTTTGCATGTTAGACAAGTTTTGTAGAGATTGAAAGAAGAAAAGTTGCTGATAAATCTGAAAAAGTGTTCATTCATGAAAGAGGAGATTGTGTATTTGGGATTTTTGATTTCACATGATGGTTTGAAGATGGATCTTGAAAAGGTTGAAGCTATTCTAAATTGGCCTGCACCTGTGAATGCTAGTGAGGAAAGATCATTTCATGGTTTGGCAAGTTTTTACCGAAAGTACATAAGAAATTTTAGTTCAATTTGTAATGCTATGACTGAGACTATGAGAGGAGACAAAAGAGAATTCAAGTGGACACATGGAGCTGATAAAAGTTTTGAGACGCTGAAGCAAAAGGTTACTGAATTGCCTATTTTGACATTGCCTAGTTTCAATAAGGTATTTCAAGTGGAATGTGATGCAAGTGGAAGTGCAATTGGAGTTGTGTTGAGTCAAGAAGGTAAACCTGTTGCTTTCTTTAGTGAAAAGTTGAATGATGCTAGAAGGAAATATTTTGTGTATGATCAAGAATTTTATGCTATTTTTCAAGCACTGAAGAAATGGAGAGATTATTTGATACCGAATGAATTTATGTTGTATACCGATCATAAGGCTTTACAATATTTTGGTAGTCAGAATAAGTTGAATCAGAGACATATGAAATGGGTTGAGTACTTGTAGAGTTATACATTTGTGATAAAGCATAAGAGTGGAGTCACTAACCGATTTGCTGATGCATTGAGTAGAAGAAGATCTTTGATGATCGAGATGAAAATTGGAATTCTAGGCTTTGATGACATGAGAGATTCTTATGAGTTTGATCCTGATTTTTCTGAGCCATGGAGAAAGTGCAGAGCACCTATTCAAGATCAACAGAGTACTAAATGGGATGAATATTTTATGCAAGGAGGTATGTTGTTTAAAGGTATTTAGTTGTGTATACCGAGAGGACCAATGAGAACTAATTTAATGAAGGAGAAACATAGTGGTGGTTTGGATGGACATTTTGGTATTGATAAAACATTGAGTTTGCTTAAAGAGAAATACTTGTGGCCACAATTGTATAAGGATGTTCATAAATTTGTGAAAAGTTGTGGAGTTTGTCAAGTTGCAAAAGGAGTTAGTCAGAATACTAGATTGTATACACCGATTGTTGTACTTGAGAAACCTTGGATTGACATCAATATGGATTTCATTCTTGGCTTACCAAAGACAGTAAGAGGTAATGATTCTATATTTTTTGTTGTGGATAGATTTTCTAAAATGGCACATTTTATACATTTTAGAAAGACATCAGATGCAGTACATGTAGCAAATCTTTTCTTTAAGGAAATTGTCAGATTGCATGGATTACCGAGGAGTATTATCTCTGACTGAGACAGTAAATTTGTTGGATACTTTTGGAAGACTCTTTGGAGAAAGTTGGGTACCGAGTTGAAATATAGTTCTACATTTCACCCACAAACCGATGGACAGACAAAAGTTGTGAATAGAAGTTTGGGAAATCTTTTGAGATGTTTAGCTGGAGACACACCAAGTAATTGGGATTTTGTGTTAGCACAAGAAGAGTTTGCATACAATAATTCAGTAAATAAGAGTACTGTAAAAACACCCTTTGAGATTGTAAATGGCATACACACTAATACATTTGGGGTCATTTTGCGACGGCTATGTGTCGCAATTGCGACAGCTATGTGTCGCAATAGCAACACCCATAGACGTCACTATTTTTTAGTCGCAAATTGCGACGTCTATGGGTAGTCGTCACAATTGCGACACATATCCGTCGCAATGTGACTAAGATTTAAGAAGCGGCATGGCCGTCGCCCCCCCGTCGCATGGCTTCGGAGGGCCGTCGCAATCGCGACGGACCTCCCAAGAAATTGCGACGGGCGCCTGCATCGCATTGCGACGGGTTTCCGTCGCAATTGCGACGCCCGTGGGTGGATTAAAAAAAAAAATTAATTTAATACATTGCTAATGAACCACATTAATGCTTTTTTCTTTCAACAAATGAGGACAGCCACTGTAAAGACAACATGATAATGTACACTCACTGTAAGGACAGTCACAAATGAGGACATCTCACAGTGACTGTCCCTAGTGTAATTGCCACTTGAATGTATTGCTATTCAGCCACATTAATGCTTTTCTTCTTCAACAAATGAGGATAGTCACTGTAAAGACAACATGATAATGTACACTCACACAGTGAGTGTACATTATCATGTTGTCTTTACAGTGACTATCCTCATTTATTGAAGAAGAAAAGCATTAATGTGGCTGAATAGCAATACATTCAAGTGGCAATTACACTAGGGACAGTCACTATGAGATGTCCTCATTTGTGACTGTCCTTACAGTGAGTGTACATTATCATGTTGTCTTTAAAGTGACTGTCCTCATTTGTTGAAGGAAAAAAGCATTAATGTGGTTCAATAGCAATACATTCAAGTGGCAATTACACAAGGGACAATCGATCACTGTGAGATGTCCTCATGTGTGACTATCCTTGTCACAAATGAGGACATCTCACAATGACTGTCCCTTCTGTAATTGCCACTTGAATGAGGACAGTAACTGTAAAGACAACATGATAATGTACACATACAATGAGTGTACATTATCATGTTGTCTTTACAGTGGCTGCCCTCATGTTGTATATTCTTCTCTGTAGATGCTACTATGTGCTAGGGAACTTCTTAGAACTGTTGGTATATTCTTACAACTTGTTACACCTGGGATATTCTTCTTTGTAGATGCTACTGTGTGCTGGGGTCCAAACGGGCCCATAAATGTGGTTGAATAGCAATACATTCAAGTGGCAATTACACAAGGGACAGTCACTGTGAGATGTCCTAAGTGTGACTGTCCTTGTCACAAATGAGGACATCTCACAGTGACTGTCCCTTGTGTAATTGCCACTTGAATGAGGACAGTCACTGTAAAGACAACATGATAATGTACACAAGTACCGTGAAGGTAGTCGCAAGTTAGGGCTGTTTCATTGCATACCCGAAACAATGAAGACATTACAGTCCACAAAACGTTTGTGCTTGAAAGATGAACAAATAAAATTAAACTTCTAAATAACCAAAGCCGCTAACAATAAATTCAACACAGATATGTCCTCATTTCTGGGTATTTTAGCTCTCTAACAGCTAAATACAAGATTACATAATAATGACAAAAGAAAAATAAACCCAACGTACTCAGAAATTGTAGCTGTGATTTCGCGGAGGGAATCTCTCTCGGCGCTGTTGAAAACACAAATGACAACGTTCTTGTTTTTTTTGCCCTTATATCCCGATGTGATTTCGCGGAGGGTTACGGTGCTGTTGAAAACACAAATGACAACGTTCCTTTTTTTTTTGGCCCTTATATCCCAACAACATCGCAATTGCAAGTTAGGGCTGTTTCACTGCATACCTGAAACAATGAAGACGTTACGGTCCACAAAACGTTTGTGCTTGAAAGATGAACAAATAAAATTAAACTTCTAAATAACCAAAGCCGCTAACAATAAATTCAACATAGATATGTCCTCATTTCTGGGTATTTTAGCTCTCTAACAGCTGAATACCAGATTACATAATAATGACAAAAGAAAAATAAACCCAACGTACTCAGAAATTGTAGCTGTGATTTCGCGGAGGGTTACGGCGCTGTTGAAAACACAAATGACAACGTTCTTGTTTTTTTTGCCCTTATATCCCGATGTGATTTCACGGAGGGTTACGGCGCTATTGAAAACACAAATGACAACATTCTTATTTTGTTTGCCGTTATATCCTGATGTGATTTCGTGGAGGGTTACGGCGCTGTTCAAAACACACATGACAACGTTCCTTTTAAATTTTGCGCTTATATCTCGACAACGTCGCAATTGCGACAGTGACAAATGTATTGTCGTCGCAAATTGCAACAGTGTCGGGCTATATTTGAAAAAAAAAGAGCAAAACCACATGACATTTGCCTGCCATCGCAAATGGCCGTCGCAATTTCACCCCAAATGTATTAGTGATAGCTGAGAGGTATATCTGATTTGAGAGACATGGATGATGAAAGAAAGAGAAGTGATGAAGGAGTAAAATTTGTTGAGTACATGAAGACATTGCATGAAGATGTAAAGCTGAAGCTGGAAAAGAGTAATCAAAAATACAAAGACATAGCTGATAGATCAAGGAGACATAAGACTTTTAATGTTGGTGATGAAGTGATGGTTCATTTAAGAAAAGGCAGATTTCATGTTGGAACATATGGGAAGTTGAAGATGAAGAAGTTTGGACCTTGCAAGATTTTGAGAAAAATTGATAGTGGAAATGCATATGAAGTTGAGTTACCTGAGGATATGGATATATCACCTATATTCAACATTGCTGATTTTTATGAGTTTCATGAACCTGAAGAAGACATGGCAGTACTGATGGAATATCCTAAGAAGAAGACAGAAGAAGTTGAGCAGATTTTGGAGCAAAGAGTTAGCAAAAGAACAAGAGGTAAACAGTATATGGAATATCTGGTAAAGTGGAAGAATAGACCGATTGAAGACAGTTCATAGATTTCACAGTCTAAGTTGGATGCAACTCAGATCATACCTAGTAAATGATTTGGAGAATCATTTTTCAAATAACCCCAAATGTCTGATGCAGGAGCATCTCAGGTCCTTGGCAATCCTGTGTCACCAAAAATATATTTGAGATTGTTTGTGTTGCTCAGTTCCTGATTTGACTGAGATGGTTCAGTGTTGCTCAGTTTCCTTTATTCCCTGGTGTTGGTGGGTTATCTCTTTCAAGCTCGGTAATTTCCCTAGCACTCAGTGATGCTTGTCTGGTGCTAGGTTGGCTTTGCTTACTGATGGGTTTCTTTGGAGTTTCTATTGAGGCCAACTTGTGCATTGATTATGGGTCACAAATTTAATGCTAGTATCCATCATTGGGAAGCATGTGGTCCCAGATCTGACTGTTCCTTCCATTGATTGTGGATCTGAAGGTTGACTCAGTTTGGTAGCCTCTTGTATAAATGTAGTTGTTTGGTTAGAGTTTAGGGAGTCATTTTTGGATAGAAAAAGAATATAGAAGATTAGAGATTATCTATGAATCCTCACATGTTTGAGGACTTTTTTAATTCATTGTAATATCTAGCCAAAACTAGGAAGGCCTTATAGCCCAGCATGTATGAATCAATTTGAATATAATAAGTAAGATCTTGCATTCTCTCTCACTGTGTTGTTGTTGCTTCCACGTGTTGTTGAGCAAGGTGGTTCAGGTTAGGGTGTGACATTTCTTGGCCCCTCCTGCCCATCTCTTGCATCAGGTTCTATCTTCAACCAGTTTAATCAACGGTGCATGAAAACAATCCTTTTTCACATGAATTCTCCTGTAGTATCAAAATCCCAGACTCAATAATGAATCCCATGTCTCTTTAAATAGACAACATAAACCATTTTATCTTCATCCATTGATTTTGCCTCTTAATCTTCATCATTCATTTTTCCACTTTAAGTTTCCTCGATAGTTGTGTCAATACATGCTTCATTCTCCTTCATCTGATCAATCTTGAATTTTGTCAGTCATTAGATCATCATAACAAACTTTATCTTCTACCTCAGAATCATAAGCAATTGTCCAGCTCATTAATTCAGTCGGTTGTTATAAACTTTATTTGTTTCTTTCACTCGATCAATACCAGAATGTGTTAATGAATACCTGCTTAGTTAATACTATACTTGGTACACACTACACTAACTCAGTGTATACATAAATCTTCATTTACCGACCACATAAACATGTTCATTTCTTATCTTCAATACATAAAAAAATCATGTAATATAATCAAGTCAACAACATGATGCCATAGACTCGTCAATAAGTCACCCAATGTATACCATATCCATATCTTTCATATCCATCTCATCTTCATGTAGATATCTCATTCATTTACCATTTTCTTTCTTCAGATGTTTGTAACCATCATGATAAGTATAGTCAAAACTAGTTGACATCAATGGCAATACATTGACTGGTTTAATTATCTCACATATCACTTTAGTAACTCAATGACCATTAATCAATGTCTTTCACTTGTATGTTCATTTCATCAAGATATTCAATCAGTTGTAGGTTATCAAGAGTAACAGATACACTAGAGGTATGTTTGGTATTTATGGAACTTAGATGTTTTTCATCTATGTTGTCATCAATGCCAAAGGGGGAGATTGTTAGCATGAATTCTAATGGTATTCCTATAGGGGAGTATCCTAGTAATGTTGGAGGCATGTTATAGTGATTGTATGTTGCATTCATGACAGATTTTGTCATTGATGCCAACATATGTTACTAACTGGTTGTTCAGAATCTTGCAGACAGGTTGTAGAGAATTGTACGGATATCGTACAAATAATTAGCATGTGCGAACTTAGATAAACAATCAACATGCTATCTTGAGTCACTAGCTATGATCACACATGTTTATGAATTGATCTGACAGAGTTATGGTTTATTTACTAATGACTAGTTTTTTAGGAGACAGAAACTAAGGTTTTCACAGATTTGATTGCAAAACTTTGTGGATAGCAATCATGGTTACTTACATCATCATGAGAGAACATAGATTCATGTTAGATAATGGATAGAGATCTTATTGCGATCATATGAATTTTTTATCATACAAGTGACATCAGTTATGGCGTGTGTATTGACAAAGACCTATTTAGAAGCTGACTTGGAACACGTTTCAAGTAATTTGATGAGCGAGATTTATTTATGGATCTAAATGATAAATTGATGTAATTTTTGTGTTGTAACATTACAAGAGGTGTCATGTGTATCTTCGCATGAGTCTATTTTAATTTTGTAAATAGGATTTATCTTATGAAGGTTGGCCTAGATTTAATTATTGTAATTTGTATATAAGGATTGAATCTTTGGAAAATATGTATGGAAAATAATGAATAACTACATATGCAAGATGCAGAGGTGAATGAGAGCTTGAGGTTTCATTGGTTACTGTTTGAATAACAGTAGTTGTGCACTTGGGCACAAGGTGGAGCTTTCTTGCATGTGGTTGAGTACTGGAAGCAGTTTCAAAATAGAATTATCTCAGTCTTGAAGTTGTGAGGTTTGGAGAGCCTGAGGGTGGCTTTAACTCTAAAATCTCTTGATCAGGTTGATATATTGTACATCTCTAATAGGTTTATTGCCTCTAGCAAGGTTGGGCTCCTAGCAGGGTCAATTCCTTAACATGGATCACATTGTAAAAGGCTCCTAACAGGGTATGTCCTTTAACCAAGACCTACCTATTGTAATACTCGGCTCCTAACAGGGTTATTATACTCATAGTGAAGATATTTGTGGGTACCATCCCCATCGGGGTTTTCCCTTAACATGGTTTTTCTCAAGAACAAATCTTGGTGTTCATGTGTATGTGTGTTATTGTTGTATTTACTTTTCAGTTTAGTATTTTGTTTTCAACAATAAGTTTGAAGTTAAATTTTAAAGTATTGAATATTGACATCAACTGATTCACCCCCCCCCCCCCCCCCTCAGTTGATTAGGACATTGTTATTCTAACAAGACCAACTTTTTGGGCATTAAAATGGTCACAATAACCTCTAATAGGGTTTGAATCCATTTTTTTAGCAGTGTCACAAGTTGAAAAGTATGCACTTAGAAGTAACTATGTTGATAAAAAAAAATTGAACATTTATCCAGGCTTTGACAAGTGGTAAGGTGGGGCTCATATAAAATAACTTAGTTAAGTATGTCAAACAAAGGCAAATACATGGGGGAAAGGTTCAACAACTTAGGAAACATAAAGGGGGAGCTTAGGACATGAAATGAGACTAATAATTGAATTAAAGTATCACTTAGGAAACATGATAAATGGTAAGACAACATGGCTAGGAGATAAAATAGGCTAGGAAAAAGTCTAAAAAATATAACAAAATTATATAAGTATGTGTATATGTGGGTGCACACGCATATACCCATGCTTATATAAATAATAATATTTGTATGTTTTTATTGATTGTGTAAATGGTATGTTCTTTATAATAATTAAATAAAGTGTATTTAATGAAATATATTAAATAAAAGTAAAAATAATAGTAATAAAAGGAAAATGCTCTTTGTAGTAAAACTAGCTATCTAGGAGGGAGTTGAACTTGAGACCTCCTAGAAGTTAGGCTAGTTGGTTTCTGTGTGTGCTATGTGTTTTCCTTGAAAGTTATTTGTTTGACTTTCTTGTTATGGTTTTCTTTTAAAGCTATTTTAATTAAATTTATTAAAACTTTGAGTAAGTCTTTTACGGGAATCAATTTGTTTGGTCTTCCAACCAACTATGGAAGTTGGAGAATTTGCTTCCCGTAAAGAAACTCCCCCAACCACATAGTTGGAGGATAAATAATTGCAATTTTGTGTGGTTTGGGAGTTAGAGTTTTGGGAATATTTTTGGGAGTGTTCTACATTGATTTTTTCAGAAATTTATTTAAAGTTTCTGTGAGTTTGAAAGTCTTTGTTTGGTGAAGACAAGTGTGTGTGGATTTCTTGGAGTTTGATTTCCAGAGGAAGATTTTCAGGAGGCTATCTACTCAATGATTAAAGATTAGCAGAGAGACTCCAACCAAGAGAAGAGAATTTCTCCGCAAGACCCCAGGTAGGGTCTAAACTGGGATGAATTATCCAATTCTCCTATGTGTGTGTGTGTGTGTGTGTGTGTGTGTTTACATAAATTCTATATTATTTTATTTATATGTGATAATTTTTTGTGTATTAAAAAGGAAATGTAAATGTTTTAGCTTCTGTGTATTTCTATTATGTTTTCAGGAAGTAAATTATGCATGTTTTATGGTTTTTGGTATTATGAAATCTTCTTGGGATGTTAGGAAAGATTTTAAGCATGTGGGAGGGTTTATTTAACTATTATTGTATGGAATAGGAAAGTTTAGGAATAAATAGGAAGGGTTAGGATGGTTTAGGAATGAGATGCAGTCATTTTTCCTTCTCTTTTGTTCTTGCAGGCTTCTCTGTAAATTATCATTTTACGTTTCATTTATTTTTTTTGAGGCTTAGGTAGTGTTGAGGATGTTTCATGGATGTGGCATTGAGGTCCATGCATCAAGTTGACTTCAGGGAACCTTTCCCAAGCACTCCCCATGCCTAAAAAGTTAATTTTTTGGCCTTTTCAGGTAATTTTGGAATTAGTTTTGAAAAAGTGTCCTACAGTGTCGTACGACTATATACACATACCCAAAAAACACTTGGTCAAATTTTGTATGGAAATTAATGGAATTCTATATGGGTAGTTATGTATTGTCGTATGGGGTTTTTTAGGGTTTCAGGGGCTCAAAATTTGCAGAATTTGGGTTTAGAACCTCTATAACTCATTGCTTATGATTGGGATGCAAGTTGTATCACCTATGTATGTCCTTCACTTTATTTTTTGATGTTATTATGCATTACTTATGGTGTTTTAGTACTTGGCATGTACTTGAGTTCATTTTATGAGGCTAGAACTCGTTCTAGTGGAAGGATTTAAACAAATATAACATTTAAGTATAAGTCTGATATATTTAATTTCTTATAATTTAAGTTATATTTGTATAAATACATTTCAAGATGTTTGAGATAGGTTCCAGCTTAATAGGATTTAAGATGCAGTTTTTAGATTTTGGGGATTTTTAAAAAAATTCTAGACTTAGCCAAATTTCAGGCACAAGAGGGTACCCTAGACCTATAAATAAGCCATGGAATATTGTGTTGAGGCATGTGGAAATTTATATGTTGTATTTTATGATGTATTGAGGTATAAATCCTTCCTATGGTTCTTGTTATGTACATCGTTAAGGTTAGAACTCGTCCTGAGGGCCTAAGTGTGCAGGAGAGTTTCCTAAACCTATGAATCAAGACATGGAAGTGTTATCTTGTATCTTTGCTTGTGATGGGGTAGGGGACTAGGTACTCTAGGTGATTAGATCACCATAGGTGTTGGAACCCTAAAGTGGTTTCCAAATGATCTTATGGGTGGGTTAGTAAAAAGTGATAACCTAATAATGAATCTAGAAAAGGGGGGAAATAAAAGATTATGAAAGAAAACATATTAATGGACACATATTCATGTTGGAGTATTGTGACCATGGGTAACTACCAAGATGGATCCCTATTCAGAAAGGGGGGACCGAGGTTACATGGTTTCCAGGAAGGATCCAAAAATCCAGGATATGTGATGACACTCACCTAGAGGGTATGCTAGAAACCTAACCCTTGTAATTAGTAATGTGATATCTTGTAATGTTTTGTATTTGTTTTCAAGTTAGGGTTTTTGAAACCTTAGAATTCTTAGGGCCTTGTGAGTATCTTGGTTCTATCTCCTAGCACAGGGGGTGGAACTTCACCAGTTTCACATGGTTGGGTGGGCAAAATCTTTCGAGATCTTGTTCGTGGTTCGTGACTTGGATGTGTTCAATTTTATGCATTAATGAAGATCTTTCTATTTTGTATCATGTATTATTGAAAAGAAAGATGAAAAGATATGTTGTAATTCCTTCGGTCCATTTTGGTACTTACTATTGTAATGAGATTCATTATCAAAAAAATGTAATTGAAAAGAAAGCAATGTAATTGGGAGGGATAGTTGTAGGGTTTGTTTCAAGGGTTTTTATTTGAAAGATCAAAGTTGGAAATATGTAAAGTGTAAACATTGAATTAAATTATTTATCTCTCCTATGTTGAAATAAAAGGAAATGTTTATTATGCTAAGGTTAAAATGTAATTTGTAAGAATAGCCATTTCAATGTGTAGAAAAGAGAAATGAAATTGGTTTATGGAGTAAGGAATATAATTGTAAAGGAAATGTTACTTTCTTACCCTATCTATTAAGTTTTGAAATGTGAAAGTAAAGAAAAGAAATGAAATTCAATTGGATAAGTAATGTAAATATGTTAGTAAATGAATTCATTAAGGGAACCTAAAGAAATGTAAATTTGAATGTATTAATGATGTAATGTTAAAAAAAAAATTGTTAGTTGCAATTTTAGGTCATTAGACCTGATTCCTTATGGGTTCCCTGGCAGGGACATTAGATCCCGTAACCGACAAGGTTAAAGCATTGAGGAGTGCATCGAGAACCAAAATTGAAAAAGCTAGAAGAGTTGAATGGGACGGTGGAGGTATGAGAATCAACACCATTGTTGATCCCGAGACTAAATTCGGTGCATATGCTATTGGCTACAAAATATTTCAATCTAAAAGACCTAACAACATGCCATGTGGAGCTATGGATATAGCTTATAAGATGGTGAAGAAAGGTTTTCAATTGGACCTCGTTGAGCTCTTATTGAAATAGTTAGAAGAGAACATGAGAACCATCAGGTCGAAAAATTATAATACATGTAAGTTTGGTTCACTACTATGCATATTTTTCTGTGCAAAACTTTTTCCCCTTAGTTAGTAATGTTGATTGGAATACTAACCGAGTGGTCATTTTACAAATAAATGATTTTATTCAAAGTTTGCGACTAGATTTTTTTAGCATTATGGATGTATATTTTGAGCAATTCAACGACCAAATGCATCAAAGAAGAAGAATACCAGGATAGTTGGTTGAGGAATATAAGGATGATATATGTTTCTTAGTGGATACCGACACCACTCTAATCAAGGTGGTTGAACTAAGAATAGTATGGTTAGCACTGATGGGCTATGAACTTGACATTGACCAAGCTTCTAGGTCAATAAAGGCTTTACTATCTGAGCCCAAAGATCCACATGCAACTAGGTTTGGAATCTATGAATAGGCCAAACAAAGAATTAAAATGGATCTAGTCAGAGTCAAGGTGACTAAGAAGTCTAATAAAATGATGGACACATTGCTAAAATAGTTCATAGATGATGCAGAAGAGGACAAGGCATCTGAGGATATTCCAGTTGAAGTGGCAACTGAGGAATAGTTACTGATAGGTAATAGTGAGCATGATGAGGAGGAGACCAAGTCTGATAAAGACATTCAATCTACACCGTTCAAGGCCACGGGAAAGAGGAAGCAGGTAGTAGTATAGACAAGAGCAAGGACAAGGTCTACAATAGTTTCTTCTCTTCCTCTGAAGAAAGGAGTTGTGAAAATTTCTAGGCCCACTCCTACAAAGACATCAAAAGAAAAAGTGAGGTTCCCAAGCCACATCTGAGCTACCCAAGAAGAGGAGGAATTTAATTAGAGAAAATCATGAAGTTGATGAATAAGATGAAGAGGGAGACCAAAATAAGTTTAAAGTAGTTGTAAATAAGAATCCATTTGTTGATGAATTCGCTATGACAATAAAGGAAATTGGCAGTCTTAGCAACCCAAAAATGAGTCGGTATGTACATATGTCTACCGAAGATCAGGAGAAGATAGAAGAGGCCATCATACTGATGATGATCAAATTTAAAAAGGTACCAGTTGAATTTGCTAAATATGTACCTAAGAGTTTGTATGATAAAGTGTCTACAAGATGGACTTATGCCTTGCACACTAAGAAAAAGATGAGGGAACATTCACTAATATTGGCTATGCCTACGATAGAAGAATTGATGACACAATATTCAAAAATATTTCTAGTGAAGAGTAGAGCACTAAATATTTTGGTAGGAAAACTTAAGGATGTTGATGAGAAAAGTCAACTCTTATGGACTACAATTCTTACTACCCGAGCAAAAGCTGACAAGCTGGCATTGGTAGTCATCCCCAAGAAGAAAAGAAAAAAGAAAGGTAAAGGTATACACTTGGATGATGTCAATCTAGCTACTAAGGAACTGATTGATCTATCTAACATCAAAGTACTAGACACTACCATTGCAATTGATTTTTATCTGGCAGGTTATAGAGAAGATTACAAGAATCCTCTCGAGTAATTGATAATAACATGGACAGATGATGTGTTGATTGAAGACATCACAAATGGATATCTTGATGATATCAACAATGATGAAGATGTGAACATTGATGCAGTTACAACTGAGGAAACTGTACCTACCGAGGTAGAAACAAGTGAGATATCAGGTGACTTACCAATTTTCATACAAGTTGTTGAGATCATATCACATAAGGAACCTGAAGGCTCAACCCCCAAGAAACAAAAAGATACAACAAAGGAACAAGGGACAACTAAATAGGGAAAAATAGATAATAATACTTCCAATTAGCCTGAGTAAGCAAAGGCATTATCACAAGCACCGGAAGAAGCTAAACCGACAGATACAACACAAAAAGATACCACCAACGAAGTCGAAGGACAAACCACTGAGACACTAGTCATTGGGAAACCTAAGGAGGAAAGTGTGTCTACTGAGCCCGAGAATACAAATATGGAGACCAAAGCTCTTGTTCCATTTATCAAATCAACAACACCATAAAAGAAGAAGAAAAAGAAACACGGTAAAGGACCAGTTACACTGGATGAAATAATTGAGATACCATAATGTGACCCTA
Organism: Chamaecyparis obtusa; assembly: GCA_027943335.1. Lineage (NCBI taxonomy): Eukaryota > Viridiplantae > Streptophyta > Pinopsida > Cupressales > Cupressaceae > Chamaecyparis > Chamaecyparis obtusa. The sequence continues at coordinate 127,127 of BSBK01004923.1, read as the reverse complement.
GAACTTTAGACCCCAAGGCACTTAGAAAATATGGGGAATTGTGCACAAGGAAGGCTGCACAAGAAAAGCTAAAGAAGGAGATCAAAAGTAAACAAATTCTAGAGGATGTTAGAGATATCTTATTGCAAGTGGTTCCTAAGATCAATGTCGATGAGGATACTCCCATCCTTGATCAACTTGAAACTCTAACATGTCACATAAATACCTCGAATATTCATGCAAAAAAGAGAATAGAGGAAAGGGTAGAGGCAAAGATACAATTGAAACTTGCAGAAAGAATAAGCCAAGAAGTGGCAGTAAATAAGGTTAAGCTATCTAAGGTAATAACCGAGCTAGAAACTATTACTCAAGGAATTATTCAAATTTTGTTTAAATTGTTCACTATTGACCTATTCACTGTCGAGATCAATGAAAAGATAAATAATTTGGATGAATAAATTGAGGTTAGTGCTAATTGTTCTCTAACTGAGCCAAATGCTTTTCACAAGCATATATTAAAAGTTCAAGAACTTGGGTGGTTGAGATCATATTTGAGGAAGTAGGAAGACACCATAAGTGATGAGGTCACTGAGCTACAAGCCAAGTTGCTTCCACATCTAAAAATCATGGAGAGACATGTACAAAAGGAAAAAGCTTTATTTTCCACTCCCGAGATCTCTTTACTTGAAAACATTTTTGATATGCATGCACAAGTCAATCTAGAGAACATTGCTCTTGACAAATTGAAAGAGGACTGGGAAACCTCTTAGCTTCACTAAAGAAAACCCACCAACACATTTTTGATAAGTTGTAAGTACATTTTTTGTCTTGGCATTAATTTTAAAAAGGGGGAAAGACATGTATATGCCACTATGTACTTCACACCACCGAGAGCATGCACAAAGGGGGAGTTTGTAAAGAAAAGAGTCTATGTATATAGTTTGTACATATATGGAGTTAGTATATTTTTTATTTAATCATTACATATACATAAGGTTTTGATACTGATGCCAAAGGGGGAGATTTTTATCTTTGTTTGAGCATTAATGGATTGTAATTAGTATCAATCAGATTATTTAGTCGGTAAAGGTTGGAATAAGGAGACAAACAAGTCAGTCAATCAAGCATACAAAGCCTTCACAGTGAGAAAAGACAAGGCAGAACTTCAAGTTACCCGAATACAAGTTTGACCGAGCACACTTACCAAGCGTCAGGAAATTATCGAGTACCAAGCTAGTGATCATCGAGCATTCATACACCCTGAGCATCAATAATTTACCAAATAGTGAATGCAGTGACTACCGAGTAAACTAGGAAACAACATAGTAATCAATAATGGCACATACATCTATGCAAATGGTTTACACCAATCAATAAATAGTTTACCAAGATCGAGACATATTTAATGTAGATGTAATCATTAACTTTTGTGATGATTCCTATGTAATGTTAGATCTAGGTTATTTTTGTATACCATTGATCTTAGGTTTTCTAAGATATTGTAAACCCTAATTAGGTCAAGTCAGTTTGATATATAATTGTCAATATGTCATTATGATCATGTATCATGAAGTAGTAGCTGCACTAAGGACATCAGGAGATCAGACAAGGGTTTATGACAGAAGGTTTCTTATAGAGGCAATCAGTTTTCAGAACAACATACAAGGCTACCGAGTAGAAAAAAAGAGCACATACATCACACTGAGGTGATATTTCTTTGATACTTCATAGATCTGAATCAAACAAGTATAAGTTGTTATTTACATATACTTTATTGTTATCAATTTAACCATTGTAACAGATCAAAATCTCTTAACATAGTGGACTTAACAGTTCTTGTTTAAATCTCTTAACCAAGTACACACATACTTTTTGTTGTTAAAATCCTCTAACCAGGTAGATCTAGTCAATCTTTTTGTTACTCCTAATAGGCTAAGATCATCATAAGTGATCACAACTTGTAAGCCTTAACTAGTATACTTTATTATTGCAGTAGTGAAGATTTGTGGGTGCCATCCCCACCGTAGTTTTTACCTTCTAACAAGGGTTTATGCGTAACCAAAATATATGTGTCATGAGTATTTATTTTCATGGATGATTTATTGTTTTGTTTACATGCACTTTACATTTTCAGTTATGTGAATGTATGTTTGAAACAAGAAAGTAGTTGGTTAATAGATATCTATTATTGAAAAGTTTAAGTGTTAAAAAAATTTGTGGGTATTCATTCACCCCTCCCCTCTCAGTACTTGTCTTTCCATAATCCCAACATAATCATTTGTACCTTTCAAATATCTAAATATCCTCTTTACTGCTGCATAATGTGATTCCTTAGGATCAGCTTGAAATCTCACAACAATTCCAACTGCATGTGCTATATCCGATCTTGTGTGAGATAGATATTGCAAACCTCCAATCATAGACCTGTACTTCCTTTGTTCAACTATAGGATTCTCATCTTTTCTAGCTAACTTATGACCAGTTACCATAGGTGTACCAACAGGTTTACAACTTTCCAAACCAAATCTCTGCAATAAGTCTTCAGATACTTAGTCTGAGATAAGAAAATACCATCATTGTTCTGCACAATTTGCAAACCCAAGAAAAAATTAATTTCTCCAATCATGCTCATCTCAAATTCTTTCTTCATTTCATAAGAAAATTTATCACTCATCTCATCTTCTCATCCAAAGATTATATCATCAACAAAAATAACAACAATCAGTAGACCATTCTCTATTTCTTTTAGATATAAGTTGATGTCTGCAGTACCTTTAGCGAATCCCAATTTTACCAAATATTTATCCAACCTTGCATACCAGGTTCTAGGTTCTTTCTTTATTCCATATAGTGTTTTGTTCAACTTACAAACCATATCTCCTTCTTGGGTCAAAGTAAAATTGTATGGTTGCTCAATGTAGACTTCTTCTTCTAATTCACCATTCAAAAATGCTAACTTCACATCCATCTGATACACTTTGAATTTCTTAAAGGCTGCATATGCCAAAAACATTCTTATTGCTTCAATTCTTGCAACAGGTGCAAATGTTTCTTCATAATCTATACCTTCTTGTTGTGAGTATTCTTTACATACTAGTCTTGCTTTGTTTCTTACAACTTTTCCTTGTTCATTCATCTCATTTCTAAAAACCCATTTAGTTCCAATAACATTTTTGTCCTTAGGTCTGGGAACCAATTTCCAAGTGTTATTCTTCTCAATCTGATCCAATTCTTCCTTCATTTCTTGAATCCAATTATCATGTTTACAAGCTTCATCAGTAGAGTTAGGTTCAATCTCAGAAATCAGACATAATTCTTCATGTACCTTATTTCTTGTCATAACCCCTTTGTCTTTGCTCCCAATAATCTAATTAGAGGGATGATTCTTTATCAGGTTCTTATTAGGTGTTACTGTTTCAACTCTTGTTTCAATTCTAGGTTTAGATTTTGGTTCTTCTCTTTGTTCTTCATCATGAATCTCATTCTGCAAATCATTGTTAGTTTCATAAAAAAATTCAACATTTTCTTGATTAGTTTTAGGATAGGCTTCTTCATCTGAATTATAATCAAGTACCCTTTCCTAAATTCTAAACTTTTCATCCACTTTAACATTTATGCTCTCAACAATAGTCTTATTTCTCTTATTAAAACATCTATGAGCTTTTATTTTCAATGAATAACCAAGGACCATACCTTCATCACTTCTCGTATCAAACTTACCAATATCATCATCTCTCTTAATGTACACTTACTTCCAAAGATTCTAAAATATTTTACTAATGGTGCATGTCCAAACCATAATTCATAAGGAGTCTTGTCTTTATCTGCTCTGATCTGCACTCTATTTATTGTATATACTATTGTGTTTACTGCTTCTCTCCAAAACATCTTTTCTACATCATTCTCAAACAACATATCTCTTGTTGCCTCGGTTACTGACATGTTTCTTCTTTTAGCAATACCATTTTGCTCAGGTGTTTTAGGGGCTAAAACTTGTCTCTTAATGCCATTCAAAAGTATTAAATTCATTTGAAGTTCTCCACCTCTATCAGATCTTAAACATCTAATCTTCATTCCTGATTCATTCTCAACTCTATTCTTAAGCAATCTAAACTTTTCAAATGTTTCTGACTTTTCTTTAAGAAATGCTACCCACATCATCCTAGTAAAGTCATTAACAAGAATCATAAAATACCTTTCTCCATAGAATCCTCTTGTTCTTTTAGGACCACTCAAATCTGTATGAACAATCCCTAATTTTTTTGTTGTGGTGAACTTCTTGCTGGGAAAATAACTTCTCTTATGTTTTTCCATAACACATTCCTTGCACACCATGTTAGTAGGTTTCACAATTTTAGGAAAATCTCTTATTGCAAATGTAGTGCTTTCTTTCACAATGTTATCAAAGTTTATGTGACAAAACATTTTGTGTCATAACCAACTGTCATCAACTTTAGCAATCAAACATGTCATTTCAGTAGGATTCAAGTGAAATACATTACCTCTGGTTCTTTCTCCTGTTCCAATCATCTTACCATTCTTATCCTTGATCATACAAGTCTTTTCAGTAAACCAAACTTGATATCCCTTATCAACTAATTTTCCAACACTTAAAAGATTATGTTTTAATCCATCCACAAAGTAAACATCATCAGTGTTGGTATTTCCATCAAGAGTAATAGATCCTATTCATTTTATTCAGCAAGGTGCATTTCTTCCAACTCTAACAATTCCTCCATCATAATTGTTAAACTTTATAAACTTATTCATATCACTAGTCATGTGATGTGAATAACCACTATCTATGATCCAATCATTTTTCTTTTCAACTTGTGATACTAAATCTTTTTCTTCTTTGACTTCGGTTTCAGAATTTTCTTCTTTTATTCCAAAAATTCCTATATCATCACTTTTATTATCACTTTCACTTAATAATTTCTCAATACTAGCTTCAAATTCTTCATCATTAGCATAATAAAATTCTTTAGGTCTTCTAGGCTTAAAGTTCTTTGTATATTTCTTCACTCTCTTAGGACATTCAGAAGCAAAATGACCATATTCTTGACAAGTCTAACATTTAAAGATTTTCTTACCTGTTGGTTCTCTTTTCACAAGCAACGTAATTCCTTCTTCAATCTTTCTATCTTCTTCATTCTTAGATCTATTGTTGTTGGCATAACCTCCACTGACACTTTCACTCCTTGAAAGGTAGGGTGAACACTAAGTGCGTAAAGGTAGTTTCAATCCTAGCTAGATTGTTTCAGACTTATCTTTGTTGCTTCCAATCTTCCAAGAAGAGTCTCTCTAGTAAACTTCTCAGTACAAGGTATTTTTATAAGTAGTGTTTGTTGTTGCACCAAAAGATTGACCTATTAATGTTAGATACAACCATGTCACAAATCTTGAGGGGAGTGCTGACCATTTTTCCAACAATCTCCCCCTCAGCATCACCCAAGAAGATTCAAACCCATGACTAAGCTCTAATACCACTTGTTACAAGTAGTGGTTGTCATTGCACCAAAAGATTGACATGTTAATGCCTCATACAACCACTAAACTTATAGAAGACATAGGAGGTTGTTAAACCATGTCACGAATCTCAAGGGGAGCACTAACCATTTTTCCAACATGTATGACTTTTAATCATCTGTGTTGTCTACTTAGATGCTGGCATTGGGGTTTTCAAGATCTTCCATATGATTTCATCTTCATCCTTATTTCATTCACAAGATTTGATACCTACAATAATCTCTGATATTCTACCAATATAGCTTCTAACATATTCATCTTCCATCAGTTAGCCTCTTGAAATAAACATATCCAATTTTGTAATCTGATTCTCTTAGCATGTTTATCACCTTCAAAGGTAGATCCCAAAGCTAACCAAATTTCATGAGATGTCTTTAGAGTTTTTACCTGACTGTATTCATTCTCAGGAAGAGCTGACAAAAGTATGTTACACATGAATAGATCTCTTTATTTTTCAATGCAATCCTCAATATTTTCTTCTTCAATGATAGTTTTCTCATTCATTGTGATCAACCAATATCCTGTCCCTAAACATAGCAGATGTGTCTTCATCTTCTCTTTCCAATTTTCATAGTTAACTCCATCAAACTTAGGACTTTCTTTTCTAAAATGACTCGCCATGGATCTCCTTAAGTTGTTAAAATTTTCCTTCAAGGACCTGATGCTTTGATACCAATTGTTAGAAAGTAAAGTCCACCAAGATAACTGAGAGGGGGGTGAATCAGCTATCTAATTAAAACAAATTTTATCAACATTATTATATCTAAAACATGTTGTAATGCCTCGCCAGGGAACCCAGGAAAATTTAACCTAAAACATGTCACTAAGTTTATAAAATAATTTATTTTTTCTTAAGTGTTTACAAACAATGATGATAACAATGCAGAAGCAATACAACCATGAGATACAAACAAGTACAAATACACAACTCAATTATAGTTAACAATCCTCAAGGGTCCCATGACATAGAATTACGTAAAAAAAAAATATTTAGATTAATAATAATTACAATTAACTCATATGAATATAAAAACATCCAACACCATAAGGTGTACATACTGAAACAACATCCTCTACACAAGTCGTAGGGTATGTCATAATAACCAAATACAAAATATGATACAATATCTACAACTCTGAAGCACTAATATAGGATATAAACATGAACATCAAAGATAGGAATGAAAAAGCCTCCAATGAAGAATAAGAAGAATGTAACAAGTACAAGCATCCTCCAACATCGCTACAGGAATGTCAAAATCTCAAATGGTAAAAGATAACACTACCACCCGACCTCATGGAACCAAAGGTCCACTCCCACCATGCTGAGGAGATAACAAACCCCACTCGAATAACAAACATAATCAAAACATCTAAGAAAAGGTCATGAAGGCTTTCTAACTCACAGGTACCACAACTAAAGATAAATAAACATCAAGTAACCAACACGTACCAAAACACCAAGTAATATAAAATAAACCACTGGGTAATAATGAGACAAGGACACACCACTAGAGGCAAATGCAGAAACTATGGAGGAGACTTAGGCTACAAACTATGGGAGTGTCATCACATGGACAACTACTTGAGTTACCCTAGACTGGTCTTTCTAGACCCCATACCCTCAAGCGTTTATCAGGTTGATTTACCCTGGACTGGCCACTCTAGACCCCAGACCCTTAACATGACCCATGCGGAACCAGAATACCCTCTCATGAAGATGAGGAATCCTAATCATACCTACTCTCTAGGTATCATCTCATTCCCATCCTTAGCCTACACAAGCACTCGAGGCATGGGCAAGGCAATAAAATTATCTTATTAATATTTGTCTAACAAATTTATTAAGTTATCACTTATTACACAACTTACAATAGGTTACCCTGGTACTGACCACTTTGGGTCTTGGACCCCTATTGTAAGCCACTCTCCTAAGATGTACCTATTTAACCTCCCCTAGGCTCACAAGTCACCAATAATCAAATGAGTCTCATAAAAATATATTGATCAAATTCCAGTCCACAAAATATATTAGGGACACACACTATTTCTCAAACCAAAATATCATAACCACTCTCTCAAAGAGTTCACATAACATGAGCTTAGGTTTCAACAAGGTTGGGTAGAAATTGTCAAAATAATATAACATTATAATGCATAATAAATAACCACATAAGCATCAATAGAACAACACACCCTACCTCTGGTATACACACCCTAAAAGGCCAATAGAATTCCATATGAACCTCACCAAGTAAAGCAACAAATACACCCAAAGGACACATCACAAAATCAATCTCAGATGTATAAAACAATTCAAGTAAATTCTAATTGTCCAATTTGGTTATAAAATGTTCATGTAAAAATCACATGTATAACAAAACACTAATTGTCTAATAACAAAATAATGATATACATATATTTTTTCAAATATAAATAATATTGCTATATATAAGAATTTATTGATTAAATTAATGTTTAACATAGAAAATGTCAATTTTTAATAAATATTAATTTCATTAATATCTATTAAAACAAGATTCAATAAATTAACAAATATTAAATCAATATTTAACATTTATAAATTAAAATTATAAAATTCACATTAACAAATATAATTCAATTATAAACTAAATAATTATAAACTAAACTAGACTATGAATTCCCATTAATCAATAACTAAATTTAATTATAATATATAATTATTAAATTGTAACCAATTTAATTATAAATATATACTAAATTATATCTAAATAATAATGAGCTAAACTTAATTACGTCGTAGGTGTTTCCCTATGAAAGGGTTCAAGCTAAAATTTGCATCTGACAGATGTAAATCCTGTAGATAGAATGACTCCCATTGAAGTCATATGGAGCGTTCTATTTTTGCCACTTTACATGTCGATTTTAGATAACAGTGACGTAAAACTGCACAATGGATCTGCTCAAATAAAAAACTGTGTCGATTAGAAATCCTAATAAATTTTTTATTCAAACTTACCATGTGACAAGTAACAAGAGAAAGTCAGGGGTGTTAAATCACCCATAGAAACATGCATAACAAAAAAAAACTTAAATAAACAACCCTTTTTGCATAAGAAATGGTGACACAACATACCCTTGGCATGCTTGAGAGGATAATAAAAAAGAGACTACTATGCTTGGTACGAAATCTAAATTGGGTGCAATAAATTTATGATTGGTAAAAAGGGCATATTAAAGTCGGCCTTATTTGACCACAGATAAAAGAAGCACTCAATACATATATACAATTATATATATAACAGATAATTGATTACTTATGCTTTTATTTATTTTATATTTGACATTTAAGAATTCAATAATTTATTTCTAGAATACTAATCATTTCACCATGATTTTTTTTATATGAAATAAATTAAGGTAACTTTATCCACGGACATAAATTTTCAATCAATGTAGAAAGTCCCTACCTCACAGAGGAAATGAATCAAATTTGAAGAAGACAAAGAATGAAACCCTTTCCAAATGAATCCCACACTTTCAAACAAAATCTTCTAAATTCATCCAAGAGAGCTCCTCCAAAACCTGATAGAAACCCCGAAAATAATACCCAAAATCCCTACATAAAGAAAACCTATCCCTCCCAGGGTTTCCAAAACATGCAAACTCTAAAGCAGAACTCTCTCTCTCTCTCTCTCTCTCTCTCTCTAGTTGCATGATAAAATAACTCAAAAATAAATAAAGCACTTTAAAATAAAACTTGAACTCAACTTTTAACTTTAATTATAATTTCAATTTCACTTAAACCATATGTGCAACTTAAATTGCATATAATTATTTAATTAAACAATAAATACTTTAGCACATAAATAACTATGCAAGCTGATAAATTAAATAATAAATAAATCAACTATGCTTTTTAATTTACATTAGGATTTAATAATTAATAACACCTTTTAATTCTAAATTTAAATCTTTTAATTCAATTGTTTAATTAACAGAGGTATTTAATTACCTTTAATAATTAAATATGCTCTATAACTGAAATTACCACATTCATAAAATATAAATATTTAAATCTCAAAATTATTCCTAACTTAATTAATAAAATCAAATAATACACACAAGAAAATCCACTTGACTCCCAAAACTCAAAAAATGACTAACTGTATATCAAACAACACCAAAAAAGGGCTCACGAATTCATGTCATATTGATGAATTTGATGGGTAGAAACAAATACTTGCCCAATATTTAGGACAATCAATGGCTAGGGTTAGGATTTGGATTTGTATGTCATCTCCCCTCTCTTACCATTGAGATTTTGCGATAGGGCACGCTCATACTGACAATTTAGGGAAGTCGATGCCCGGTACCTACAAACCTGCATAAAAGATGAGCATGTACATACATGTATAAGTATAAACAAGCAATGGTGGGGATTGGCCAATTGTGTGGATCTCACAAGCAAGTAACTACGACTTTGTCCCTCAACCACATCAGGCATGTAAAAAAGAAATAAAAAACATAGACATGCAAGTATGGGGTTAGTAAAACAATAAGCATTAATGATATCCTAACATATAATTCATCATCCTAAAATAACCATAACATATAGAAAATCAAACTATGGGAGGGGCATTACACATGTGATCAACATAAATAACAACCATAAAAAGATAATCATACACAATGACACTAGATTTGTTAACTAGGGAGCCTCTTGATCATAGAGTAAACCCCAATGGGGATGGTACCCACAAAAGATGTACTAATATGAAAATTCCTTGTGAGAGGATGGACCTTGTTAGGAGTCTATGAAATACATTCAATACATATTCAGTCCTTGTTAGGAGACTTTGAATCCCTGTGAGGAGATTCCAACCCCGTTAGGAGTTGTGGAAGGCAGAAGGACCCACTGTCCAAACAGCTTCAAGGGTAAGATAATTGAACACACTGTCCAACTGATCTCTATATTATCCAAACAGAATAATACCAAGTATAAATGATCTCAGAAACTTTTCTTCACTCCTTAGACTATGCCAAAATCGCATCAAACAATTCTCCAGATCTCAATACCAGATCTTCTCACTTTGCATCACATAACAATCCCTTAGATCACTTATTCACATTTTTTCACATTCACTTCTTACAATAATCAAGGAAAAAAATCCATTTTTTATACCATGCTCAATGTTTCATAATTGAGTCAGCCAATTAGGTTTAATAAATTACAAAATATGAAACATTACATGTTACATAATATTTCCATCATTACACAAAATTGTCGGCTCACAAACTTAATAAATCTTCACATGTTCAACCTATGACTATGTTGACTCATCCAGGTCACCTCTGTAATGTCTTCAACCTCTGTGTAACTTTACTTGTCCAGATTCTATCCCTGTTAGGAGATATAATCCGAGTATCACAAACCGCTTCTCAGGAACTCTGTTAGAACACAGTTTCCACTAGATTACTTATAAATGACGCAAATACTTGAATTTATGTATGCACTCTTAACCATGATATCAGGACACCATAAGAAACATGTCCTCATCTCCACATAACCTCATCTATAATGATCTATGTGCGCTAACTCAAACTCTGTCTGCTACTCTACTAATCTTCAATATAAATAGTATGTTGACATCAATGACAAACACAATCATGAATGCAACATGTGACTGCTCCAGTAATGCTAGAATACTCCCCCATAAGACATATTCAGCATTCATGCTAATAATGTATATGTGTGTGTGTGTGTGTGTGTGTGTGTGTGTGTGTGTGTGTGTGTGTGTGTGTGTGTATGTATGTATGTATGTATGTGTGTGTGTGTGTGTGTGTGTGTGTGTGTGTGTGTGTGTGTGTTTATAGACACACACATTTCAGACTTTCTTATTCTCACGTATATTTACTTCATATTATCCCGCACATGTTTTCAATTATTGCACACTCTCATCTCCCACTTTCCCCTTTACATATGGCCCCTTAATGCTTTTTCATTATGTCTTTCTATAATAACTCTTAATTATCTTATTCCCATGAATTTTCCTTTTATTATGTAATATTTTACTCTTTTATATATTATTTATGCACATTCAAGATTTTTAAAGGTTATTTAAGGGGTATATATTGAATATATGGCTCTAGAAATTACCTAAATGACATATGTGGTGTCTCACAACCTTATATCTTACCAACATTGTCTTCAAGCCTAAAATATTATCTTATCCTTAAGATATATTAGTGAAACCACTTATATCCTTCATAAATTCCTTTCTCTCCATGGTTCTTACTTAGTAGAAACCCTCTTTGTTTTTGTGACACGCCTCTATTGTAGTCTTTGCAATAATTTTTTACTTATTTTCAACATCATCCCCCTTGATGCACTTAGTAGCACCCATCTTGGCACACTCTATTTGTACTCAAACATTTAACATTTTCTTGATTGTTATTATTTTGTACATATGAATATGAATATTTATTCTCATACAAATGTTTAAACATATATGTGATTTTTCCCTAATTATATCCATCAAAGAATCCACAATTCATTGGTATACTTTTCTTTTTCTTCTTTATATTCCAACACGTGTTTTAGAATGACCTTTTATTCCACAAATGCTACAAGGATGAAGATCCCAACACCTTTCTTTACCATGTTCTTTTCTATGACAATGAAAACATTACATTTCTTGAATAGATTTTTTAGAAATTTATGTAATTGTAATGTATCAAATTATTTTCCATTTCTAGGTACTTCATTATTTATCCTCACAATTAGTAGAATGTGCTCAAAAAAATTTCTTATATTCAAAATCATTATCTTCAATTTTACAATTTCTATCAAAATAAGATTGAGCTATATCATTTTTGTTAGATGATTCATACATGAGTAATAAAACTCATTTGTATCACATGAGGCATTACATAGTGTAGGATTAGGCTATAGGCATTGATTCCCTTTTGACATGTTGTAAGTAACTGATCCTCTACCATCCTAAAAAAGTAAGCACTCTTGTTAGGTGTTCATTTTTATCCCAATTTTAGCTTGTATGGGTTCCAACATTGATTTCATGTCCTATCTCATTTGCATCCTTCAAATCAATAGTATTTGTTCAAAACTTGAGGATGGCTCTAACTTCCATGCATGATTTCCCATTTTCCATCCATTCGCATAATTTATCCTCTACCTAGTTCCTTTGTATGCATTTTGGGATTTCAAGATTTTTCTTGATTTCCTAGTGAGTTGAGACTTTCACCACCCATTTTTAGCACACACCCCTAGGTGCCAAGAAAACTTTGGAAACATGTGCTTGGGCAAGGTCAACTTAAGTCGGCCTTGTCCTGGATGAGGTCGACCAAAGTCGGCCTTGTTCTAGGGCTTTCCTTTTTAGTGAGCTTCGCACCCGATGCAATGGTTTATCTTTTAGACCATTAATTGGGATCGACCTTGCAAAATATGGGCCCCAAAACATGTATAAAAGGAGACCTCTCCCTCTCATTTTGGCATCCATTGCATATCGACAATTCATGATCAAGAGACATCAGCATGCAATATATCATTCATCTAGTGTGCATTCAAGAGACTCAAGTTCAAAGAAGCCATCAAGCATTACAAGTCTTCTTCTTCTTCTCTTTCTTCCTTAATCCAGCATTGTGGAAAACTACAACTTTCATCATTCAAGGGTTTGCTTTCATGATTTCCTATTGGGTTTTTGTGGAATCCAAACTATTGCATCAACACTTGTGATCATCTCCAAAGAGGCATTACATCATTGATGTATAAGTTGATTTGTGTTTCAAGTCTAGATTAAATTTCTTTACCCAACTTCAATTTCATTTCAAAGTTAATTTCTATGCAGGGGCTTGACCAAGACAAGCCACTTAATACAACATTTTTCCCCTTCTTTTTGTGTGCAAGAACAAGTTTTTAGAGTTTTGAATCCAAATTTCAGGAGTTAAAGAACCATTTGTAGATCCTTTACATATTGCATCAGATTTAGAGTCTCTGGGACAAGGTCGACTTTAGTCAACATAGTCTTTTGGATCTAGAATTTTTAGAGTCAGAAGTTGTAGGTGTCAAAGTGCCAAATCTAGAACCATTTTTTATTCCAACATCTCCACAACAATCAAAACTTGATCTAAAGTTCACTTGTCCTCTCCTAGCCTCAAGGTGAGTTCATCCTTTCTATTTTCCTCTCGCACTTACTTTTACATATCAGATATGTATTGCTTTTATCATTTACGTATCAGGTTTACATATTGATCACACTTTATTCAATAAGGAATACCCAAATCCCCCTTTTACCTAGATTTTGCATTAGCACCCCTTCATCATTTTTGGGTTGTGTTAATTAGTTTTGTTTAAGGGTGGGTTTGTATTCCAATGCACAATATGATTTGGTGAGTGATCTACGTCCTAGCTTTGCTCACCATTTTATATTGTACGTTTTGGTGAACCCAACTCGTTATTTTTCCATTCTAATTTTGGTTTTAGATTCCCTCTCTATGCATTTAGATATCTAGATCTATTTTGTATGCATTTACATCATATTGCTACGATCTATGCATTTGAATATCTAGGTTCATCTATTATATAGATCTGATAGATTATTTTCTTATTTCAATTTTATTTCATCATCCCTCGATAAAATATTTTCCTTTTCCATCATGTTCATCTTCTTCTCCACATCTTCTATCATCTTTCGAACCTCATTAAAAAAAATTGACTTCTCTTTTTGGACTTTTCTTATAGTTCTTTCTTTTTTATTTTAACATTGTGTAATTCTTGTCTAAGATTTTATTTTTTCACATAGTAATTCATATATCCTTTCCTAACTCATTTACCCTTGCTTTCAATTCTACATTACGTTGTTTAATTTTTATCAAATTTTCCTCCAAAATAGTTTTTCACACATTAAATTCTTATTTACCTTCTTTAATCTTTTTTTAATCTTTCCTATTGAAACAAATTTTCCCTTATTATGCAACAACCTAGGGAGCCAATGTTGAAAGAAAAACCTTGACCAAAGTGTAAGGTTTAATATTCCAAATGACATTTGTGGTGCCTCGCAACCCTTATCCTGCCAACACGAACCTTTTCATGAGAGAAGCTTTCGTTTGGGGGAATGTGTTTTGGAAATAGGAAGGTTACATAGATGTGTTAACTGTGTTAACTCACTTGATTTGGACCAAGGTAAAAATCCTCTTACCAATTATTTTTAAAAAAATAGTATAATTATTATTTTTTTCAAATATATGGTTGTGTTTCACTTTTATGTACATAGTCAATATGACAACATGGCAATTGTGTCTTATTGCCTATGAATATAATAAGTTAATAATGATTACTAAATATATCTTAATAATATGCTAAATTTGTTTTTCATATAAAGTTAACTACAATAATAAGTAATCACATTAGAGGTATTCAAGGGAAATCATTTCAACCTTATTAAACATGTAATACAATGAATATTATCTCATGAAATCAATAAAATATTTCTTTTTTTTGGTGCTCTCTATAATCATAGTGTTGTAGACACCTAAATTTGATTACATAAATTCAGTAATTTTATTTAGGCTTCCCCTAGGACATCATATTAATTAAATATTATTATTTGGTTAATTTATGTCATCCCCTAGTTAATTAATTTAATTAATTAACTATAGTCCGATTGATTATCTATATGACAAACCTATAGTTTGTAATTAATTTCCTCTATTAATTTAAATAGATGCACATATCTAATTAAATTAATTTATAAAACCCCTTTTTCCTCTCACCTTGAATTAAATAAATATTTAATTCAACTCCCAACCCCTTCACACATGCTAATCACCCTTAATTAGCTAATGACCCATGATTAGCTAATCTAACCCTCCACTCATTCTCTCTCCTCCCATCACATCCTCCTACATTTCCCACTTGCCTCCTAATCCAAGCCTAATCACTCCCTAAGCATTTGCACAATCATAATCCATGGATTAAGAAATCCTAAGCCCTATCAAGTCAACCCGCATGTCACATCCTCACATCCCCGAATTCTCTCACCTCATGTCAACCTTAAATGCTCTTACATCCTCTTACACACTCCATCCTTCTCTTACACCTTTGTCCCCTCTCACATCTCCCAAAATGGTCACATTCCCCCATTCCTTCCAACCTCTCCTATTGTGGCACTTGTCACAATGAGATGCATTTGAGAAAGCACAATCCATGTGCTCTCTCTCAAATGCATATTGGCCCTTCATCAGGTTTGCATCTTGACCATCCATTCACTCTCCCATTTGCCTATAAATTGAGCCTCCTTCTCTTTCATTTTCATCCACCTTTTATGCAAAGTTATCATGCCCATTTGAGAGCCAAAAACATCAAAAGAAACATTATAATGTCAAATTTCTCTCACACATCTTGAAGCTTGAGCATAGCATTTGAGCACACATTCCATCCTTGGACAAATCTTCTACAACTTGAAGGCTTCTTGGGTTTGAGGTTTGCATTCTCTTGTTGATTTTGTCTTCATTTCATAGGTCTTCTCATAAGTGTTTATTTGATTTGTATTGTTGAATGTTTGGCTTGCTTTATGTTCTTTAACTCTACATTTTAGGTATATACATTTTGGCACTCTCGGTGGGACCCACTTCTATGTAAGGAAACTCAGGTGCGAAAATAGCTTCCTACGCTAATCTCTATAAGAGAGTATTGTGCAAATTCTTTTAAATCCTTACAATTTCAGATTCCTTAACTACTTTAACAAAGATATTGCAACCACATACCATACATACAGAAAAATAGAGAATGACACAATGATATACCCTGGGGAAACCTTTCGGTAAAAACCCCAGCACTCCAAAACCTGCACAATGTATTGATCAAAACTATTACAGCTTACAATAGACTTGCAATGCAAGTTCTTTCAGAAGATTTCTAAACCCTTGAAGACAAATCACGATAGCATAAAATGTTCCAACAATACACTCACATCATATCTCTTCACAACCCTAAAAAAGCTTATATCATGCGCTTCACTTTTTAGGGCTACTCCCAAAGATAATCGTATTGGGGAAGAGTGTACAGTACTCAAATTTATCAGTTGCCACATGTCTTCACCTATCATTGAATCTTCCTGACATAGCTCTTACGTGTCATAGGAATCCGTCATAACCATTTTAGCCATGATCTCCTTACACATAATTCAAGATGCTGACACATCAACATTATTTGCAAGAAATACATTTTACAAAACAAATAATAAGAATAGGAATTATCCAAGGTTGAGACACCTTATTCCTAACATTCTAGGGTCATTTTCTTCATCTTTTTCATCTATTTCATGTTGCAAAACTAACCAAAAACTAACATTTTTTGTTGTTTGAGTGCTTTGCAAGGTGTTTTTGGGTGTTTTGCAAGTTTAGGGCTGAAGAAAATACATTTGCGCCATCATTCCCGCATTCAAATTTTACATAGTGAAAATTTCAAAAAACCACAGTTTTGTAGGAACACGGGTACGGTCTGCGGGAACGCATTCCCGCAAAGAAAATTCTGATATCTTGTCTTTTTCTTGCTCTTTGTCCCAACTTCACCAATTAATTAACTGTACCCTTTTTGCAGGATCACATTCCCGCAATGCGGGAATGCAGTTTGACCAGGCGAGATTGCCTGTGTACTTTTGTAAGTCGTAAGGCATTAATTAAAAATGTTGAATTTTTGCCTTCATTCCCACAACATGAGATTTCCTGTTGACTCTATGGGAACATCGTTTGACTGTAGGAACGCATCTGCAGGTATCAATCACGATTCCACATTTATTGCTCTCTGTCATTTTTTTATTCTGACAGTCCCGCGGGAACACCTCTACATTTTGGCGGGAATGTGGTTTTCTTTTGCAGGATTGCAAGTTTTTTGCGGGAATGTGGGTTAAAAAAATTTAAAAATAGAATTAATTCACTTTCCGTTTGGTGCATTAAAAAGAAAATTGTATGCCTACACAACACTTCATCATTTCGATTTGGGCATAAAATAAACAAGGCTAAAATTGAACAAGGCAAACATCACACATTACATTTGGTGCTTAAAATCAACAAAAATCAATCTTGAATGCCTAAGGGATAAAGAACCAATGTGATGATCACTTCATTTTGGTGTTTAAAACTGATCAAACAAATCTTGAATGCCTAAAGGGAAGTAATATTTACTCTTTTGCAAAATTCAAACTTCACTTCAAGCATTGTCATTTACTTTTCAAAAAGAACCTTGCACATTAAAAATGAGTGTTTGATGTTCTAGAATAGAAAACACTTATTCTAAACTAGGTTCAATTTGGAAATGAACATTTCTTGGCATGTTTGAAGGAGTGTTTCTCAACACTTCCTTAAGAGCTCTTTAAATTATTGCAAATTCTTGTTAAAGTAAGTGACGCAAGAACAATTAACTTGTATCTGTATCATCTCCCCTCGCCTTTGTGGAACTTGGGTGAAGAGAAAGATCAAGTTCAATTGGTTTTTCTTCTAGCGAGGCCTGTCTAGAGAGAAGCGCTTCCTCTTTAGAGAACGACCTCAAACTGGTAATTCCCTTATTAGTATATAAACAAGGTGTTGAGAAAACTCTCGCCTTATCCCCTCAAGCTCAAGCGAGGCATGTTGATGGTAGCCTGAGGTAGGTGAACATCCCTACGATTTTGGCATGGTCAACTAGGCTCTTAAGTGAGTCATGCGCTTACAAACTAATTGGGGGGATGCCACTGATCTTACTAAAAGCCATTAATCAGAGGCCCATCTGATCTACTCCCAAAGGTATCATAATCTTTGTGCAAGGACCAACCCAAGTGGTTTCCCAGGTCACCTGAAGATTACTCACCATCTGCATTCCTCTTTTGGGATACCAAGTTGTGGGTAAAGGTTTTGATACTAGCCTATCTTGTAGGTAGAAATTGCTTGTGCGTGTTCTCAAAGTTATCAGACCCAATGAAAACATTTGTTCAAACATACACAAATCAAGGTTACAAAGTTCTTTTCCAAAGAGATCATCTACCTGTTCTCCCACAAGATTATTTTGTCACTTGTGGGATTGTTTTTCAACTATCCTCATAACCAAACCAAGATTGTTCAAAACCAAGCCAAGGTATACTTACCATAGTCACTTCCTAGCTTGATCTATTTAGTATCCAGAGAGCATAAATACTTTTGGACCTATGACCGAACCAGTAAAGCACAAGAAAGCTAAGCTCCCTATCCCGCATGTGTATCAAGAAAATAAGGTTACCGAAAGAAAGCTCAAAGCTCACCAACCCATTGTCACTGCAACCAAAGAAGAAGAGAAATACCAAGCCAGATTAGAGAACATGGAATACAACGTAAGGGTTAAGCAATTTGTTTTTTGAATCCAAGTTGACCATCAATTTGTTAGGCTAGAAAGTGAAGACTAGTAGGCACAATCTCCACCCTCCTCCAAAACTGTGAAATTGTCTCAACATCATTGCATCCTAGATAATCCCATAGGAACATTTGCATCATCCTTTTAGGAAGTATCATTTAGTATCACATCCTATCCAAATCCCAAATCATTATCTTAAGATCCACGTCACAACTAAGGACTCACCTTGAGTTACCCAAACCTCATCCTTAGAATCACAATCTTAGCCTCACCCATTTGACTAAATCTTGTCTAAGGTAGCTAGTACTTTCTCTTGTGAACCTCATCATCTCGATCTTGTTGGTGTTCAAAATGGGTGCTTATGCTCTTAGGCTACCAATATACCCTCAGGGTGATTTTAGGATTGGTTAATTCCAAAATGTATATGGATCTTAGGGTAACTGGACCAACTATAGGGACAAGACTACCCTCTTCACTTCTGGCTCTGCAAAACCAAGGCAGGTGCACCTAACCCAGTGAAAACTATACCACACACACCAAAGACTAGGTCTAAACAACAGATTGATAGTAAGAAAGTACTAAATTCTAACCTCACATTCATTGACTCTCCATTACTATTGGGTAACACAACCATACAACCAAAGACTTAAAGCTTAGAAAGGTTATTGATTTCAATTTTTTGGGATGCAATAACTCCAACTAGTGTATGTTAACAAGAGGAATACTCATTTAGGCCAGTGCCTCATCCATTGGGAAAGAGTTCTTAGACTCAAAGACACACAAACTTGAGTATACCTGATAATTCATAGCCATAAACACATTTATCCTAATCTTTACTGCTTACAAAAAATCCTTACATAGACAAGGGAAAACTTATATCTCATTTAGAGCATTGTTTAATCCAATCCTAGATCAGAACTCAAGAATGAAGATACATACATAAAAACCATATGTAATGAGCTAGAAAACTCAAAGCTTACTTGACTTCACACAAAGGAGAGATAAGAATCAGATATTTGTATTAAGTATGATGAATTCCTTCTATGTATACAATGAATCACAAGGCACCCTGCTTGCAAACTATAGCTTAGACCTGCAATTTTCTTCTTTCATTAACAAACACTAAATCAAAATTATTACAAAACCCTAGGACCAGAAACTAGGGACTGATTCTGAACTTTAAAACTGGACCCATCAAAATCAACATTTCAACACTATATACCACTGGTTACCTTGGAATCCTACACAAGTTAGGATGCAACAAGCTATGAATAACCAGGGTAAGGGTTAGAGTTTCCACCCACCAAGAAATTCAAACAGATCAAAAATTAATACATTGGAGGGAAAACCAAACAACCCTAAGCAATCAGATCTAAATTCAATCTTCACTTATGGTAATTCTTTTGGAACTGTACTGAAGATCAAGAAATTCCTGCAAATCCATCTGATTTGACCCCTGCAACATGCTTCAAGCAAGTAAACCCATCCCCCACGGTACAAAAATCTCTACAAATAAGTCATCAAACTCACTGGACCACACCACAACAACTGCAAATCATTTCTATTAAGTTCGGTCATCAAAACATTCAATTCTGGTCCTTTCTGTCGCTTGAAAACATTCAAATTTTCAAATCTACAGAGAACGGCTACTTTATGGCACTTACCGATGTATCAATGGCCCATATTCAAATCTGATCTTGGTTTATATCATGACCGTTAGATGCTTTTCCTTTCCCGAGTTATGTTCTTTACTATATAAAAATCTGGTGAATACGCGACTGAAAAACCTTTGCCCATTCGCGAGAACTTTGAGAGCACCGCTAAATCATTTAGCTACTACATGAACACTATTTGCAAAATCACTAAGTCCTAAGACCCTTAGCGAAAACATCACGTGAACTAGCGAACAAAGCAAACATTTGTCAGAACCACCAAAAAGATCGAGAAACTTTACTGGGCCTGCAAAGAAGATCGACGGTTGTCTCAAAAGTGCATAGACCTCCAAGATTCCATCAGATTATAAGACAACTGTCAGATGGATAATCTTACCCTACTCTGACAACCTCTGACACCGAGAGAGATTAACGGCTGTCTTATAATCACAAGTGTCAAAAAAAACCCATCAGAATACACGCCAACCGTCGATACTCTGTCACTGTCAAAACCCATTGAAATTTGGAAATCCTCAGCCCCATTGACAACATGCCCAGTCACACAGTGTGGACCAATCAGATAATGACAAATCAGCACACCATGGCACACAAAAACCATCTAGCAATCAAACTCACCCTTATACTGCCACCTGAGAATAAAGTTACATCGATGGCTGGCATAAGATCTCAAAGCTCTGACACATCTCATGAGAACTTATGCCAATCATCGATCAACTGACAATGTCAGGACCCTCTGAATCTCAAAAAATTAGGTCCCACTAACAACTGCCACCGCATTAATACATGGACCAATCACAGATCACCACTTGTGCATACGTGTCACCTTGGACCCACAGTTTGAAACGCTTGGCATAAAGGAAGATCAACGGACATCGTGACATCACATAGCTCTGACAAATCCTTTGTGCCTTAACAACCACCATCGGATTGAGATGTCGTCAAAGAGTCGGGCCCAGGAAAGACTAAGCTAGAACATTAGGAAATAATTAAAATGCTGACTTGGGGAAAATGAAGCACCGTCGGGCTTGTAGACTTAGGAAAGATTAACCGGGGAAACTTAGGTACAGGGAAAAAAATTAAAAGGGACCTAAAAACCTTTAGTCACAAGATCGCATAACATGAAAAAGGTTCACGTGATCATGCGACAAGGGGTTAACAATTATAGCACATGCATTTTAGAGCTTTAAGTGGCCTGAATAAAGTAACATGAAATTAGAACAAGGCCAGGGCACTTTAGGGTTTTTCAAACAAACAGCTAGATTTTCAAAATTTTTACCTAGGGTTTAAACCAGAGACAAGGAAAAAGGATGCAGAAGCCAGGAAAAAGGGGATGCAGCCATGAAAAAATTCACCAGTGCTAATAGTGGCTTATACTCGGGGATGTGTATCTCCTGCAGATACAACAAGCAAGCTAGAATCTTGTGGAAGAGCAGACCAACTCAAAATTTTGACCCAAAAAGCAAAAATAGATGACTGTACAGGGGAAAACCTAAACTACTACTCATGGAAAAGATAGTTCAAGAGAAGTAAAACTTTAGGAATTGTCCATAAACAGGCAATTCCAAAGTACCACCAGTTAAATCTTTCAAGACATAAGAATATGTCCCCCATTTGCTTTCAATAAGATAAGGGCCCAACCAAATTGGATCAAACTTTCCATGCTTCCCCTTATCTTCTAACCTTGCTTTCCACATCAGGACAAGGTCATCAACTTCAAAACTCCTATGAGTAGCCCTTTTATCAAACAATTTCTTACATTGTCTCTACAATGTCTCATTTCTTTCATGTGCATCTCTCCTTACCTCCTCCAATTGGATCAATTCATCCATTCTTACTCTCATCTCATCATTCAAATCTTCATTATATGCCTAGATGAACTTATACATCTACAATAGATTATTTTGAGGCAATCTAGCACTTATTCCATACACCAAATCAAATGGAGCACAACCTATGGCCTTCTTAATAGTTACCCTATCAGCCCATAGTGCCCACCATAACTTTGAGTCCCAGGCTTTCTTATTCTTGTCCAACACTCTCTTGAGAATCTTGATTAGACTTTGGTTACTGGACTCAGCCTGACCATTTCCTTGTGGATGATATGGGGAAGAAAATGAAATGTGTATCCCATATTGCTAAAAAAAATCACTAAATTCCTGTGATCTAAAACACATTGCATTATCAACCACAATTATCTTTGGGCAACCAAACCTGGTAAGGATTTTCTACATCACAAAGTCTGCTACCACTTTGCTAGTAGCATTTCTAGTAGGGATAGCTTCAACCCACTTGGTAAAATAGTCTATTGCCACTAGTATGTAAGAATGTCCACCACTAGACTTGTTGGGAATTTCTCCAATAAAGTCAATACCCCACTTTTGGAAAGGAGCCTGAACTGCAACAAGTCAAAGTGGAAAATTTCCATTAAATTTCAACTTTCCAGCAAATCTTTGACATTCATCACTTACAAATTGGTGTGTATGCTTAAAAATTGTAGGCCACCAAAATCTAGACCTAATGATCTTTTGAGCTGTGGTCTTTGCTATATAGTGTCCTCCACAAACACCTTGGTGCATTTCCTTTAACAGAGCTTCAGACCTCTCATGATCTATGCACTTTAGCAATACTCCTTCATTGCTTCTCCACCACAACTCACCATGTATGATGGCATACCTTGCAGATTGCAACTTGATAGTTCTTCTATTTTCATCCATCTCAGGGGGAAAGACCAATTGTTGCAAGTAACTAATAACATCTTTGTACCAATCACAATAATCCATATCACAAACATATGGCCTTTGTTCTTCTTCTAACACATTTATATGATTTGCAATCAAATTGCTTTGTGCCATTAATTTTGCAAGACCTAAGCCTCTTACCAACTTTGTAACCTGGATATCAATATTAAATTCTTGGATCCTATTGATCCATCTACATCTTTTCCCTGAAATTTCTTGTTGCACCAATATATCTTTAACTGCAGCACTAGGAACATAAGCAACCACCTTAGCTCCCACAAGATAACATCTAAAAGCCTTGACTGCTTTAACTAAGGCATAAGTCTATTTCTCAATAATATCATATTTCAATTCTGCTGCTTGTAGGGATTTACTAAAAAATGATATGGGTTGTTCATATCCATCTGAATTCTTCTGCAATAAAATTGTTGCAACTGTATGACAAGAAGCAAAAGAAAAAATCTGCATGGGCTTACCATAATCAGGTGTCCTCAAAACTAGAGCATCCTTGATGGCCTTTTTGATACTTCTGAAAGATTCATCTGCTTCTTCATTCCATTTAATCTTTGCTTCTTTTTTCAACATTCTAGAGATAGGGATACTGATTTCTGCAAAATTTGTAACAAATCTCCTTAAAAAGTTTACCTGCCCAAAGAAGGACTGTATTCCTTTAACATTTCTAGGTGGTGAAAGCTTGTCTATAGCCATAACCCTTTCAGGGTCAATTCTCACTCCATCCTTGGACACAATGTTTCCTAAGAGCTTGCCTTTCACAACACCAAAAGAACACTTCTTTGGATTCAAAGAAATCCCATACTCCAAGAAGGCCCTAAGAAAAATTTTCTCAAGATGTTCACAATGTTGATCTTCCTTATCTGAATATGTTGTGAGATCATCCTGATACACCACTAGGAATTTTTTTATGAAGTCTGCAAAGGCCACATCCATAGCTCTCTGAAAAGTAGCTCCTGCATTTGTCAGACCAAAAGGCATTCTAACATAAACATATGTTCCCCAAGGGGTAGTGAATGTAGTTTTGAACTGTTATGACTCCTTGACCATGACCTGATTATATCTAGAGAAACCATCCATCATGGACATTAACTCTGATCCAGTAACCTTCTATAGCATGTTCTCCATATTAGGCAAACCATAATTTTCCTTCAAAGAATTGACATTCAAGTTCCTAAAATCAACACATAATATAATTTCACCATTTTTTTTTCTGACTGGAACCAAGTTTGACACCCAAGTAGAATTTCTGATAGGCTTGATGATGCCAGCATCCATCATCCTTTTGAGTTCATCTTGCATTTTTGGTGCCAAGGTAGGATTCACAGGCCTTAATTTCTACCTAAAAGATTTAGTACCTTCCTTTAATGGTATTTCATGCTGGAATAGATCTTCTCTATAGGCTTTCAAATCATCATAAGACCATTGAAAGACATGTCTAAATTTTTTGAGAAGATCAATCAGATTATTCCTAGTTTTTTTAGACAAACATTTACCTATATAAACATTTTTAGGTATTTAACTTGTTCCTAAATTTATTTCCTCCAAATCATTGACCTTATCAACAAATTTAGGAAAGCAATTCCTTTCTTTATCATCAAATGCCCTCTCAAGAGAAACCAATCCCCTTGGGATCCTAATTGATTTAAATTGCAAAACTTCCTTCCCAAGAACATTTTCTTTTCCATCTCTGATGTCAACATAAGTTTTGAAATCCATCTCCTAACCATCAAAATGAGATTCACACTGCAAAAACCTTAGTATATCCTGATCATCAGAAAATACCTGCCAATTCTCAACATTGTCTGGGATAGAAGGCCTAGACTTACACTCAATCTTGGATATCCCCGCAAAGGTAACATCCTCTAGCCTCAAACCTATGTTTTCCAGTAAGTCAACCATCCTTTTTTGGCTTCTATCCACCCAATCAATACCAAAGGTGTTGAAACCCTTAATTTCATCCCAAACAGCATTTCTATATTGTTTCAGCCTTTGATTCTTAGATGCATACTTTGATCTAATCTGAGAGATTATTAACTCAGAATCACCAATTACATTAAGATGTTTGATTCCATGTTTTGATGCTTGTCTCAAACCAATTAGTAGGGCCTCATATTCAGCAACATTATTTGTGCAAAGGAACAAGAGAGTGAAAGAAAACTTGAAAGTCTTACCACTTGGGGATATAAATAACACTCCTACTCTGGCACCTTCCTTAGAACTTTCTCCATCAAAATACAAAGTCCATAAGACATTACCTTCTACCATATTATTTTCATCATTTGCCAGAAGGACAAGCTTGACCTTTTCTTGCACTTCTCTCTCCTGAACTTGGAAAGACCCAATATTAGTGTCAACAAAACAATTCATATCATCACTTTCATCCTCCTCAATCATATGTGGAGTTCTAGCTTCCCTTGAAACTTTCACACTTTCTCCTTCAATGTTAAAAGTAGAAAATGACAAGTCACATTGAATACTTCCTCCCATAGAAGCACTCAATTTTCTAGATAATAGCATTCCATACTAAGGAGGAATATCAACTACAAGAACACTCATAGTTAGTTGCTTGTCAGGAAATGCTACCAATTTATAAGGCAAAGCTTTAATGGTACCAATAACTGGCACTTCTCTTGAGTCCATAGCTTGGCATCTCCCATGAGGTGTATCAACCTATAGTCCTAATGACTTCATGATCTTTGTAGGCATGACAGTGTTTCATTCTCTAGAATCAATCATGCAATTCTTCAAAAGTTTGCCATTTATCATAAGAGATAAGAAAAAAGGATCAACTGTCCCTAATGCAGTATTTACAACATTTGCATTCAAAAATATCTGAGGGATCTTAGAGATAATTTCTTCATTTTTACTGTCAGGTGTGTCATCTAAGGAAGCCACATGCTTGTCACCTCTGTTCATTTCTTGGACCATTACAAAAGAGGCACCATTTACCCAATCCAAGGCTTTGACCTTGTGCTCTTCTATTCTCATCATTTCCAAAAGTGGAACCTTGACAGTTATTTGTGAAAGCAATTTAGTCATATCAATGGGAACATAAGTATGGTTACCCATGTCATCCTTAATCATAGTGCCATCTTTATTTTCTACTTTGACAGTCAAGTCAGATTTACCTTTGTGTAGAAACTCATCATCCTTATGAAGTCTAGGAACAACTAATTCTAATTTGCTTTACCTTGAGGTATTGCAGCAGGTCCCATCTTCTTTCTTACTTTAACCTTACTGACAACACCAGCATCTTTCTCCTTTTCCTCATGTTGTTGTGTACTCTTTTTTGATTTCTTGATAAACATGCTACCTATTTTACCAGATGTGCTTCCAACTACCCTATTTCTCAAATTGTAATTGCTCCTGGCTTGAGTGACCATGTTTGCAGTGATTTGAGCAATTTCCTCATCAGAGGGTCTCCTTAATGAAACATGTTCCTCACACTTTACTGTACCACATCCAACATCATCAAATTCTTCTTCCTCATCATCAGTAGAGTCAACCTCATCCCATGCATGTGAAGAAGTCATTGCACAACCACTCCTATCATATTGTTCATCCTGTTCCTGGTTCTCAGATAAATTCAAAGCAATAACACAGTGTTCTAGACTATGAGGAGATTGACAAGCAGTACACCATGGGACATCATCATTCATTTTAACTAAATTTATTTGCAAAGGATCAAGAATCCTATCATCAGGCCTATCCCTTTTAACTGGAAAAATGGGCTTGCCATCCTTCCACTGAGTATTGTATGGGTAATTTTGCATTCTTGGTTGCCTGCTAAAATTACTTGAAGCAGGCCGGTCATTTGTTACAACCCTATTGTTTCTTTTTTCATCAGGCTTTAGATCCTCTAAAGCACTTAGAATCTATTTTAGATTATCCTCTTCTTTGGGTTTCAAGTTAGCAAACCTTCCCATCTCTTTCTTATTTTGCATTTGAGGCCTACACTCATTTCTTCTCCCTAATTTTCCTGATATTCTTCTATTACTTTCTATGTTGATAGCCAACTTGTAAGCCTCCCCAAGATTTCTAGGTTCTTATCCCTTAAAAGGTAACCCATCTTTGCATCAAAAGCATTTAAGTATGTCACAAGACACACCCTATCATCTAATCTGATAACTTGCAGGAGCCTATGCATAGCCTTTTGGAATCTTATATTAAATTCAAGGACCTCTTCATTCTGATTTTTCTTTATGTTATTGAATTCATTCAAAATAAAACCCTCATTTTTTTTATCTCCATAATGCTCCTTGAAATAATTCTTAAATTCATTCCAAGACCCTATACTAGCATGGGGTAATCCTCTAAACCAATCCCTATCATCCTCGGTCAGAGATCGTACAAATAACTTCATTACAACATCATCAGGCTCAACATTATAATCATCTATTACATCCATAAAAAAATTTAGATGTTCCTCACATGTGATGACATTGTTCCCAGCAAACTTTGGGAGCTTCTTTCTAATTTCATCAGGAATTACATTAGGATAACCAAGAATACCAAAAAAGATAAGCTGTTTGTACCTTTCATGAATAGGAACTCCTTGAGGTGGGTCCATTCCTTGAGATGTAGATGTCCTTGTGTTTGAACCAGCAAGAATTTTAGCAGCACCTGGAATGTCATTTGTCTGAGTTGCAAGGTTACCATGATTTCCACCTTGCCCCAAAAAGGAAGCAGCAACATTTGAAGGTCCTGAGGTATGTTTGAGAAAATCAATCTTTTTTCTTATTTCTGTAGCAGTATCCTCCAATTCTGCTTTCTCTAATTCTTTATCTAATATTTCTTTCTCTTTTCTAGCCTTCTCAAGGTCTGCATCTAATCTCAACCCTTGCTCTAATGGGTTTTCCACATGAACTTGTTCATTGATCTGAATTCCAATAGCTTTTTGTTTTCCTTTATCTCTAGGCCTAGTTATCTCATGTGTTTTACACACAATAGGTTGTTCCTCTACTCTTTCAGGCTTTGGGACAAAATTAATTGCCTCCAAATCTAACAACTGCCTCTTTAGCTGATCAGCCCTTATCATTGCTTGTCTTACTCTGTCTTCTTTATCTTTTTCTCTTTGTTGTTTGATAGCAACTTGTTCTTGAACTCTTCTTTCCAACTCATAGAGCTCTTCAAAGATTTCTTCTGATTCTGGGAGAGTAGTCTTAGATTCATCATCTCCCACTTGAAATTCATCCTCATACTGGTTCAATCCCAAATCAACAGCCTCTTCATATTCTGAAATATTTTCCTCTTGACTAGGCTTGGCTTGAGTTTCTTGTCTTGTATCCTTTTTACTTCTCCAAGTATGAGAGACATTTCTTTTCTTCTTTCCTCCCCTTGTCTGACTAGGCCTAGAAGAGCTTGGAATACCTTCTTCCATTATGTTTTCAGGATGCTCCTTTCTCTGGGACCTAGTACCTTTGTAACTCATCTTATAAAAATCTACTCACTAGCACTGTTGCAGAGATGTTTGAGTCACCACCCAAGAATATTGGGAATCTTACAATACTATTTCCTCACTTAACAAATATCCAAATGAGCTTGACAAGACAAGGGACAAGAATAACCTTGTTTTTCCAATGATGACCTACTGGTTACTATAAACTTGTGTAACATTTCCCCAGCAGAGTCGTCATCTTGTTGGTGTTCAAAATGGATGCTTGTGCTCTTAGGCTGCCAATATACCGTCAAGGTGATTTTAGGATTGGTTAATTCCAAAATGTATATGGATCTTAGGGTAACTGGACCAACTATAGGGACAAGACTATCCTCTTCACTTCTAGCTCTGCAAAACCAAGGCGGGTGCACCTAACCCAGTGAAAACTATACCACACACACCAAAGACTAGGTCTAAACAATAGATTGATAGTAAGAAAGTACTAAATGCTAACCTCACATTCATTGACTCTCCATTACTATTGGGTAACACAACCATACAACCAAAGACTTAAAGCTTAGAAAGGTTATTGATTTCAATTTTTTGGGATGCAATAACTCCAACTAGTGTATGTTAACAAGAGGAATACTCATTTAGGCCAGTGCCTCATCCATTGGGCAAGATTTTTTAGACTCAAAGACACACAAACTTGAGTATACCTGAGAATTCATAGCCATAAACACATTTATCCTAATCTTTACTGCTTACAAAAAATCCTTACATAGACAAGGGCAAACTCATATCTCATTTAGAGCATTGTTTAATCCAATCCTAGATCAGAACTCAAGAATGAAGATACATACACAAAAACCATATGTAATGAGCTAGAAAACTCAAAGCTTACTTGACTTCACACAAAGGAGAGATAAAAATCAGATATTTGTATTAAGTATGATGAATTCCTTCTATGTATACAATGAATCACAAGGCACCCTGCTTGCAAACTATAGCTTAGACCTGAAATTTTCTTCTTTCATTAACAAACACTAAATCAAAATTATTACAAAACCCTAGGACCAGAAACTAGGGACTGATTCTAAACTTCAAAACTGGACCCATCAAAATCAACATTTCAACACTATATACCACTGGTTACCTTGGAATCCTACACAAGTTAGGATGCAAAAAGCTACGAATAACCAAGGTAAGGGTTAGAGTTTCCACCCACCAAGCAATTCAAATGAATCAAAAATTAATACATTGGAGGGAAAACCAAACAACCCTAAGCAATCAGATCTAAATTCAATCTTCACTTATGGTAATTCTTCTGGAACTGTATTGAAGATTAAGAAATTCCTGCAAATCCATCTGATTTGACCCCTGCAACATGCTTCAAGCAAGTAAACCCATCCCCCATGGTATAAAACTCTCTGCAAATAATTCATCAAACTCACTGGACCACACCACAACAACTGCAAATCATTTCTATTAAGTTCGGTCGTCGAAACACAATTCTGGTCCTTTCTGTCACTCGAAAACATTCAAATTTTTAAATCTGCAGAGAATGGCTACTTTATGGCACTTACCGACATATCAATGATCCATATTAAAATCTGATCTTGGTTTATATCATGACCTTTAGATGCTTTTCCTTTCAGGGGTTATGTTCTTTACTATATAAAAATCTGGCGAATACGCGACTGAAAAACCTTCGTCCATTCATGAGAACTTTGAGAGCAGCGCTAAATCATTTAGCTACTACATGAACAATGTTCACCAAATCACTAAGTCCTAAGACCCTTAGCCAAAACATCACATGAACCAGTGAACAAAGCAAACATTTGTTAGAACCGCCAAAAAGACTGAGAAACTTTACTGGGCCCGCAAAGAAGATCAACGATTGTCTCAAAAGTGCATAGACCTCCAAGATTCCATCAGATTATAAGAAAACTGTCAGATGGAGAATCTTACCCTACTCTGACAACCCTCTAACACTGAGAGAGATCAACGGTTGTCTTATAATCACAAGTGTCAGAAAAAACCCATCAGAATACACGTCGACCGTCGATACTTTGTCACTGTCAAAACCCACTGAAATTTTGAAATCCTCAGCCCCACTGACAATATGCCCAGTCACACAATGTGGACCAATCAGATAATGACAAATTAGCACACCGTGGCACACAAAAACCATCTGGCAATCAGACCTACCCTTATACTACTGCCTGAGAATAAAGTTACATCGATGGCTGGCATAAGATCTCAAAGCTCTGACACATCTCATGTGAACTTACACCAATCTTTGATCAACTGACAATGTTAGGACCCTCTGAATCTTAGAAAATCAGGTCCCACTGACAACTACCACTGCATTAATACATGGACCAATCACAAATCGCCAATTGTGCATACGTGTCACCTTGGACCCACAGTTTGAAATGCTTGGCATAAAGGAAGATCAACAGACGTCACGACATCGCATAGCTCTGACAAATCCTTTGGGCCTTAACGACCACTGTCGGATTGAGATGTCGTCAGAGAGCCGGGCCCAGGAAAGACTAAGCCAAAACATTAGGAAATAATTAAAATGCTGACTTAGGGAAAATAAAGCACCACCGGGCCTGTAGACTTAGGAAAGATTAACCGGGGAAACTTAGGTACAGGGAAAAAAATTAAAAGGGACCCAAAAACCTTTAGTCGCAAGATCACATAACATGAAAAAGGTTCACGTGATCATGCGACAAAGGGTTAACAATTTTAGCACATGTGTTTTAGAGCTTTAAGTGGCTTGAATAAAGTAACATGAAATTAGAACAAGGCCAGGGCACTTTAGGGTTTTTCAAACAAATGGCTAGATTGTCAAAAAATTTATCTAGGGTTTAAACCAGAGACAATGAAAAAGGATGCAAGAGCCAGGAAAAAGGGGATGCAACCATGAAAAAATTCACCAGTGCTAACAAATCCAAAGATTGGTTCACACTAGTAAGGATCCCATTGTCTGAGGGTCACAAGTCTATTCGAGGATGACAATCATACATATTTTGATCCTGCATTAGGAAAGGTAGCTCATCATGATCCCTTAAACAAACCCATCATCAGGATCTCTCATCACCCACAATCCCACATCTAGGCTATCACCAACCTCATCTAGATCTAGAATCTTCATCCCAAGCATCCCCTTAGATACATCCACATCCTCCCCATCATAGGACTTTGCATTTTCATGCATTTTGAGACATGATCAAAGAATCAGAAAGGAATGGATTCCAACCAAGCCTCTAGTTCAGTGGACCCAAACAACCCCATTGGCATGATGGTCACATGTGATCCCCAACCACTGACAGTTCAAAATGTGTGGGAAGATCCCACCGAGACACCCACTACCAACTCCATGGAAGCTTTCATGTGTCTTCTAGGACACGTAGAGATGGTAAGCGCGATCATTGCATAGAATCATCTCGCCATCTTGGCAAACTATGCACAGGAGGGTACTCCCATTCCCCCTCACCTATGCCCTTTCGACCCCATGAGACCTATCCATATCTCCACCAACATCGATCCATTTTTCATCCAACAAATCCATGATCCAACCATGCAATTATCTCACACAACTTCACCCATCCTGCATCTCTTGCAACCTAGTGCA
Organism: Chamaecyparis obtusa; assembly: GCA_027943335.1. Classification (NCBI taxonomy): domain Eukaryota; kingdom Viridiplantae; phylum Streptophyta; class Pinopsida; order Cupressales; family Cupressaceae; genus Chamaecyparis; species Chamaecyparis obtusa. The sequence continues at coordinate 94,807 of BSBK01004923.1, read as the reverse complement.
ACGATGCCTGCAAACCAGAATACGACCCAAGCTGCTCCTTTCTCTATTATGGGCCCACCACCCCCACCTGCTTCCTCACAAGTAGCCACACAACCACAAGCATCTGGACAAGCACCACCACCCCCCACACAAACTACCACACAAATGATACCTCCACCCATCACAAGTCAAGCTCCTACATCGTCATCCCTCCCAACAATAGCGACACAAGCAAACCTGTTCGCATCTACCCAAATTTCATAGTCTCACTCCGCGCAAGTTCCTCCTCCTACTTTTGTTGCTAGCACACAAGCCCAACAAGTCACCTTCACAATAGGAATTTCACCCATGACATCCCAAAATCCTCCACTTACGCCGCAAACTCCCCCTTCCATTCCCACATCCACAGCAACATCCACATCACAACCCTTGGCTGGACTTGGCACCACTTGGAGCCTCAACCAAGCACAACTGCATGTCATGGGCATACCTACACAAGGTCACCTTTACCAAACAACTCATCAGCAACAAACCATTCCCCCAGTAGCACAGCAACCACAACCACTGCCTTTCGCAACATCTTTTCCCACATTCACCAACTATCTATCTATGCCACCAGCTACTCCACAAGCTCCTCCTACACAATCGCAACAACTCGGCTCTACCCATCCCACTGTCTCTCTCATCCAACCTCCCATAGTACATACCCAAGCATCAGTTCCACCCTTCAAACATCAGCCAAACCCAACAATGCAAACCCCAACAACAACCATTCTAGAAAACTCCTCCACAACAATAGTACTTTCTGACACAATAGCCCAGCCCTCTCATCCCACAACAACAAGACACACCATATCCTCTGCAATAGAAAGCCCCAACCCTACACCAATAGTACATTGCCCAACAGGCCATCCAAAATCCATTTCAGGCAAACTACCCCACCAGACAATCCCCATATCCAATCCCTCAATATCCACTACATATCCATCCATATTCACCCGCACCATCGGACCCATTCCCCATGGGAGTACGCACTCCAGCACCTATTACGTCGGAATGGGAAGAAATGAAGAGTGCTCTCAAGGAGCTTCAAGTTGGCACTGGGGGCAAAATGTTTAAATGAAGGAAGTCTATCCATATCCTTTTGACAAATAGATCACGGCACTCCCCTTTTCGAAGAATTTTGAAACACCCAAGTTTGATAAATATCAAGGGAAAGGAGATCTAATCACCCATCTCAAAGAGTTTTATATGGCCTACCAAGAAGTAATGTAAAATGACATTTACCTCATGCACCTTTTCCCCAAGAGTTTGGGAGGGACCACCCTCGAGTGGTTCTACAAAATCCCTTATGGCTCCATTTCCACATTTTCAAAACTCTCAAAGAAGTTTGTGGCCCACTACACACACAACGTTGAAAATGAGCTCTCCTTGTTAGACTTATGCAATACCAAGAAAAAGGGAGGTGAAACTCTGGACTACTTTCTACAAAGATGGAAAAACCTCACCATGAGGTTGCCATGTCAACTGCCAGAAAAGCACCTTACCAAGATCTTCATTGATAATTTGCATCTGAAGTTAACCCACTTTATGTGAATGAATTGCATACAAATGTATCAAGACATAAAAGGGAAAGGAATGGACATCGAACGCGGTCTCTTGGATGATGGTGCCATCAAACATTACAAGGAGAGCTCCCAAGATAGACCTAACAATGACTGATCCCGCTACTGGAATAAAAATAAGAATGTGGTCACTGATGGAGCCACAAATACCAAACATATCCAAGTTGTTGTAGCCAGTCCCAATCCACCCCCTCCAAAATACCAATAGCAAGCACCTAAATATCACAACAAGCACCCACTTATCATCCACTGCCTTGTCCACCACCTGTTAATCAAGCCGATGCCATATCCGTCACCCAAGGACAAAATAAACCCCGTGTCTAGAACAATAAAAAAATGCATGTTTACTCCTCTTAGAGAACCACTGGACGTTATCTTTCATCGCATGGCTAGTGAAAACTTGATTGTATATCCACAGACCCAACCCTTTGACGAGTCAACACCCAAACCATCCTGGTACAAGGACAATGAGTATTGTGATTACCACCGTGTTAAGGGACACACCACCATAAATTGCATGAATCTCAAGCACTACATCCAAGACCTCATTGACAAGAAGGAGATCATAGTTGATGCCCCATGCCAAACATCACCAAATGCCAACCTGCAGATCTATCAGAATGTGTTCCCTCAACACAAAGAAGGCAAAAATTAGACCAATGCTAACGCTCCTCCAGCTGCGAACCAAGGTAAAGGCAAAAAAGGAGACCATGGTGATGGGAAAGACTATACCACTGCCTACATTAATTATGATAAATTTTTTGGTTGTATCTCCCAGGTCGAATTTGATGTGAATGCAATCCATGTCAAAGGTGTTGATAGTCAATGTGTCATTACTACCCGCAGAGGCAGGATATCTGTTGTCGGTCCCAGTACTACAATTGTCCCCAGTGCATAGTACAACCTCCTAGAACACCTTGGGAACACACCCACGCAAATTTCCATCCTTGATCTCATCCGCACATCACCCCTTCACTAGGAAGTCCTCAATAATGCTCTCCAAGAAACTCGTGTCCCCGCAGACATCAACATTATTCAATTCAAGAACCTTGTAGGGAACCTATCCACTCCCTCCATCCTCTCATTCTAGCCATCTGACATGCCATTCGTTGAACCAAATCACAATCTTCCACTCTACATAGCCATCATGATCAATGACTTCACCGTAAAAAGGATCATGATAGATAATGGTTTTGCCCTCAACCTTTGTACATTAAAATTCATCCAGCAGGTTGGTCTCATAGAAGCAGACATCTCTCACGATGTAATCACTATCAAAGCTTACGATAACCTAGAACGTACCTCCAAAGGTACTATTTTTCTGCCCATTAAGATTGGCCCCATGGTCCAAGATACCATATGTCATGTTGTTGATCTTGACCTCCCTTACAACATCCTCCTCGGCTGCCCGTAGATCCATTCCATCCAAGTTGTGCCCTCCACTTACCATCAATGCATCAAATTCCTATATCGCGGTACTGAAATCACCATCCACGCCGACCCCTAGCCTTTTGCATACTTTCATGTGATTTAAATGTCATTTCCCCACTCCACTCATTGCCTAAGAATTGACATTGGCATGTCTATATATCACCAGTTCCTCCCGATCCCATTGTAATCCAAAAATAATCCTCACCTCCACCCTCTCCAATGTCAAGATCAGCAACAAAGGTTGTGGTGAATATAACCTTACTGGTGCCTTTGTAGTAGGGGCTCTACCCCTAGACCCACACACATAGGGATGACCATGTCATCAAACCAAGGTACCTCAGGAAGGCCCCAAGATCAAGACACTGGGCTCATCTACTTTTGTCACCAATGAGATTTTGAATGGCCAAGAGTTGGCACCTGATATCAATCAATGGTTGTACAAGGACCCCCCACCTCCTGATATTGATTTCCTTAGGTACTTCAAAGACAAATACCCCATACCACACAAATGTGCCACTAAAAAATGGGATTATCAAGGAGGTGGATTAGGACCCAATGAAGCAGGAATGAAAGATCTCATGGAAGCATCCAAAAATCCACAAAGTTAAGGCATTGGCTTTAATGCCCCTCGCCTGCACATACGAGGGCCCGATGCCATGGCTGGGGGCACTAATACATCCAACATGACCCTCTTGAATATCCAAAATGAAATTGATGTAGAACCTACTCCTGTTATGGATCAAGGTGAAGAAAGATTTTTTAAGGCTTTGACAAGTCTGAAGTCAACATCACATTTCAATCCCCCTGAGTATAGTGGAAAGCTGGATTCTGATGAATTGGTGGACACATGGAGCTGACAGAAGTTTTGAGACCCTGAAGTAGAAGGTTGTTGAATTACCTATTTTGGCATTACCTGATTTCAGTAAAGTATTTCAAATAGAATGTGATGCAAGTGGAAGTGCAATTGGAGCTGTATTGAGTCAAGAAGGTAACCCTGTTGCTTTCTTTAGTGAAAAGCTGAATGATGCTAGAAGGAAATATTTTGTGTATGATCAAGAATTCTATGCTATTGTTCAAGCACTGTAGAAATGGAGACATTATTTGATACCGATTGAATTTGTGTTGTATACTGATCATAAGGCTTTACAATACTTGGGTAGTCAGAATAAGTTGAATCAGAGACATATGAAATGGGTTGAGTATTTGCAAAGTTATACATTTGTGATAAATCATAAGAGTGCAGTCACTAACCAAGTTGTTGATGCGTTGAGTAGAAGAAGATCTTTGATGACTGAGATGAAAATTAAAGTTCTTGGTTTTGATGAGATGAGAGGTTTGTATGAAAATGACCCTGATTTTTCTGAGCCATGGAGAAAGTGCAGAGCACCTATTCAAGATCATCAAGACACTAAATGGGATGAATATTTCATTCAAGAAGGTATGTTGTTTAGAGGTATTCAGTTGTGTATATCGAGAGGAGTAATGAGATCTGATTTGATAAAAGAGAAACATAGTAGTGGTTTAGCTGGACATTTTGGCATTGATAAAACATGGAATTTGCTTAAGGAGAAGTACTATTGGCCACAGTTGTATAGAGATGTTCAGAAATTTTTGAAAAGTTGTGGTATTTGTCAAGTTGCAAAAGGAGTAAGTCAAAATACTGGATTGTATACACCGATTTATGTTCCTGAGAAACCTTGGATTGACATAAGTATGGATTTTGTTCTTGGCTTATTAAAGACTGTAAGAGGTAATGATTCAATATTTGTTGTTGTGGATAGATTTTCTAAGATGGTGCATTTTATACCTTGTAGAAAGACATCAGATGCAGTACATGTAGCAGATATTTTCTTTAAGGAAATTGTCAGATTGCATGGATTACCAAGGAGTATTTTCTCTGACTGAGACAGTAAATTTGTTGGATATTTTTGGAAAACACTTTGGAAAAAATTTGGCACTGAGTTGAAATATAGTTCTACATTTCACCCACAAACTGATGGACAAATTGAGGTTGTGAACAAAAGTTTGGGAAATCTTTTGAGATGTTTAGTTGGAGACACACCAAGTAATTGGGATTCTGTGTTGGCACAAGCAAAGTTTGCATACAATAATTCAATGAATAGGAGTACTGGAAAAACACCATTTGAGATTGTGAATGGCACACAACTGAGAGGAATATCTGATTTGAGAGACATTGTTGATGAGAATAAGAAAAGTGCTGAAGGAGTAAAGTTTGTTGAGTACATGAAGACATTGCATGAAGATGTGAAGTTGAAGCTGGAAGACAGTAATCAGAAATACAAAGACAGAGCTGATAGATCAAGAAGACATAAATTTTTTGATGTTGGTGATGAAGTGATGGTTCATTTGAAGAAAGGTCAGTTTCCTATTGGAACATATGGAAAGCTGAAGATGAAGAAGTTTGGACCTTGCAAGATTCTAAAGAAATTTGATAGTGGGAATGCATATGAGATTGAGTTACCTGATGACATGGAGATATCACTGATTTTCAACATTGTTGATTTGTATGAGTATCATGAATCTGATGAAGAAGTGATAGTACTAACATAATATCCTAAGAAGTAGAATGATGAAGTTCAACAGATTTTGAATTAAAGAGTTGGCAAAAGTACAAGAGGAAAATAGTACATGGAATATCTGGTTAAGTGGAAGAATAGATCGATGGAAGATAGTTCATGGATTTCACAGTCTGAGTTAGATGTAGCTCGGACCATACCTACTAAATGATTCGGAGAATCATTTCAAAATAACCCTAAGTAATGTAATACCCCAAAAATGGGCTATAAGTTCATTAACCTCCTACATCGACAAATCAAACAAAATCGACATCAAAGTCCTAACCTAAGGCACATCTAAACATCTTCGAATCATAATTGATTATGTTAAATTCTGCATTGGGGAATATTCCTAGTAATATTCCTAATCATCATAATTATCTTTAATTTTATAATTATTTGGCAATAAATCACATTTATCCTAAGTTTGATTAATTGAATATTTTCATATTTAATTAATTAGATTTAATATTTGCCACTTAATTGTTTAATTAAATTTAATTCTATCTATTATTAATTGTATTATTTAATTTTGACAATAAATCAAAATTCCTATGAATAATTGATTAAATTCTTATTTAATTAATTAAAGCATGTTGTCATTATTTAATAATATAGTTTTTAATAAAAGTTTGATTAAATAATTGATTAACCCATAAATCAATTGTTTTATTTTTAAAAGTAGTTAAGTTGGAAATAAATCACTTTATTATTAAATTAATTCATAAATAAAACATGCACAATCATAAAAGCAGACAACTATCAATTATCAATTAAAGCTAAACTCTATTTTGAGTTAAAACTTAGCTTTTGCATGTTTTTGTGAGTTAATTATCCTTTATTTAAAAATAACTCAAAAATCAACCTGAGTTATTTGAGTGATTTATGGCTTTTTTTCCCATGCACCTCCAAAACCCTGGATTTCTATAAATTAAAGGGTCAGCTCTTCATAATTCATCTCATATTTTTGCACAATCACGCTAGAGAATTGGAATTGAAGAATCAAAGCTCTTGCAAATCGACATCTTTGTGAGATCAATCTTATTTTTGCATTCATATTGCATATCATTGTTAGATTAGCATTGCATATCAATTTTCAATAGCATTCATAGCATATCAATTTCATATTAGCATAGATTCATATCAAGTTTTCATTCCTTATTGCATCATAAAATCCAAAAAAATAGCTTAATTGCATTCATATTTCATATCTATAATTGCATTCAAAATCCTTCATTTAGGTGTCGTCTAGGTCACTGATCTTGATTACACTTTGAGAACATCAATCTCGCACCTATTAGAAGGCAGTAAATCACTTAGTTAGATTAGATTTCAATTTTGCACGATTTTGATTATAGCTAACCTCTAATATTTTACTGAAGTGTTGTGTCACACAAAATAGTGTTTCCTCATGCGGGACCGCATCTTGACTCACGCGAGATTTCATCCTTTGTCGCGCGAAATAGTGTTTCCTCGCACGGGACCGCATCCTGACTCGTGCGAGATTTCATCCTTTGTCACCTGAAATAGTGTTTCCTCGTGTGGGACCACATTCTACCTCGCGCGAGATTTTTCTACAGAGACACATAATTTGCAAATTTGTACTTTTAGATTATTGATTTCTAACGGTTACAGTTTGCTGTTGATTTGTCTTGATTTTGTACTTTCAGACGTGTGCTAAATTTTGGATTGCAGAGCGTTGGACCTAGGGTATTCTTCTCAAGTTGATAATATTTCAATTTGGACTTAAAATAAATCTCTTATGTGTCTGGCTTGTGTGTGTCTTTTCATGCTTTTATCTATTTCTACACACTTGCATAATTGATACTAGGTTGTGACCCCTTAAGGATTCATTAAGTAGTCTTAGATCCTTGTGATTGATCTTGATTGCTATCTTCGGTTATTGGACTTGCTAATCCACCGGCCCCTCATTTCCACCCCGTGGTTGCAATCTCAGCGCCATAAAGGGGAGGGGTCAACAGGACCGAAGCGTTAAGTGTTCCACTTGGCAACCTTTTTGTGCTTTTAGGAACTCACTTATTTTCTAAGTTGGGGACTCATTTTCAGCTTGTGTGAGGTGTTAAGTGTTCCACCTTGTGGACTCATCTCATATTCACTTTAAGCCTTTCTACTTTTTGGGTACTTTTGGTAGATTTGCTTTTGGGAATATATCTTTGCTCACATAGTAATTAGGCCCTATGAACACTATTCATGATTCTTGAGAGATTGGATTCCTAGTGAAATCCTTCTTGATGATAGAATCCTTGTAGGTAGGGAGGATACTTAGTGCGTTTCACATTCAACTTGGTTAGTGCGTCTTCTCTTATTGATCGACACATTCTCTCTCTGGAGAGGTTGATGGATCACGTAGGGTTGATATCATGAGCTTTGGTGAATCAAAATTGGTTAGTGCATCTTCTCTTATCGATTGATACATTCTCTCCCTGGAGAGGTTGATAGATCACGTGGAGTTGATATCATAGACCTTGGTGAAGAAAAACTTTGTCTTAGCGTGTCGGATTAATTTGCTTGCTTTGTTTGGGTTAAAAGTGAAAAGGTGTCAAAAACCTTGGATCTGGAGCCAAGTCCCCTTATGGTATACTATTGTGAGTCACCTTTAGAGAGGGTTAACCGTAGCAGACAATCCCTTCACAGGAAAAATTGTGTTGACGGAACCTCAAGCGGTCATAGCCATTTTCGCCGTGGTAGTGATAGCCGCTATATAAATGTCCTTGTGGAAGAAATCTCCACGGGTATAGTTCATTGTTGGGTTGTCAGATCTCCCTAGCAGCTCTTGAAGATTAAGTTCTCGGACTGTGTCAAAACCTTGGTGCGCCGGGATTGGAGTTCACCCCTTTGAATCATAAAAGTTGCAGAGTCAAACCATTACTAAAAACCCTAGAGAAGCCAATTTCTCATTCTCAGGTATATGTGTGTTATTGCAAAACTTTTCAGAACATACACAATTAGTACTCTCAAGGATTAGCACAATTTGGTCACTTGATTGTTTATGCGCAAGGTTGCTTTTACCCTTGTTCATTGTTTTCAAATGTGCTTGGAATCACTTGCTTGCTATTCTGTGTGCTTTCTTATCTACTTGGCTATTAAAAATGATCAAATCTGGTATAACCTTCAAAATCTAGACAGTACAATTTGCAAACAATCCAAAACTGAAAACATTAAGTTTTGCAAAAATTGACGTAAAATCTTTTTTGGAGTCAAAAGTCATTTCAGGAAGTCAAAAGTTGTATGATTTTTGTCAAGTGTCATTTCAGTATTGCCCATCTGTTGTATGATTGAGAACCCAGTGTCGTATGAGTTTTCAAACCAGCAAATTCAAGAAAGTCAAAACCCTATTAGCAACTATCGTACGAGTTTTATCAACTGTCATTTCATTGCTACCCAACTGTCGTACAAGTTTAGCAACTGTCATTTCATAGACTACCCAGTGTCGTACGAGTCTACAGAGTGTCATTTGGAAAAATTTGAGAGAGTTGTCAAAAATTGTCAAATTGCAAGATATCCAATGTTTCCAGCCTAGTTCCAGAATTTGTCAAAAATATCATTGTGTCAGGAATAGAGCAGTAGCTATTGAGCATTCTACCATTTTCTGAGATTGATCTTTTGAATCTGATCTAGCCTTTTGTTTGATCAATTTGAGTCATTTTTATCTCGTGTCAAAACCTTGTCATAACTATCAATCTTCAATCAATCAATCTTCAAAAATAGACTAAGTGTTGAGAACTCGTGTCCGCTATCTTTTGGGTGATCTATCCCATACATCTAGGGCATAGTTTCCTTCACCCACATCTCATCAAGATCTTCAAGACAATCATAATCTTGACAAGGTTGCATCATCCAATTTTCTCGAATCAAATTGTTCTTCAGTTGTCTTCATCCTTTTCTTCTATTTCATTCAAAGTTAATGGTGGAGACCAGAGCTTCTTCACACAAGAAATCAGAAGAAACATCTCAGAATTTACTTTTGACCAATACCCCAGGTCCAACTCTTGAACAACTCATCAAGTTAGGTATCTACGAAGATGACGGTCTCAATAACTTTCAATTGAAAACTGGTTACATACCTCCTTTATCAACTCACAGAGGTAATCAGCAAACTCCTCCTCAATCTGTTCCAAGGAGCCCAAAAACTCCTACCATGTCTCAACCAGGGACAAACCAACGTTCTCTGGGAGGAGGATCCCAAGGACCCCATTCTCAACATAATGCCGACCAAGAACCTACACCCTCTGAAATCCATCAATGTTAGAATGACGATGAATTCAAGAGAATGATGAGGCATTTCTTGAAAGTGGATAGAGAGGCATACTTTTTGCAATTAGCCCAGGAAGGAGCTAAACTTCCTCCTCACTTCAATGTCGAAGATATCATCACGCATGAGGAAGAAACTCTGATGATGGCCATAATGAACCAGCTGCACGCTATGCAGGTCAAAATGAATAAAATTGAGAAAGAGAAGGAACCCAAGGAATTCTCCATGGAGGCCCTTTGTCCTTTCCCTTTTGAAAAAGACTTGTATATGCCACCATTTCCAAAGAAAGTAGAGATACCAAAGTATGAAAAATATGATAGACACTCTGATCCTCAAGATCATGTCAGAGAGTTCTATACGCACTCCATGGAATTCATGCATGAACCAACCTATCTGATGCATCTTTTTCCTAGATCCTTGGGAGGAGCATCCATTCAATGGTTTTCGAGATTACCTTCTATGATCAAAACTTTTGAGGAATTGATTAAATTATTTTATCAACAATATTCCTACAATATTCAACATCCGATTACCATGATCGATATCTGTAACCTCAAGCAATATCCAGGGGAATCATTCCTAACTTTTCTCAAGAGGTGGCGAAAGAAGTTTTCTCTATATGCTCGACCAATTCTCGAAATGGAGAAACTTGAAATCTTTATCAATAACCTTGTTCCAGAGCTCAACTATCCATTACAAATGCAAGATCATGTATCTTTTGATAAAATGGTGCATAATGCAATCAAGATTGAGAAAGTACTTGTCAAGAAAGGAGAAATCACACTTCAAAAGGACAAGTCTAAATCTGGATCTAGCTCAAAAGATAAAAACAAGAGTTGGAATAGAAACAAAGGTATCATCTCTGATGGTGTTGTTGACACTATCCGCACCCCATCAAAGGCACCGGCCTACAATCTCACCCTTGCCACCAAATCCATTGAAGCTTCAAAGCAAAAATCTGCTGAACCATCTCCAAAGAAGCCATTCAAATGATGGGATAATAAATGAAAGTTTACTCCCCTGGGAGAATCTTTGGAATCTACCCTGAGAACCCTGATAGCTGATAACATGATCTCTTTACCACCAATCCGAAACCCTGATCCAGATCCAAAACCATATTGGTGGAAAGATAATGAATTTTGTGCTTTCCATTGGACTAAATGCCACAAAACTAATGGATGCTTCCACTTGAAGCATACTATTCAAGACTTGATAGATCAAGGGGACATCATGATCTATAATCCTACCAGCAATAATGATCACACAGCATTTACAAAACTATTTCCACAACATGGCAAGGGAGTTTCCACTTCTCAGCCTAACATGGGGGCAAAAGTCAACTATGCCTACCTTGGAAACAATGTTGTCACCAACATGGTTGAACCATGTCTCTCTAAGAGTTGCAATGTCATCATGATTATACGAAGACACAGAAATCATTCCTCAGCTAATGCGGTTACCAGATCACAAGCTTAGGCTCATCTAAAAGGACAAACACCAAGTTCATCTAATGTCCCTAAGATACCTTTCAATCTCACATCTGCTTATAAACAGAAGGCTGCCTTGAAATCTTCTAATCCAAAGGATACAAGACCTACATCTTACAGCATCGTCTAACAACTCCAGCATACCAATGCCAAAATCTCTATGTTTGAGTTACTTCAAATATCTCCAGCTCACAGAGATATCCTATACAAAGCTTTACTCGGCTCTAATGTTCCTGATGATCTAGATCTAGACAGGTTCCAAACTATGGTTGTTCATCTAACATCTCCACAATATATCTCCTTTTCAGAGGAAGATGACAACTCCCTAAGTCACCCACATAATCAGCCCTTGCACGTAGAAGTCTTGATCCAGAACCATCGAGTCAAACATGTGTTGATAGATGGGGGCGCAGGCCTCAACATTTGTTCTTACAACTTAATCACATAGTTGGGATTCTCAGAGATGGCTATTGATCCTCGAAAGAAGATCACCATAAAAGCCTATGATGAACAAGAAAGAGCTTCTAAAGGCACCATTATCTTACCCATCCGAGTAGGTCCGGTCATCAAAGATACCACATGTCAGGTGCTTGATCTATCATTGGCTTACAATATCCTTCTCGGGAGACCCTGGATCCATGAAATGCAAGCCATTCCTTCTACGTACCATCAATGCTTGAAATTTCCCTATGAAGGAGTGGAGGTTACTATCCCAGCAGATCTGAGTACAACTTGCAATACATTGAAGGAAAGTGTCGATAAGCTTGTTCCCAATAACAGAGAATCTTCCATCAAGCAACAAAATGTGGCTTCCACATCTAAGATGGAAGACATTGCTAAAGAGATCAATATCAAAGAAAATGGGATGGGAGAATACACTATAGAGCCAGTCTTGTCTCTGACATCTATCCCAATCTCACCTAAGTCGTATGGACAATCCTTGAAGTAGTCTAAATCAGAACCTAAGGAACCTATGGAAGCATACAAAAGAAATTTTGTGGCGGAGCAAGTATCCAAACAAGAATTTGAAGAGGATGAAGTTGTGCTTGCATGGCTATACAAAGATGATTCTGAATCCAAAATTATTCAAACTAGCAAATCTGTAGCACCTACAATCCCTTCTAATTCATATGGTCCAGGGAACAAATTGATAGCCAAGATGGGATATTCCGGTCAAGGACCTCTAGGAATCAGAGGAAAGGGTCTTGTGACAACCATTTCACATATTGGTAGAGCCAACAAAGATACTGGTGGCTTAGGCTTAAAGAAGAAACCCTATCATCTCAAAGGTGGTTGTTCTCATGTCATAGAACAAATTGCACCAGGAGAACCCCTTCTCAAGAAAGAAGAGACAGAACCCTCAGATGATGATTCAAATAGTTCAAAACTCATCCCCTATGTATCTCAACCCAACGTAGGTCTAGAGTGACACAATCAACTTAACATGTCTGATCCACCTATGGCTGAAGAGGACTCCCATGATGATGTTGAGCCTATTCATGAGTTAAACATTTTGAGCTGTAATATCACCTTTGAACTTGAGCGTCGAGTTAGGACCAATGATGACATATCCACATCCATGAACACCATATCCCAAGCCTTTCCCACTTTAACTATCCAACACCCTGATCTTATCGACCAAACTTCCACAAACCCAAGCCATGGTGTTTACACCTTTTCCAGTGACTATGCCCTTGCTTGTTACCTCAATGCAGTCAAGCCTATGAGGACTTCCATCAATGAATCGAGCGTCAGCATGACCGAGTCGGACATCAAATATCTTAGTCAAAAAAATAAAAATAAAAATAAAAAGAGTTATGAGGGTGAAAACCACTTTGTGGCAGTCTTAGATCCTACAAAAGTAAAAAGAAAAGACGTATCTAAAGGTGAAAACCTCTCTGAGGTGCCTGCAGATGAGATATTTGATGTCCTTTCAAGTCATTTATAGGATAGATCTCCAGTTTTGATTGAGCCCACTCAATCCATCAATTTGGGTACAACAGAGGAACCACAATTGGTACATGTAGCACAATCCTTATCAGAAGAAGAGAAATAGAAATTCACTACATTCTTATCAGAAAAAAAGATCAACTTTGCATGGAAATATTTAGATATGCCAGGATTGGATCCCAATCTCATCATGCACCATCTATCCATTGCTCCTGGGGTAAAACCAGTTAAGCAAAAATTGAGAAAGATGCATCCTCATGTTGCACTCTTAGTCAAAGCAGAACTAGAAAAACTCCTAAAAGCTGGATTCATCCATGTCATAGACTATGCTAAGTGGATCTCCAACATTGTACCTATTTCAAAACCAGATGGTTCAATCAGAGTGTGCACGGACTTTAGAGACATGAACAGAGCATGCCCTAAGGATGAATTTCCACTACCTAACATTGATATGATAGTGGACATGACAGCAGGCTATGAAATGTATTCCCTTATGGATGGTTTTTCTGGATACAACCAAATCAAAATTGCTCCAGAAGACCAAGAGAAAATTGCATTCACATGTGCGTGGGGAACCTTCTGTTGGAATGTTATGCCATTTGGACTCAAAAATGTGGGAGCTACATACCAAAGAGCAATGACATCTATTTTTCATGATATGATGCATAGAACAATGGAGGATTATGTTGATGATACCTTAGCAAAATCAATGATCAGAACTGAACATCTAACTAACTTGAGCATGATCCTTGACAGAATGGAAAAATTTAGTCTCCGACTAAATCCTAAGAAGTGTGCTTTTGGTGTCACTTCTAGAAAACTCCTGGGATACATAGTCTCAAAGAAAGGTATTGAACTTGATCTGGCTAAAGTCAAGGCTATCATCGAGATGCAACCTCCCAAGAATATCAGTCAAATGTGAACTTTGCAAGGGAGAGTGCAATCTATCAAGAGATTCATATCACAGTTAGCTGACATATCACAACCTTTCACAAAGACATTACATAAAGGTGTGACCTTTTCATGGAATGAAGACTATGCAAAGAATTTTGATCATATCAAGAATTATCTCTCGAATCATCCTATCTTGATGCCTCCTATTCATGGGAATCCATTAATATTATATGTCTCCACAACAGATACATCACTGGGGGTATTACTAGCATAGCATGATGAGAACAAGAAGGAAAGAGCCATCTACTATATCAGCAGAACTTTAGTGGCCTATGAGAAGAACTACTCAATGATAGAGAAGGCATGTCTAGCTGTGATCTTTGCATCGCAAAAACTGAGACACTACATGTTAGCTCATACTACTCATTTGGTAGCTAAAATTGATCCACTGAAATATCTCCTAAGCAAAGCTGCCCTCACAGGTAGACTAGCTAAATGGGTCATGCTCTTGAGTGAATTTGACATTGAATATGTTGAAAGAAAAGCTATCAAAGGACAGGTCATTGCGGATCAATTAGCTAAAGCACCACTGTTTGATAATACACCCATGCAAATGGAATTTCCCGATTCCTCTATCATGCACCTCTCTTCTAGAGCATGGCAATTATTCTTTGATGGCTCCTACACACAGAATGGATCTGGAGCAAGCATATTGTTCATCACTCCTCAAGGATACTCGATACCCAAAGCATTCAGACTAAAGTTTCCTTGCACAAACAATATTGGTGAATATGAGGCACTTCTCAATGGTATGAAAATGGCAATACAGTGGAGAGTTACAGAGATGCACATCCATGGAGACTCACAATTGGTTATCCACCAAGTCAATGATGTGTACCAAACCAAAGATGAAAAGCTCATCCCTTACAAGAGAATGGTAGATGATTTAAAGAAATACTTCATCTCTATCACATTTGAGCAAATACCCAGAACGGAGAATAAGGCTGCCGATGCAATGGCGACACTATCTACTCTCTTATAGCAGCCCGAACATGAGCTACGCTATGAGTTCCTGGTGGAAGCCCTATCCTATCCTGCATATGACTCCCCTGAAACCCGCATGATCTGCACTGTTGTAGGTTATGACTCATCTCGCTACAAAAATCTGTTCTCCTATCTCCACGACCAAATCATCCCTGAGTCCTTTAACCGTTTTGAGAAATGAAACCTTATCTGATCCGCATCTCGATATGTCATCATTGGTAATGATCTATACAAATGAGGTCTAGATGGTACACTGCTTAGATGTTTAGAACGGGAAGAGTCTCAATTTGCATTAGAGGAAGTCCTTGAGGGTATATGTGGATCGCACTCAAATGGTTTCACGTTAGCTCAAAAACTTATTAGGGCTGGGTACTATTGGCCTGAAATGGAGAAAGAGGCTATTAAATTTGCTAAAAACTATCAACAGTGTCAAGTACATGGCAACTTGATTCATGCTCCAGGGAGAGATCTAATTCCCTTTACTACACAATGGCCTTTTCAACAATGGGCATTTGATCTCATAGGCGCTATCCATCTGCACTCTTCTAATGGACATACCCATATAATCACAGCTACAGATTATTTTACAAAATGGGTAGAAGTAGTTCCTCTAACACAAGCAACGGGGAAACAGATCTCTATGTTCATCCTGAACTACATCATTTGTAGATATGGGATCCCTCACTCTATAATCACAGATAATGGGGGACAATTCAAAAACAAAGACCTAGATGACTTATGTGCCAAATTCAAGATTACTCAACATTGGTCATCTATCTACTATCCTTAAGGGAATGGACAAGCTGAAGCTTCAAACAAAAATCTCTTGAAAATCTTGCACAGAACAGTGAATAAAATAGGAAGAGACTGGCATCTCATGATCAATCCAGCTCTCTAGGCATACAGAACTAGTATTAGAACACCTACAGGGGCTACACCTTTCACTTTAGTTTATGGTTCTGAAGCGGTACTGCCTATTGAGGTTGAAATCCCATCACTCAGAATTAGAATGCATGGACTTGTCACTGATGAAGACTACAGAGTGTCTAGGTTACAAGAACTTGAATTACGAGATGAGCGCAGGCAAGCAGCGTATGATCATCTCAGAGTGTATCAAAAAAGAATGTCTAGAGGCTACAACAAGAAAGTCAGACACAGAGAATTTCAGGTTGGTGATCTAGTGTTGAGAGAAAATCTTAAAAATCAATCACATCAAGAACGCAAGGGGAAGTTCGAACCCAATTGGCTGGGTCCCTTTTTTATCACTGCTACTTTTGGCTCTGGTGCCTATCAACTCTCAACGACTGAAGGAGAACAGCTCTGAGAACCAATCAACGTTCTCCATCTGAAGAAATTCTACATCTAAGGCATTCAGTGCTTGGCAAATGTCCTGAAAAAATTATAAAAATCAGAAAAAGTCCTGAAAAAATGAACATCTTGGTGAAAACCTAGCAATAGGCACCTTGATGATTCACAAAAAAATTGAAAAATATCAAAAATTAAAAAATGAAAAATACAAAAAAAATGAAAAAAAGAAAAAGTGCCTTGGTGAAAACCTGGAAACAGGTGCCTTGGTAGCAAAAATAGAATCTCTACCAAGATGGTGAAAACCTGGCAAACGGGCGCCACTTGTTCCAAATGCTCCATCTATCAGTGCAATCTTGGTCTTTCCTAGCTTTCAGTCTTGCTTTAGTTTGTACATATCTCCCGGTTTGTTTCTGCATTTCTAGTTTTCAATAAGTCGGTCTGTACACCAATCGGCTCAAGCGTCTATATCCTATCAATGTTTAAAACTTGGGGGCAATCAATGTCATATCCTATGGCCTCCAATGTATCTTAGACGTATCCTATCTAGTCAGAGTCCTTTGAAGCTTCAAGTTGAGTCTGTCTGTCTGTCTTATCTCCAGAAAGGATTTTGCATCTACAACAACGCAATCAAACATCCAAACAAACTGAAAATAATATGTGCTTCATGCTTTTATCTCCTTGTATGCTTGCTGATTCGCATTGAGATTTTTGCATATTGTGTCCCTTCGAGCTCCTCAATGATGTCCTTTACAAGATTTAGAGAGCGATGACTGGGGGCATAATCTTTTCTTGGTTTTCTACTTGTATGTGAAATCTAATAACTTTGGAAATTCTGGATTGAAATGGTGTCCGACTGTAAGAGCCTCTATCTCGAATTGGATGGCCATGCGTACCTCGACCATTGATACCCAGAAAATTCAAGGATGTTTGATCTAACTATTATCTTTTTAAAGTAAATTATTTCTCCTACTGTGAAACACGATCTTGCCTGAGGAGGTGAACGATAAAGGGTCACTACGGGTAATTCACACTGGATTTAGAATGATCTTTTGATTGGTTGATGTGTATGTTAAATGCAAGGCGTACTCAGGTCATCACGACATTTATGTTTTGATGCTTGTACAAATTGCTATATCAAAATGGACATGATATTCAGGTCATCCTGGTGTTTGTGCTTTGATGCTTATATCTAATCCGACATTCCAAAAATAAAATCAATATTCATATGTCCATGGTTGCCTAGCCAATGGGTGTTGTATTGATTCTTGCGCATACAAATCGATATTCATATGTCTATGGTTTCATAGCTAGTGGGCATTGTATTGATTTATCCGGTTACCTAAAAGTTCAATGATGATAACAAATTGACATATGATCAATGACTAGGTCCTAGGTCTTAGGTTGCATTTCATTTTCCATGTCTCATTGCATTTTGCATGTTGCATGATCTCACAATGACTAAACGAACTTCAATGCTTAAACAATTCTTCAAATTGCATCTTCAAGTCTAACAAGAGTTGAATCCCACACGAAGGTTCCTCCAACGAAGCAGCAAGTAGAATCCTTTTTCGGGATCAAAATTCAAATCTGAGATCATTCATATTATTAACTACTTACATATTTGACCTTCGATCATCACAGAGATCTAGTATTCAACTTAACTGATTATCTAACATCAAACTATCAAAATTTCAACTTGGTCAACTATGGTCAACTCATGGTTTCACCTAGTCAAACTTGGTCTTTCAGGACCTCCAAACGATGCAGAATGCATTCTTGGACGTGTATAACCACTTCT
The DNA here is from genome assembly GCA_027943335.1 of Chamaecyparis obtusa. Taxonomy (NCBI): domain Eukaryota; kingdom Viridiplantae; phylum Streptophyta; class Pinopsida; order Cupressales; family Cupressaceae; genus Chamaecyparis; species Chamaecyparis obtusa. Next base: position 76,442 of record BSBK01004923.1, on the reverse strand, counting down.
CAAATCAATTAACATGCTTCTAAACTATAACGCTAACTTTTCTTGTCAGATTTCAATTTTAATCCCGAAGGGGGCATGGTATTGCATATCATTCAAAGTTTGTAATCAAATTTGAAATCATATCTTTTTTTATCTATCAATATCTTCATCAGTGATCAAGACAAACAATCACGTCTAGTTACTGATTCATCAAAGACCTCATCTCTCGGGGCAAATCTATCATCACTTGGGGCATATCAGATTCGTCGATCCATATCAATCTGGTATCTTCCTAATCTTGTAAACTGTATCAGTTTTTGCAACCATCAGATCATAGTGTTCTTTCCTTGGTTCTTCGGCAACTGAAGGGTTTGGATGTGATACCTGCTAGTTCTGCTAAGACAATCAAGTCTAGAATGGGTCACTCACTTCTTATCAATCCTAAGGTTTGGAATTAGGCATTTTGACACTTTTTCGCAATCCTCGGTTCATCGCTGCTATAGTGAACATTATCTTTGGTCATTCAGGACCTATTATCTTCATATCAAATCAATATCAATCAGCTTCTATCTCATATCAATTATCAAATTCAAACATCAGTTTCATATCTTTATCAAACATAGACTATCTTTGAACCACTGCCCTTCGCACAGTAATTCAAAGAGGGGCAAAATGTAATACCCCAAAAATGGGCTATAAGTTCATTAACCTCTTACATCGACAAATCGAACAAAATCGACATCAAAGTCCTAACCTAAGGCACATCTAAACATCATCGAATCATAATTGATTATCTTAAATTCTGCATCAGGGAATATTCCTAGTAATATTCCTAATCATCATAATTATCTTTAATTTTATAATTATTTGGCAATAAATCACATTTATCCTAAGTTTGATTAATTGAATATTTTCATATTTAATTAATTAGATTTAATATTTGTCACTTAATTGTTTAATTAAATTTAATTCTATCTATTATTAATTGTATTATTTAATTTTGACAATAAATCAAAATTCCTATGAATAATTGATTAAATTCTTATTTAATTAATTAAAGCATGTTGTCATTATTTAATAATATAGTTTTTAATAAAAGTTTGATTAAATAATTGATTAACCCATAAATCAATTGTTTTATTTTTAAAAGCAGTTAAGTTGGAAATAAATCACTTTATTATTAAATTAATTCATAAATAAAACATGCACAATCATAAAAGCAGACAACTATCAATTATCAATTAAAGCTAAACTCTATTTTGAGTTAAAACTTAGCTTTTGCATGTTTTTGTGAGTTAATTATCCTTTATTTAAAAATAACTCAAAAATCAACCTGAGTTATTTGAGTGATTTATGGCTTTTTTTCCCATGCACCTCCAAAGCCCTGGATTTCTATAAATTAAAGGGTCAGCTCTTCATAATTCATCTCATATTTTTGCACAATCACGTTGGAGAATTGGAATTGAAGAATCAAAGCTCTTGCGAATCGACATCTTTGTGAGATCAATCTTATTTTTGCATTCATATTGCATATCATTGTTAGATTAGCATTGCATATCAATTTTTAATAGCATTCATAGCATATCAATTTCATATTAGCATAGATTCATATCAAGTTTTCATTCCTTATTGCATCATAAAATCCAAAAAAATAGCTTAATTGCATTCATATTTCATATCTAGAATTGCATTCAAAATCCTTCATTTAGGTGTCGTCTAGGTCACTGATCTCGATTACAATCTGAGAACATCAATCTCGCACCTATTAGAAGGTAGTAAATCGCTTGGTTAGATTAGATTTCAATTTTGCACGATTTTGATTATAGCTAACCTCTAATGTTTTACTAAAGTGTTGTGTCTACAGATCAAGTACAATTTTCACACACACAGGTGTCTGATGTAGGAGCATCTTAGGTCCTTAGCAATCCTGTATCACCAAAAAGAATTTGGATTTTTGTTTATGTTGCTCAATTTCTTCTTTGATCGAGTTGGTCTGTATTTGGTCAGTTTCCTTTGGTTATCGAGTGCGGTCGGTTATCTCCTGGGCGGTCGGTTATTTCACTGGCGCTCGGCATTGTCTGTCTACTGCTTGGTTATCTTGCTTACCGACGGGTTTAGTTTTGTTTCCTATTATGGCCGACTTGTGCATTTATATTGGATCATAGAATTAATGATTGTATCCATCATTGGGAAGCGTGTAGTCCCAGATTTGACCGTTACTTCCATTAATTATGGATCTGAAGGCCGACTCAGCTTGGTAGCTTCTTGTATAAATGTAGATGTTTGGTGGTAGTTTAGGAGAGAGTTTTGGGGGGATAGAAGATAGAAGGATTAGATTAGAGATTGGTAGTAGATCCTCGCATGTTTGAGGACTTCTGTAATTCATTGTAATATCAGGTCATAATTGGGAAGGCCTTACAGCCTGGCATGTATGATTCAATTTGATGATAATAAATTGAAGGATCTAGCATTCTCTCTCTCACTCTTGTTGTTTCTTTCGCATGTGTGTTGTAGGCTTGGATCATTAGGGTGCACCATCCTTTGGCCCCTCTTGCTCCCTGCCTTGCATCAGAAATCATGGAAGTTGAAGACATCCCGGAAGAGGAAGATAAATGATCCTACGATGATATTTTGATGATGAAACCTTCCTGGGCAATTATGTCCTTCGCCAACTCACCATCAACCTCATTGACCTTCCCCTCATTCACCCTAACCTCATAGACTAGGACCAACCAAGTGTGGTACACATCAATGAGTTCCAAAGCGAGGCTGCACTCCTACAATTCATGGGCACCACAGATCAAGAATCAAAGTGGGGGCAAGCCTCAACAAAAGTCTACCAGCTCAACCCACAGGGATATTTTCAGGAATAGGAAGTCTCCAGGCGCAAAAAGAAAAATCAAAAAGAAAATAAAGGATCCTCATGTGAAAACCCCTCTGGGGCACATCCTGATTCAAAAATAGTAAAAATAAAGGGCGTATCTTCTGGTGAAAACCTCTCTAAGGTGCTAGAAGATGAAGACTTCCCTCTTCCTCCTATCCAAGATTACAGACCTAAGTAGTCACCTATCATCATTGAAGAAACCAAGCCAATCAACTTGGGCATGGAAGAATGTTTGAGAATAACCTACATTACAGCATCTTTAACAGAAGGTGAAGAAATAGCTTTTACTACACTTCTCCACGAAGCCACTAGGAACTTTGCTTGGTCATACACACACATGCCTAGGCTTGATCCTAATCTTGTTGTCCATCATCTAGATGTAGACCCTAATATCAAGCCAATAAAGTAGAAGCTACGCAAAATGCATCCCAAAGTAGCTCTATTGGTGAAATCAGAACTGGAAAAGCTCTTAGACGCAAAGATCATTAAAGCTATTGATTACTCTGAGTAGATTTCCAACACGGTTCCTGTCACAAAACCTTCAAGTGACATCATAATTTGCATAGATTTTAGGGACCTTAACAAAGCCTGTCCTAAGGATGATTTCCCTCTACCCAACATAGACATGATCGTAGATCTTATAGCGGGCCATGAAATGTTGTCCCTCATGGATGGCTTCTCAGGATACAATCAGATTCGAATAGCAGAAGAAGATCAACATAAAATAGCATTCACAACTCCATGGGGTGCCTTATGTTACAACATGATGCCATTTGGGCTAAAGAACACAGGAGCCACATATCAAAGAGTGATGATAGCCATATTCCATGATATGATCCACAAGATCCTGGAAGACTATGTAGATGACATTCTTGCAAAATCTAGAACACACTACGAACACCTTGACATTCTTGAGAGTGTGTTTGATTGCCTGCATCATTATGGCTTGAAGGTCAATCCAAAGAAATGTGTCTTTGGTGTAACATCTAGGAAGTTTCTAGGCTTCATAATATCATGACGTGGCATAGAGATAAACCCCAAAAAAGTCAAAGTTATAGCAGAGATGCCTCCACCAAGAACACTTAGGCAGCTCAGGAGCAAGGATTTTTTTAGTGGCGATTATTCGCCAATTGGCGAATATGTCCCGATCGGCAGATTGAAATTGGCAAAAAAAATGCTCATATACTAGTTGACCGGTTCGCTCAGATTTTATAAAATGCTCATATAGTGGTCAGATTGATCGCCACTATTTTTACGTAATTTTAGTAACGTAGTCGGGTTCTTCCTCCATATTTCTATTTACTATTTTACTCTTATTCGCCATGGATTAAATTTGGTGTATTTATCGAGGATCAACATTCGCCAATGGCCCATTGTCTGAAGTAAAAAAATTATTTGCACGAGGACCCAATTCGGCATGCATCATACATAATCATGTCCCAAATTACCACCCTATTCACCTAGTCAATTATTTGAAATTACGCGGGGTTCGCCAAATATTAGTTGTTATCATAAGCAACTGTCGGCCCCTTCACCAAAATGGATGATGGAGATTATGAGGAAAAATTTGATGGCTGATATGAAAACAGTTTACTTGTAGTTGACTATTTAAGAGATATGAGTTTCATTTTTTAAACATGCCGAAGAGAAGGAGACTTCAAGAGATTTAGTTGATTCTGAGCTCACAACTGCGATCGGTAGCAAACGACTACCAGTCCGTAGTATCTTATTGAAGTAAAATTTTATTGCAACCATAATTTGTTGGAGATGTCACGGTCAAAGTTAAACAGGAAGAGGAATATTGAAGGTGGAGATGTCCAAGAGAGGCCAACGAAATGCAGAAATATATCTTCATACTTTGGCATGGGCAGACGCAATAGTGTTGGTCAAAGTGAGGAAGGTACATCATCAAAGGAACCTATACAATTTGAAGGTTCTCAAACTACACATGATTCTAATGAACAAATTAGGGAGACTAATAAATCTGGTGACGAAGTTGCGGAACCTGATATCTCTGATGAAGAAGACCTTGAAGAAGAATTTCAAGTAAATATCTAGTACCAGGATGAATCGATCGACTTTGGTGATGATGATGGTTCAATTAACAGTAACACTAAAGGGAGAGGAAAATCAAAAGAAAAAATTGATCGTCAATGGGAGATGTCGAGGAGATTTAAATTTGATTCGGCGGAAAAGTATCCATTCATTGAACCCGTGGACAATCCAATTATAGGCAAGCCACTAGTAGAATGCAAATGTACGATTTTTAGTTGGAAGTATAAAAAGGAAAAGCGGTTGCAGCTTAAACTAGACACCATAGAGAAACAATTTGGTAAGGTTTACGAAACCTCAACTGTTGATGGTAAGGAAATAAAAGTGGTAAGATATAAAACAAAGGAGAAATGTCAACATAAAAGGAATGCTGAGGAATATTATTTGTTTCAAAAATTTAAGATGAATCCTGGTGAAGTTCAAGGTTCTATTAATGTTATTTTTGCGAAAGTAAGTGAAGTAGAAGAATGCGAAAAAGATGTTCAATTAAGTAATATTTTCCATATTTTGAGCAGAGGGTGTCCAATGACAGACTATCCCAAAATGAGTGGTTTGTTACACTTTCTGAAAGTTCCTAACTATCCTGTCACTCATTAGTCAATAAACAGTGGATGGGAATTGGCAAGTTGTATTGCCCAGGTTGAAATAGAGGATGTACAGAGAAAAATAAAAGAGTCAACCTTTATTTCACTGTCCTTAGATGAAGTTACGGCAATAGATAATATGTCGTGGGTATGCATGCATGTTTATACTATACAGAATAATGTCCGCCAACCACATCTACTAACTATTTCAAAATTGAGGGACAATGCGACATCGAAAACTTTATTTCAATTAGTAAAGAGCCATTTAATTGAATATGGAGGTACGGATGAATTGACAATAGCGAAGAAGTTGATCTGTGTTGGAGCTGATGGAGCTTTAGTAATGCAAGGTCAAAGGAATGGTCTTTGCACAAAGATGTAGGCTTCTTGTTCACCATATATTGTTGGCATTCACTGTATGGCCCACAGGATGAATCTTGCTTTTAGAGTTGTGAAGAAGTTCCCTATAGTAAACAAGGTTGAAGATTTAGTAAGAGAGTTGTACTCATATTTTTGTCGAAGTCCCAAACATTTTAGGGAATTTCAGCACTTTGCTGATGGAATTACCAATGGAAACAAGCTTCTTAAAGATGTTGATACCAGATGGATCTCTTTGGATGGACCAGCGCATCAAGTTTTTTCCAAATATCAATCTTTGATTGGACTGATGTACGAAAATTGGGACAATGCAGAAAATTAGAGATGTGGCAACCTACTTCAGAGGTTAAGCAATATAGAGACACTTTTGACTTTAGCATCTCTTCTTCCCATGCTAGAAGAAATGATGTTCATTATGAAAAAAGCCCAGCAAAGAGCCATGTATATTGCAGAATATGCTTACTTGCATAAAATGTCATGCCAAACCCTGGATAGTCTCTATTGAAATGACCTAAATTTATCCGATGAAAGATTTAATCACTGGCGAAAACTAACAGATTTGGATAATCCTAATAATTATTTAAAGATTGTTGAAAATGGGGATTTATGTGTTTGTGTAAGGGGATTTCAGATACCAATGTACTACAGTGCCCCAAAGAAGCGAGCTACAAGAGTTACAAGGGAAGAGTTTACCAAGATCATCGAGTCTATAGTAGGTAATGCAAGGGACATAGCCTATAAAGTTTCCTCTTAAATAAGATCTTGATTCCCATATGAACAACTGCTTGAGGCTATGGCGATTGTGTTTCCTCAATATTGGACCTTAAACTCTAAGAAAGATTATCGTAATAGGCTGATGACTTTGATAAAGGAATTTTGCAAATCTATGGAATTCAATGGAGTGACTATCAATAGAATTTTAGATGAGGATCTTCTTAGATAGAAATCAGGCACTTTTGCAAAGACTATGAAGCATCAATATCAATTAATGCATAACCCACATGAAGAGGGCTCGGCAACAAGGCTTTGGACAAAACTAAAACAGAGCACAATGTTGCGTGAAGAAATTTCAAAGTTCTCCAAGCTTACTAATCTATGTCAGACCATGATATTGAGTTCAGTGGAGGATGAGAGAGTTTTCAATGCTTTGGGCTTCCTAAAATCAAAGCTAAGAAACAAACTAGACAAGAATTTGGAAACATGCTTGAGGGTCTACACATCTAGGTATGATGTCAATACTTTTCCTTATCAAAAAGCAATGGAAATTTGGAAGAAAAGATGCAAAAGAAGAGGGTTGGGCAACACCATGAACCAATCTCTAACAGTGACTCCAAGTGGGACAAGTACAGGTGGCGATAGGAGTCATAGAAGCGAAGGTCATACTCAGAGTGAAGAAGACACAAATGAAAATGAAGAGAACAATGAAGAAACTGGAATACCAGAATTGGATGATGATGATGACACAGAGATGAATTGGAAAATTTAGGAAATTTCTTCTAAATTAGGAGTAGCAATCAATATGTATTTTTTGAACTTATTAACTACTATATCTTTTCATTCAATGTTCATTTTAGAAAAGCAAGAATGTATTATTACTGTAGAGTGTATTTTGTAACTTTGTATCGTATCATCAATTATCATTCATATTTGAATTTGAGATTCCTGAATGAAATTTTGTATTCCAATAGCATATAACGGAGTAAATCAACTAAGAATAACTGAATAAAATAGAGTAACTCAACATACATTGAATTGGAAAACATGAAAATTAGATAGAGCACAATTTGTTTTGTATTCATTTGTAATATATTACAATTTACAGTAGTTCAATTTGTTTTGTATTCATTTGCAATATATTACTATTTACAGTAGTTCAAAATTAAAAGCAATCTTTATAGCCCAGTCCAAACATCCTCTGATGGTAGAACAATTTGGTTCATAGTATAGTCACTCTCCTACAACTTCGTTAGCAATTCATATTTGGAAGTGTGACTTGACAGCACTATTGCTTCTAAAACTCCATTCAAAGTTCTCACTGGTTTGATGAAATCCATGAATGTATCAGGAGATATGTTTGTAGGAAGAAAGCATAAATCAGTATTTATTTTGTCATGCAACCTTATTTTGTAATTTTCTCTTCCAATGAAGTTATTTGCATCAAATCCCTTAGGCAAACCAAGACTTTCCATATTCACTTTCATTTGTTCCATCTTTTTGATCTTCTATTGAGCTTTGTCATCCAATTCATGTACTTCCCGTAGCGTCTCACATTTTTGAATGATACTTGATAACTTTACTGAGGCATCAAGGCGGTTTCTAATTCCCTTGTTTGATAGATAACTATCACTCTTACTGTAGAGTTGTTGCATAATATCTTTTTCTTTCTTTTCTTTCTTGACAACATCCATGTTATGTTCAATGTTCTTATGGAGCTTCAAATAACATACTCTCATACTTTGAAGCATTTCAAACCACTCATACAAGCTATTACACATCACCAATATTTGGCCCCAAATGTGTTCTTTTGCAATCTTCACTAAATTATTATTAGTATTTGTTAAATTTTGAATTGTATTATTGGCCTTCTTTAGTTCTTCTGCCATTTCTTCACAATTCTTTTTCTCTTCCACTACTCTGTGTTCCCAATGATTGTCTTTATTTGCCTGAGAGTCCAATTGCTTTTGTAATTCTTAGTTGGAGGCAGCATTACTCTCCACGGTTTTAAATAACTTTTCTGAACTGACTCTTTCTTCCTCTATCTTTTTACTAATTTCTTCCAATTTTCCCCTCAGTTCCTTCAGCTTTGCCTGCTCCTGTTCCTTCACTACTGCCTCCGCATGTTCCTGCTTTATATCTGCTAATGTAGAGATCAATTTTTTAATCTTTTTCTATAATTCTTTCAAACTGTTCTCTGAAGCTTTCCTCTTTTCTTTTTCATTGCCAATGTCTGCCTATAACTTTTCTATATTTTTCTCGAGCTTGCTTTTCTCTCTTTACAGCTTTAGCAGTGCACTGTAGACCACTTGGTTTGTAGACTTTGACACATTGATTTTGTCCACACTTTTAACTTTGGAAAAATCCATTTGGAGAGTGGTAACTTGAAATTCAAATGGATCTATCTAACTCTCTGGTGGGTTTCCATCTTTATTTGGTGGAATAAAAACCATGAACTCCATCATGTCTCTTTTTGGGTCATATGTTGGTAAAACCCTATTGGATGCAAGTTGTTCCTGTACAGCTACATTAAGGGCACCAGTTTGCATGGTCTTCTATATTTCCTTATTCTTGGTTCTTATTTCTGCAAATTTATTATAGAAATCATTGAAATGAAAATCTGGTGTTGCAGAAGGATTTGAATGTTTGAAAGGTGAACTAGAGGCAGAGCTTGCAATGCCTATTGATCTAACTAATGCTCTTTGAGGATTTAAACTTCTAGAGGGTTTTGTTGAACCTGAACCTGCAAACAATTGTTTACGACCATATGACATTGTTGTTGGTGTTCTTCTAGAAGGGGAAAGCTTTTTCTTCTTGACACTATCTTCTACTATGGGATTATGTGTAGATTCTACTAGCCTCTTTAGAGATGGAACTTGTTGTATAATTTTCCTAGTCCCTCTAGCACCAGTGCCACTACCAGACCCAGTAGCAGTACTAGTAGATTCAAACCCAAGGCTTGCACCATGATCATAAGCAATTTTTCTATCTGAATTGTATTCCAGACGCCTTCTCCTGTGGGACCCAAACCACCACCTTTATAACCCATTTTTCCACAATGTTTTCCCCTTTTCTATATAATTTTTTCCTGTCCTGGTTGGTTCCACTCTGGCCTGGAGTAAATACACTTGGTGGATTATCATCCTTAGTGTTTGGATTATCATCCTCACTGTCGTATGCCATGTTAGGATGCTCCAAATTCCACAATTTTATAAACTCTATATCCTCGTCTATTTCATCCAAATCTTCACTGGTCTTTGGTTCACCAAGATCCTTTCTCATACTCCAAAAATCATCCATTTTCGTTCTAGTCCATTTTCTATCCTTACAAGATTCTGCTATTCTCTTTGGTATTTTTATGTTTGATGGATTAGCAGCTTTTTCATAGAAATTGTAGGACATCCTAGGTTGTACAATGCTCTAGTTTATTGTTGTCATAATTTGTGATGACAACTGTTGCACTGAAATTTTTTCCTCACTAGAAAGTTTCTCCATCTCTTTTGTAACATCATCCCAGCTATCCTTGTTTTTCAACCTCTCTAGCAATGGTTCACTTTCATGTTGAAATAAGTTTACAAAGTTCTTATTAGCAACAAGCATTGTTTGAATGACGTTGAGTGGATCATACTTCCAGTACCACTCTAAATCAAATTGAAAAATATCTATAAAAAAATTTGCCACTTTGAATGCCTTTCTCTCAAATGTTAACCCTCCAATTGAGAAATGTGAGTAAGGGAATATGCTCTTCTTCGATTGGCCAACGAAGAGTCTATATGTTCTCTCTAGTTGCACTACATATTCTACCACCAACACCTTATCTGTCACATGCATTGGAAGTTTGTGGGGTTGCAATTTTGATCCGTAAAACCTTAGCACAATGTAATCTTCCATTAAGTACAAGTCAGCCAATTGAATTATGCTTCCAAGTTGGATGCAATCCCTACATGAAGCAGACAATCTGGGCATTGGAGTGCTTGTTATTTTTTTGTACAATGGTGCCAAAAAGAAGTCTACAAAATTACTGTAATTCTTTTTGTTATCATACATTCTTATTTGAGGTGTCCAGTTATATATTGGAGTACATGTCCCCCTGTGAATTTCAAGCTTGTTGTCATTGCTCATTAATATTGTTGCATGCTTGGATAGTAGGAGATAGCACAAGTAGGTTGTGAACCTAAATGTCTTAGAATTGCCTCTTTTAATCAATGCTAATTGTTCTTGCATTGATTGAACCATGTGTCCAACAAAATTATATCTTACTGGTTCATTGACACAATGGATATCCCAAATGAATTGAAGAATTTTGGCACCCACTTTCCTATTGTTTTCCAGTCCCAGGCAAAATGCTAGCGAGGATATAGAATCCTAAACCCATGGCACAAAAATGTTAAAATCATAAGGAGGCTTATGGTTCTCACCCAATGAAGCCTTTGCCTCTGGAACTATTAGACCCCTTATAAATGAATCTTTTGCATTTGGAGAGACTGTCTCATATTGCTCTGCCAGTTTTCCCAGGTCAATACAGACATTACAGTTTTGTCGGTCAAACCCTAGGTCTAGCAAAATGTGAAATTCTTCCTGGGTTATTGATAAAATTTCTTCCTGATTTTTTTTATTCACAATTGTTGTTCTTTCTTCATCATAATTTTCTGCACAAATGAAGACAATTTGTGGGCAAGGGAAAACTTTGGGTAACAACATGTGACCCAAACCAACATCCCACGAAGCAACTTTATTTGTTTCTGCACCTATCGCTAGGTTAAATTTTATAAAATCAGACCTCTTTGGCCCAGTTGCCTTACTACACAATGAATGTTTAATTGATATAACTCTCTTTTCATTGTCGATAATAGGATCATAAACATCGTGATACTCATCAGTGAAACTAAGAATTTCTACCAGTTTTATGCAGTCTATTAAAGGTTTCCCATCTGCTTGAGTTTTTGCTTTCCCCATTGTTCTTCGGAAGAATGAAAAAACACAGATTCATAGATATTTACTAACAAAATCATAGATAATAACTAACTAATTAATAAAACCCCAATTTAAGAAAACCCCAATTGTACATGCAAGAATTAAAATTTCAAAATCAAGTTAAACTTACCCAAAATTAAACTTTGAAATCAAGATAGATATAAGTTAGAACAGCTAAGGCTCTCACAAATTACAGTCTCAAAATATTTGGCGATGGTTCAACAGTTCTTTTTAGCTTTGCTGCTATGAGTTGATAGGTTTTAAAAATAAAAGGTTAAAAACCTTTCATTAAATGTAATGGTATATAATCTTTCTAAAACATGTGTAAGTTGTAACGTAATCTTTCTAAAACATACTACGTGTAACATAATTTTTCTAAAACATACTACGCATCAACATACTACCGTTAATCTTTTCTATGAATTACACGTCAACGACATACTACGTGTCACGTTTTCGGAGTGAGTTTTCAGAAAAGCTTTTTGAAACCCATAGTTCTTCTGAAATACAACTTCAATCATTCATCTCTCGTAATCCAACGATTGTCACAATTTTAAAATATTAATAATTTAACACACACTAATGAATATTAATTATTAACTATATTCACTTAGAATAGCTTATCCATGAAATTTGAACCAGAAGTGATAAAGTTTTGAAATATTTAATTATTGCATGAAACAAAAGTGCAACGCAAATTTTTTATATTATATAAGGCAAAATTTCATTACAATTCAAATATGCCCATAGACCATATATATTAACAATGCTTATAATCAAAACAAAAAAGAAAAGCAGTAGCACTTCAAAATTCTTAAAACATTTTCATATTATATTTTTTAACATATGTGATTATAATTTATATCATTTCAAAAACCCTAGTAAGCTACTACCACCATAGGGAGACACAGTAGAAGGACTAGAGAATAGAGACTACATAGAATCACGGACTATCCAGCTGAGGCTCCCTTCCTTCAGACTTCTATGTGGAAGTCTTCAGAGAGGATAATGTCAATGAATTCTTCTAGCCATAGATAGTCCCTGGGTTCATCCAGTAGGTTCCACTTCCGGAGGAAATCCCTCCCAATTTGTGCCCACTTCTAATGACACGTGAGTTGCTCAGCATCAAGGTTAAGTAGGAATGGTTGTCTGGAAACAACTACTCCTGGTTCTAGAATCTTAGGAAAATCATTTGCCCAAGTAATTCCAACCCCAATTTCTAAAAATATGACAACATGCACATCGTCGTCGAGGTATTCTTCTTTGAAAACTTTCCTTAGAAGCATGATCATATCCACCTTTTCCCCCCCCAGGTCCAACAGAGATGCCAAGAACCGAGATGAAATGTTTGTGGTGACTCTATACCTATTTTCAATCTCTAGAAATTCACGTCCGAGCACCATCCTTATAGCCTCCTTGGTGAAGGCTCCCAACTCCATAGCAACAGATGCCAAGATTGGGTCTGTGACCAGGCCCAGAAAGGCCTTCTGGTCCTCCAAGGCAGTGCATCTCAAACAAATTGGAGTGTCCATTCATATGACGCAGACTATTCTCACAAATATGCTTTCACAGAGAACCTAGCATTAGCACTCGTAGACTATTCTCACAAATATGCTTTCACAATCATAAATTAACAAGCATAGATCGATCTATTTATAAGTCCTGATTGAAAATCATTCCCCTAAAGATCTAATTAAATCGTAAGATGAATGGTAACTGTCCAAAAATCACTAAATCTTTCATATTTAATGCAACACTAGGTGGAATTGGAAACAACACTTATGATAAGACATTTTCTATCTTGGGAATAATGAAGGCCGAAAGGATCGTGCCACACAAGTGGACATAACAATTCTTTATTTTTAAAAAACCCTAAAACTTGTGCCACTCCACAGAAACAATAAGAAAGTACATTACTGCAAAATGGTGGTAGGAAATGAAGCTTTACCATTGATTTAAGATCATCGAACGGTCAAAAAACAATGTCCTTATATGATATGACGTTTTAATTCAAGTCTTAACTTTAAGGCATTAATCTATCGAAGTATATGATGTCACTGTCACACATATCTGTCAGTGAAAATTGAAAGGCACCATCAAAGAAACCATTAATTCACAATGCACATTACTTTAATTGATGTCATGACTCATTGCCATTAATTAATATTTCTATCTAATATTACAGTGTCACACGTTCGTTCGATTACAACATATCAACAGCCAAAGTCAAATTTTGGGCCTATTGTTGGTCTTCATAATATTTATAGAAAAGTCTCGGCAGAATCATGACACATGGTATGACATGTATTGTTGGTCTTCATAATATATACAGAAAACTCTCGGCGGAATCATGACACATGGTATGACACATGTCATACCATGTGTCATGATTCCACCGAGAGTTTTCTATATATATTATGAAGTGTCATACCACGTGTCATGATTCCGCCGAGAGTTTTTCATATATATTATGAAGACTAACAATGCACTAGTACAAAAACAACAATATATGATTAAATAAACTACTAAAAATTATAGATAAATGACTAACTTTGGTCATGTGACCACTGGTAGTTTATTGCTGGTCATTTATCTCGCAACCAAATTTATGACTAAACAATTATAGTCATTGATTTGGTCATTTATTTGGTCATTTATTTGGTCGTTTATTTGGTCATCTATTTGATCATTTATTTGGTCATTTATTTGGTCATTTATTTAGTCATTTATTTGGTCCTTTATTTGGTCCTTTATTTGGTCCTTTATTTAGTCATTTATTTGGTCATTTATTTGGTCATTTATTTGGTCACTTATTTGGTCATTTATTTAGTCATTTATTTGGTTATTTATTTATTCATATATTTAGTCATTAATTTAGTCATATATTTAGTCATATTAGGGCACGATGGAATCGAACCATCATCCTCCTACTTGTAAAGTAGGTGCTCTTCCATTGAGCTAGTACCCTTTAAAGAATAATCATACCATGTATACTAGTACTTTCCATTAAACAAGATTTCAAGTTTTTTCATCTATAGTTCAAAAGTAGCAAAACCTAAGAGGAGGATGACTAGAAATACTTTAAACTCAATGGTGAAGTTATTCAATGTGCAATATAAGAATGAAGTGAATGATGTCATTGGAAAATACATTACATGTGGCTTTTTCCCCTTATTATAATGACAAGCATATATCTTTAGGGTAAACCACCCACATTAAATAGAGATCAAGTATGTACTAATGATCATACCTTCTACATTTTCACTCCTAATTAACCCATCAAAAGCTTTACTGCTTTAGAAGTCCACACTCCTGATAACCTACCAATCTATTGCACTTCTATCCAATACATCAATCATAAAATTAGTATTATTAAAGAAATTTGATAACCAGAAACCTCTTGGGTTTTGTAGTCAATTTACCAATCTTTTCATACACACGGATGTCACCAAATTTTCAAAGTGGGATATGAAACAAAAATCCATCAAGATCCAAATCAACAGTGCCAAGTTTAGTGCAAAAAATTATGTGCAAAAAATTATTGATCAGATATCAACTAAATCCTCTTTAGTTGAGACACAAATCAAATACATAGTTCAAAACTTTAAGATGGCTTCTTAAAAAATATACCAATTCAGTACGAAGAACAACCTACATGTGAAATTTGGTGACAACCCTACATCCATCTCTTATCAACTATCTGATAAAAAATAATAACAATGGAGAAAGAAGAAAAAAAATGCAAACAACAATTAAACATTAAATAAATCACTTAATGATTAGCATGGTGAAAGATATTGAATGCTCTATTTTTGTGGCAAAGTATGCTCTATTTTTGTGGAAGAATATGCTCTATTTTTAAAATTGCAGACCCCAATTTTTATTGCAGCGTACAATAGAAAGTCTATTTTTAAAAACTTTCTCAGACCAAAATCTACATAGAAAATAGGACAGCTATCTAGATTTCTAATGAAGGCTTCCATGTTAAACAAAAACAAACTAGTAGTTTATTATATGCTAAAAGCTACAGAGGTAAGCATTATCACACATGATCAAGGAAAAACTAATGGTGAGAGCATATTTCATGTATTACAACTGAAATAAAACAAAATGTAACTATTTAAATAAATCTACCTGAACATGCATAATGGAATCAAGAGTGGATCATGATGTGGAACAGCATGTCAATCCACTGTTGCAGCATCAATTATTAACCATACATACCATGCACACTTGAGAATAGCAATAAGAATCCCCAATACATGGTAAAAAGATAACCTTGTTTCTAGAAAAAAAGAACAAAGGAAGTTGATATCATGATTTCATCATCTGAAACAAAGCACTCCAGGCTCATAAACAACATAATTTATTTGTAGCTAAAAAATGCATGTAGAAAAGAATAAAATACCTGTTGTTTAGTAATAGCCTGAACTTGTGCTTCAAGAAAGGCATTTATCATCTTCAAGAATCTCTTCTTCAAACTTCAAATTCATCTTCACAATCCTCCTGGTAGTCCTCAATGTTGGAAAAATGATGAAAACCTGAGCCAAGATCCAACTTGCCTGTTGCATACCCCTCAGTGTCTAAGGGGAATCTCATTGTGTAGGGATACAAATTGATTTTGGCAAATGATCTTTCAATATTTTGAGCATCTGAATTAGATTTGCAGTTGTAATAATCAATGTCAATCAGAAAAGGGATGCCATTTATTTTGTCTATTTTTGTACATTTCGTTGATTTGGCTGACTTGCCTAAGTACCTCAATTAGAGCCAGTTTATCATCTACAAATCATGGTAGCATGAAGGGGTATCTTTCATAACCTCCAATTTGAATATAGGTGAATTCACCATAAGCAACAAAATTCTTCAAGAATGTCTTGTATCAGATAATTAAAAGGAATTTGTCATCATTCAATCATCCATTTATAACAAAACACCATTGCATAATTTCAAACTGGTCAAACATGTTTAGGAAAAACAATTTCATGAATTGGAAATATTTTAGCATGGGAAATGACTAAGAGAACAAACATACTCAGGAAAACAGCCTTCGAGAATTGAGGAATGCAAGTCCTTGCTAAGCTATAAATTAAAACATGGATCACATTCTAGCTCATGCCTTGTTTTAACATTGTACCAAGCTAAATAACTAGAAGTAGAAAATTACAAAGAAAGCTCACCTTCATCATATAAGCCAAATTGTGACATGAAAGTAATTGAGAGCACATTGCATCCTTTGTTACAATTCTATGAATATACGCCCTTGAATAACGTTTCCAAAACTGCATAACACAGCCTATATTTTATTGAATGGAAGAAGAAATAAAATGCAAATATAAGTCCTACCAAACTCCATTTCCAAAACAAATTTTCTCCATCTTACACAAAATAATGTCCTTGTAAAGATGAAACATACCATGCAAGAACATGTGGGGTCTATTGGTCGGCAATCAGATGCCATCGCTGCATGTTTCAAATTGAGAACCCCCTACAAATAGTAACAGGAACAAGAATTACATAACAATTAACTTTTTTGCTGAACTTTATAAAATTAACCCACCATTTTGTTAAATATCAAGCCATATTGTCTAGAAAGTTAATGCAAATTTATAAGCCAAATTTTGATACACACATTATGGTCAATAATATATTTCAACTCATTATGTGCTTGGATATCAACTGAACCTTGGAAAATATACTCTGATTTGCACATCACTCTAGAGCAAAATAGCAATGTGAAAAATGATGTGGTACTTCGGCAGTTGCCCATATGGTATGCAAGTGAATATTGAAGCAATTTCTTTTCTATTTCCTCAAATTCCATATACAAGATTTTATTAAAGCATATATTCCTTTTTTAGGAAAAACCAAGACATTCTAAAAATTGATCAGCCTCAGACCAAAGACCAGACTTTCCATCAATCTTTTTGTCACTACATGACTAATAAAGTCTTTTGTTTGATTGTCCACAGCATGTTTTGCAAATGCCATAGGCTATCTTTGGTTCTATGGATGTTAAAAGTATTATATATGTCCAGACCTATGTGCTTAAAAGCTAATTGTACCAAAGAAATAAAGAAAGAAAATTATATTAATGGGATGTAGTTGTAATGGGATGCAACCGGGTTCAAGTTCCCTGCATCTCATAAGGTGATTCACAAAGCCCACATTCTGGAAGATAAGTGGCAAGATATGAATGTGCCAAACAAGTGATGTATTCAAGTGTGACAAGCATGAAGTGCATTCAAGTGTGAGAGATGTTTAAAATCTTAACCCAAGATGTACACCAAACTAAAAACAAATAAAAATGAAAATTAGCATCTAATAATTAATTTAGCTTAACCAGGAGGAAAGCTTCTACCATATACCTAAAGCATGGAAAATGTACTTTTATAGCGTCCCCTATCCTTTACCACTTTTCTAAAAATTTATTAGAACAATCACTTGTCTTCCTCATAAATTATGCAAATCATCATAAACACTATACAATTTCACAATCCCTCTCTAAATTCAAAATAAAAAGAAATGAAAATAAAATTCGTATGAACCATAAAATTAAATGTTTAGAGATACAAATAAATAAAGTTGAAGGCTTACATGGAAAGCTACTCATGAGACACTGCATCTGAAAGTAGAAAGCCGCACCCAAATTAAATAATGTAAAAATAAAAATCACCTGAATATACTCAGTGTAAATTGAATGATATGTGAGATTTTTTTTGGAAGACAAGGAAAGACCTGTCAAAGACATTGCCGCCACAATGTAAGCATATTGACAACATTAAGAATTAAACACTGGACCTGGGTTTTGGAAACTAGAATTAGTCTTTTTCTTTTGTTGAAAATAAAGTCAATTTCGTTCTTTTTTTCTTGAATTCTCTAGAATACGAAAAAGTCCATAGAGTTTTTGAGGCTAAAAAATCTTTTAGAAAAAGGATATTTTCTCTATGATGTGTATGTTGTAGAAAAAAAATTATATGTAGAAATTAAAATAGTTTTTTTCTCAAAAGTTTAAATTTGTCTATCAAGAACAAAGCATAAAAGGAGCAACAATTATAAAAGTAGTGTGCACACAAAAGTAGTTCACTTCTATGAATTCTTACATGCAAGGAAACTCAAGAATGAGCCATCACAAATCGATCCATAGCTCTCTATGCATGGAGTTGCAAGATTTGTAAAATTGCTCTCAGCTAGAGCTATGAACTCATGACCTTGTTAGTCAACCACACAATGAGAGATTCCAAATCAAAGACAAGGGCAACAATGCCAATATCTCTAATGAAATCCAAATTTATGCAATGCAATGCAAGTAAGCTAAGAATATGAATGCAATCTAGTCTATGGAAATGAAAGTACAATGCAACTAATCTATGAAAGGAAAGAACACATGTGACCAATCCCTCCTATTTAGACTATGTGAGATTAATCTATTGCATAAAAGGAAATCTACACTAAGAATGTCATTGTCATGCAACTATGAAAGCAAATATGAAATGAGATGCAACAAAGTCTTCAAAGCTTGGATTGCAAGAGTGTCTTCAAAGAGAGCTCCAAATGACCTAGAAAACCTCCAGTATAATATTAGCATGAAAACTTAAGATGTAAATGAGGAAGAGAGTTCTCCTTTTATAAGAAATGAGATGAAAATGGACCATTGAGATTGAGGCAAAAGATTTAATCAAGGGTGGAGAAAAAAAGAAGCTTGATCCTTGTGCACAAATATCCTCCAATAGGAAAATAGGAGTTGACTTTAGTGTCCATATGAGACAAAAAGTACTTTTTTCTCTTTTTATAAAATAAGAATAATGTTTTATTTGTGCAACATAGGATAAGAAGAAAAGTGGGGATTTTTTATTTAAATAAAAAGGGAGGAAATTTTTTTAATTAAATAAAGGCTTAGGATAAAGTGATTTTATTATTTAATTAAAAGAGATTTTTAATTAATTAAAAGGGAGCATGTTCTCTTAATTAAATAAGATTTTTATTTTTTTCTCTTTTAAATTAAATAAGGCTCAAACCTTAAGAAATATTGAATTGATTGTGATTTGATCAAGGAAATTGATATAATTGATATTGTTGATATTTAAAAATATTGATTCATGGATTTGATAAATTGCTGAATGGGGACCCAAAGTCTAGGCGACCATTTTAGGGTGCATACATTTGCCCCTCTTTGACTAATGTGTGATCATTCTGGGAACACATGTGGTCAAAGAAGATTTGAAATGTGAGAAAGAAAACAACCCAGATGTGTGTTCGACGGATGGGAACACATCAAGACAAGCATAAGCATAAGCTGAAAGACAAGACCAACACCATCGCTGTTAGGTGCAAATCAAGCCTTAGACAAAACTATCGTTGTCGCTGCTAGGCAATAATCAAGTCTGAAAAATAAGAGATAAAAATTGAAAGACAAAATCACCACCGTCGCTGCTAGGTGATAATCAAGTCTCAAAATAAGGATCTCAAGCTAAGCTGAATGATAAAGCTGAATCAAAGATTAAAGCTGATAGGTACTACCCCCTCGGAATCAAAATCAAAATCAGATAGAGGAGAACAACAAATTGATAAACCTGATCAAGTCACAATAAATCATAATCGAAGGATGGAGCATGATAGGATAACCATCAAACAGTGAAGATATGCTCTAGGTTGATGAGATTTGACTGAAAAAGATATAGGATAAAGATTAAGTCAAACTTCAAAGAGAGGAAGTGAAAGGGGTGAATGAAAGACTAGAAGTTTGGAAGACATGGAAAGGAAGAAATTCCATCAAAGATCAAAGAATTATGCCTCAAAAGGTCAGTCAACTGCACAGAAGAAGGAGAAATGTGAATGTGACTCGGATTTCAATTTCGAGTCTGAAAATAGATAGAAAATGATGTGATATGAAAGACCAAAAATGAAAGATATGATTGAGAAGAAGCAAAAGGCGATCACAGTCGACCGACAGGTCCTTGAAAGATGAAAGGAGAGCTCTCTCCATTATGCAAGATGCAAAACTAAACTAACATGAACCTAAGAAATGCAAGCTACTATGAAAAGTGGTTGACTTGCAAGGTCACAACACCAATAGACATCTAATTATCATCATTGAGGATTATTGGTAGCATCGTAAGATCATACAATGCACACTAGCATAACTATGTGGATATGAATATGATCTTTATCAGATAGAAATGTAGAAATCCCACCTAGGTATCAAAGACATGGAGGTCAAGATGACTAATGCAGTGAGATTACTTAAGTTTGATATGGCGAGATTATGCTTGTATCAAGACACATGAAAGTCGAGATAACTAGAAGCATGCACTCGCAAAACAGTCAAGGATAATACCTTGTCAATCCATAGTGTCAAGTAAGACCAGCATAAATGCTCATGACAGTTAGGATCAACAAAATATACCCATAAGTAGATAAAGAAAGAAAACATGTTCTCATACCCTCAATCTTCTAGCTATGCATCATCGAAAAACTTTTCAGGGAGAGACCACTCATCAAAGAAATCTTCATAGACAGCACACAAAGAAAAATAAAGTCAACATATCTCAAGCGAGTTGATTGTCTAAGTGCATGTGTTGGTCATAGAGTCAGACTCTGGTTATCACATCTATCAATGAGAAATATCGCATCATACTTAGACTATTGGGTAAGACATCTGATAAGTGTTAAGAAACACTCGACGCAAGGGTAGTGTTGAAAAACACTGTCTGGGGTGGTGTTGAAAAACACCTGTTGTGAAATGCCCCAAGAGACAAACGCACCTAAAGGACCTATGCTAACAGTTATCCCCCCTAGACAAAGATAAAGACCAATTCCAAACTACGTCAAATAAGGTCAAGACATGATGGAGAAAGGTTCAGTGTCGAGGACGCATGCTAACAAATAGGAGTGCAAAGGCCTCAAGTAGCGCCTGTTTCCAGGTTTTCACCACTTGGAATCTTTTTTCATTTTTTTATTTGTTTTCTTTTTTTTGTATTTTTGCTACCAAGGCGCTTGTTTCCAGGTTTTCACCAAGGCACTTTTTCTTTTTCTTTTGAATTTTTTGCATTTTTTATATTTTTTTGTATTTTTTCAAGACTTTTTATGCTTTTTAGGATTTTTTTAGCATCATATATGAATTTTTTTGATATTTTTTCAGGATCATAAAATATGTACAAAGGATGCCCCCAGACAGAATGGGCATCAAACTCCCAAGCAAGATCACATCGTGTAGTCTCAGTGTCTAGCAAGGTGGGGAACAAGAGGGATTAGCAAGTTGGTGACTGAGATGGAGGAAAGGAGAATGAAGGAAAATGGAAGGAAGAAATCCTCAAGGTCAAACTCCTCAAGAGTACCCAAGCTAGGGAAAAATTATCATGCAAAGCACATTTGGATAAGTAATGAAAGGCTAGCATAGGATAAGTCACAAAAGCATAATGCAAAAGAAGGAAAGGATGTAGTCCAAAGAGGGTAGACATGTCAAGAGACTTCATAGCATCATATTTTACTCTTTTTATTAGATCAAGACCAAGGGGGAAAAGGATAGCGAATGGCTAGAATGAATGGAGGAAAATAAATATGAAGGCTAAACATGAATGGAATGAAAGCAAGATCATCGTAAGATAACTCACAAGATAGCCAAATGTTCGTGTATAGTTCAACATTATCAAGATCAAAGATGGAATGGAATGGATGAAACATGTAGAAGAACTATGCATGATGCCTAATTACCAGGTTTTTATCACGGTACTTATCCAAGGTGCCACAAGGGAGTGGTTTTCACCATAGGACGAATTTATTTCTCTTTACTTTTGCTACCAAGGCGCCTGTTTCTAGGTTTTCACCAAGGCGCATTTTTAATTTTTCATCTTTTTTTGTTTTCTTTTTTTATTTTTTTATTTTTTGAAATTTTTTTTATTTTTTTTCTTTTTTTTTGGAAGAAGGCAAGCTTTTTAGATAATGTTCCTTAAAAGGATAAACCATGATATGTCAAGGATTCAAAATGATATGCTCAAAGATGCTGATAGGGAAAGGAAAATGAAAGAGAAAAATGGAGGATAAGGCTTTATGTAAAGCGAGTGAGGTTGGAAGATATGAGGAATAGGCAAATGAGGAAAAAAGATAGAAGGTAGAAGGATAATGAATGGAAGGATTGTGAAAGGGTAGATGGAAAGGAAGGCAAGATCAACATCAACACACACCTTGAAGTGTGGCGAGAGGGTGGAGGAAATGTGAATGAAAGAATATGAGAAAGAATATGGTGAATGTTTAGTAGAGGTTGCAGTTCAAGCGCATGGAATGGAAGAATGTTTTTGGAAGAAGATGAAGTGGAAGCCTTTGGAAGCTTCAATGTCAACTTCACTTGTTCAACATAAGACTCTCTTAAGAGAGACTTTGGAATCCATATAGTCGTAGGTTTTTCATTTCTTTTTGATAATTTAGAGAGAATATCTTCAATGATGAATTTTGGAACCCATACTTGTCTTGTAGTTTTCTTCTTAGATATCTCTTTTGACTTTATGCCTCCATGTCGATTAGAGTAGACATGGTGATCTTCTTTTTTTGATGGAGTCTTGTATTGCTTCTTTTTCTTGTATCGAACATTCAAGTTACTTCCAAAAGACTTGAGACTTATGGAAAAAGGAAGATATGACTGGTTTAGATGAGTTGGTGGACGAAAAGGATTCAAGGGTATGCATCTATGTTGATCTTGAGGAAAGATAGGAGATGAAAGGACGTAAGGACCCAAAATAAATGATGAATTAAGAGAATTAAAAAGGGAAAGTGAAAGGACATAAGGACCCAAAATGGAAGGCAAACATGAAGCCCTTAGTATTGGTGGAGGAGATCCAAGGATGGACATGGAAGATGCAAAAGGATAATTAATAGTTTCATCAACATCTATATGAGAACCAAGGACATCAACATCTTTAGATTGAGCATTAGGATTTGCAATAGGATCATGAACATCTTGAATAGGAGCAACTTCTTTGATAGGATTGTTTAGAGCTTGCAAAGACTCAGGAAGAGTAGAAAGCGGAAGCAAACATGGAATGGTAGAACAAGAAGATGGAAGACTTTAATCTTGACAAGGATTTTTGGATAGCGTAAGCATATCATTTTACTTTGGATTTTCAATAGGCTTAACATTGGAAGTAATGACACCATTTTTAATAACCTTAATGGAAGTATCATCTTTGGAAAGTGCAAGTGTAGTAAGGTTATTTTGTTTATCAATAGGCTCAATGATGTGAGTAGTAGCTCGATCTTGCTTAGGAGAAGATTTAAGACATGATGGAATGAATGAGGAAGGGCGTAAAGGGTTGAAAGAACCATGAAATGAATGAGAGATATTATGAACAGGATTGGATGACATGGAGGGTTCTTGATCTTGATCTTTCTTTATGTTCTATTCTTTATCATTTTTAGAGTCCTCTTGACATGGAGCCACTTCTAATGACAAGGAAGCAGGTTGGGATTGTATGGAAGACTTTGGAAGAGATGGTGAAGGACTAACTGAAGTAGGCATTATAACGCATGAAGACTTAGGCTTGTCAAGTTTAGCATTATTGAAAGTATTCGCAACCAAGTGAAGGTTAGCTTGAGTTTCTTTAAGAGGTAGCCCTTGAGGATAACTATAGGGAATCTCATGAAAAGCATTAGGACTTCTATTGAATGAAGGATTTGTGAAAGATTCGGAAGCTTTAGTACATGTATGGGTATTGGATGAAGTAGGGGATGGAAGGGAACCATCACAAAACAAAGGTTTAGCATTAACATGATCTTTCTTGAGAGTGCAATCTTTATTTTCAGCATGAGAGTTCCTAGAGGAAGGATTCTTATAATATTTACATTTCAAATCAGCATGGTGCATTTTATATTCCTCAACAGTAGTAGCTAGATTATAATCAAGGTATTGTTCACAAAACTTATCAAAGTTTCTTTCAAAATCTGAATCATACGGATCACCATCACAATCTTTCCAATATGAGGACCCATTTCCAGTAAGCACAAGGACACGACTAGGAGGACTCTTAGGAATAGAGGTGTCATAGGTATCACTACATTATCCATCATCATAGTCATCATAGTCATCATAGGTGGGTGTGTCACTCTTCGTGG
This sequence comes from Chamaecyparis obtusa, assembly GCA_027943335.1. Taxonomy (NCBI): domain Eukaryota; kingdom Viridiplantae; phylum Streptophyta; class Pinopsida; order Cupressales; family Cupressaceae; genus Chamaecyparis; species Chamaecyparis obtusa. The sequence continues at coordinate 51,773 of BSBK01004923.1, read as the reverse complement.
AAAAGGTATCATAAGGACTATCATGTTGCTCATTATGGTATGTCTTGTGAAGAGAAGTAAGACTTTTTGAAGAAGTAGAAGAAGAATGAGATCGTGAAGAAGAGGAAATTGAAGACTTAATGTAGGAAGAGAACTTGGATAATGAGGAATTTGAATAATGTTTAGAAGAGTCATGATAAGATTTGGAAGATGAAGAATGTGAATAGTGTTTAGAAGAATTGTGATAAGATTTAGAATGTGAGGAATGATGAGAAGATTTAGAAGATGAAGAATATTTGGATGAGATCATGAGTATGATTCTAGAAAAGGTGTCTGATTTAATCAATTTTTTTTTATTTTTGTCATAAATTCGTTACTCATGAGAATTTTGGAGGAACAACACTTTTTGAATATGTCAATGAGCTCAAGATCATCTATTCTTAATAAAGGTTCCAAAACTAGATATTTGAGATTCATGGTTCTAGAAGAAGAAGAATCAAGCATAGGAGCAACAGAAGAGATAAAATAAAAGAAAATAAACTAGATAATAAGAGGAAAAGAATCAAGAAGAAGAGGAAGAAGAATTTCCCATGGGAATAGAATACTTCAGAAGAACATGGAAAATGGAGAAGAAAGAAGAAGACTAAGATTCATCTTATGCAATTGATACCATAACGTTCATTGAGATGTTGAGCAACATGATAGCACCTAAGTTCTGACCTGGACTAACCAAGGAAGACCAAGCTTCTAAGGAGAACTCACTACAGCAGGACAGAACTCAATTTCAATATTCTAATTAGATCTTTCAAAAGATTTCGCAATGATGATGAAGCACATAGAACAACAACCAGGGAGTTCAAGCAAATAGTCTTCAAGAAATGGGCAAGGACAAAGCAACCTTGCGCATGAACAGAGATAGTGACTTAGTATTCTACTCCTTAAAGATTCTACTTGTGTATGTTCTTGAAAATGTTTTAACAGGCACATAGAACACAACAACACCTTAACAAGTTATCTACAAGGATACACATGGCTTTCTAAGAAGAGTCCTCGATATACGCAAGGTACGTGAGGCCCAAATTCATAGATGAGAAGAATCTGAAATCACACAGCCAGGGGGAGACGGTAACCCAAATCTCCTCCTTCACTTCTCAAAGGTATGAAGTTCTTTGAGGCTTAGCCAAGAGTGATATCAAACTCAATTTCCAAGAGAGGTGTCTTTCAATTCACCTCCCGCTATTTATACTCCACCGAAACACGGGAGTTAAGGTCATCCCTTGAGGTGGTGTGTCCCCAAGCAGGCCTTCTAAAAAATAAAATTAAGTAATTCACTATCAAAAGTATTTAAAGCACTAAAGGTGGAACACTTAACTCTTCAAGTAAATGTGAAGTGAGTCCAAAAGTGGAACATTTAACTCTTCAAGTGAATGTGAAGCGAGTCCACAAGGTGGAACATTTAACTCCTCACGCAAACTCAAAGTGAGTCCAAAAGTGGAATATTTAACTCCTCACACAAACTCAAAGTGAGTCCACACCTTGGAAAACTAATGAGATCAAGAAAGCATAAAAAGGGGAAAACTTTGTGGAACACTTAACGCTCTTTTCAAGTAGACCCCTCCCCTATGTATGAATGTTGACCTTGCATCCAAAGGGTGAAAATGAGGGGCGATTAGAATAAGCGAGTCCAACAACCCAATTTAGTTAACAAGATCAATCAAAAGTACTCCAAAGTTGCTTATCAATACTACTCACAAATGAAAAATGGTTGAACAATGGAATATTTAACTTTCCAAGTAAACATAGAGTGAGTCCACAAAGTGGTGCATTTAACTCTTTATGTAAACAAGGAATGAATCCATGCCCTCAATCACTCAATGAGATATTTGATATTGGAACCAAGAATTACTTAAGGTTTAAACACAAGCATTCACTTACATAAACTTGTAAAAACAAATCTATGTTCTTTCATTTCCCATTAAGAGCATCAATTGAAATATGTTCTATGAAAGCATGTAAACACTCAAGCCAAACACATGAGAGGTTCAATTTTAATCCCAAAATCTAAATGTTGTAGAGATGGAACAAAGTACCTCAAGTTCAACACTTTATTTTAAGCATTTTCCATGAAAGCAAGAGCACCTTCAAATGAACAAGACAAGAAAACAAGCAAACAAGATATGCAATGTATATCCAACTTATGCAAACCCTAGGGTTAGATCTGAAAATCAATTTTTAGGAGCAACAATAGCCAGAAAATAATCCAAATGATAACTCATATCATGCATTGAATAATGAAAAATAAGTGCATACTCATCACAAAAGTTTATTTTTTTTGCATTTGACCTAGTCAACAAGATCTAATTTTTTTGATATGATTTCGGCCAAAAAAATGGAAATGCAAAATAGAGACCCCTACTAAAAAATAGAGATCTTTCCAAAAATGTAAAAATTTTAGAAAATCCTCTTCATTTATGCCCTAGAAACTCATTTTACCAAAATAGACCAGTTTTTATAAATCAATTATTTGAGCCACTATATTGCACCCAAATTCAAAACATAAATAATGGACCCCCTGTATAATTTGAAGATATTTCCGAAAATGAAAAAATTTCCAAAAAATATGCTAATTTGCACCAAAAATTAATTTTTTATGAAAAATAAAGAAAAAATTATAAAAAATTGAAAATACCTCAAAAAATTTTGAATTTTCTATTGGAGCTTCTTTGATATGTTGTCAACCTGCAAAAAAAAATTTAGACTAAAAAACTAAGCCGTTTGGGAGATATGATCAAATCTTTCAAATATAGGGTTTTCCATTTCCAAACAAATCTGCACAAAGGTTAGCTCCAAAAATAATCAAAACCAACATGCAAGAGGTGGGTTGCCCCACGGTGAGTGCCAAAAATGTTCACACAAAAGTAGTGCACTTCTATGAATCCTTACATGCAAGGAAACTCAAGAATGAGCCCTCACAAATCGATCCATAACTCTCTATGCATGGAGTTGCAAGATTTGTAAAATTGCTCTCAGCTAGAGCTATGAACTCGTGACCTTGCTAGTCAACCACACAATGAGAGATTCCAAATCAAAGACAAGGGCAACAATGCCAATATCTCTAATGAAATCCAAATGTATGCAATGCAATACAATGCAAGTAAGCTAAGAATGAGAATGCAATACAGTCTATGGAAATGAAAGTACAATGCAACTAATCTATGAAAGGAAAGAACACATGTGACCAATCCCTCCTATTTAGACTATGTGAGATTAATCTATTGCATAAAAAGAAATCTACACTAAGAATGTCATTATCATGCAACTATGAAAGCAAATATGAAATGAGATGCAACAAAGTCTTCAAAGCTTGGATTGCAAGAGTGTCTTCAAAGAGAGCTCCAAATGACCTAGAAAACCTGCAGCATAATATTAGCATGAAAACCTAAAATGCAAATGAGGAAGAGAGCTCTCCTTTTATAAGAAATGAGATAAAAATGGACCATTGAGATTAAAAGGCAAAAGACTTAATCAAGGGTGGAGAAAAAAAAAGTTTGATCCTTGTGCACAAATATCCTCCAATAGGAAAATAGGAGTTGACTTTAGTGTCCATATGAGACAAAAAGTATTTTTTCTCTTTTTATAAAATAAGAATAATGTTTTATTTGTGCAACATAGGATAAGAAGAAAAGTGGGGATTTTTTATTTAAATAAAAGGGGAGGAAATTCCTTTTAATTAAATAAAGGCTTAGGATAAAGTGATTTTATTATTTAATTAAAAGAGATTTTTAATTAATTAAAAGGGAGCATGTTCTCTTAATTAAATAAAAAAATTATTTTTTTCTCTTTTAAATTAAATAAGGCTCAAACTTTAAGAAATATTGAATTGATTATGATTTGATCAAGGAAATTGATATAATTGATATTGTTGATATTTGAAAATATTGATTCAGGAATTTGATAAATTGTTGAATGGGGGCCCAAAGTCTAGGTGACCATTTTAGGGTGCATACAAGTAGCAACAGTTATTAAAAAAAAATCAGACATTGGAATATAACACCTAAAACAGAGGAGTCATTAAGATGTGTAACAGCCACGTGAAAAACACAGTGATAGCTACCATGAAGGACATCCAAGAAGATGAACTGATAAAATATGCAAAGCAATGAAAATCAATAAAATAATAGTGCTTTTATGAGAGATAATGTCAAGAGTTCGAATGACAAGAGTAGAATGGTTAAAAAAAGTCGTGAATATGTATCATACAACAATGTGTAAAATTAAAGTAGTGACTCATGGCTATCAAGACCGTGGATATTATGATTAGAAGGTAAAAATAATAAGAACATAGATCACCTTGATAAAGACAACAAAAGGGCAGTCACATGTCAAAATATAGTTCAAGGACAATGGAATATTATTGTTATAGTCAAACACAATTAAAAATGCAGTCATAGTGATAAAATAAACATTGAGCATCCACAAAAGGACTAAATAAATCCACATTTTTAATAACACTTTCATCAATAGCATGAATAACCATTTTGCTTCAAAATCTCAAGTTGTGCTATCATCAATATCACATAAACACCAGCAATAAATGGATAGAGATAGCCCATGTCAAAAGGTCATGCTTGAAAGTCTACAAATCCTCTTTAACATTTTTTGTTCCTTCAAATTCACTCAGGAAACTAATTGTAACAGCACCAAGGAAAACAATTACAATATTTCATATTCATGATATTAATTTCGGAAGATGCAATTTCTCCCATCGTTTGCACAAGGGGAAAAAGTGGAAAAGTAACTTCTTAAAATAAGATAGTTTAAAATAGTTTTACATGGAAAAAATAAAATTAGATCAAACAATTCTGTATTACATGAGTCTATTATTAGCACAAAACTATTTTTAGTAGAGCACAAAACTACTTTTACCAGCCTCTCAAGCTATGTATAAGACCTTTATATAAGGAGGCCCTTGTAGTGGATTGATTATCAGATGTTGTAGCTGACCATGGGCAGATACAATTTTTGGTGATTGATTAAAGGAATTGTTGTAGCATCTAAAGCTTTTGTGTTTCTGAGTTTGTGTTTGTGATTCATGCTCATCCACCACCAAGTGGTATCAAAGCGTATATATAAATTAGTTATTTTGTCAATCAATAAACAAATACAAAATTGTACAGCCAAACATTTTGATCTTTGGATAGACAACTTGATAACTCTTCCACTTGCAAATTTTATACTTTTCACATATTAGAAATTTTCCACACGATGTTAATATATCCTGGCTATTTCATTAGATTTTTTTAAAGTACTTACCTAGTAAAAATTCATGTTCTGCTTTTACCTATTAAAAAACTTGTGAGTATGTGCAGTTTTGAAGGATCTTCAAATGGTCATAAACGATAAACCTCTACAATCACTTTTGTTACTGAATTGATAGTGTCAACTATATATGATAGAATTGTTTTTTACATCAAAACCAAGTTGCATTTTTAAAAAAAATAACAACCACTTAAAAGAATCATGCCACAAATCGCCAAGAATATCACTTTATAGGTTAAAACATATCTAAGCATCATACACAAATCTACAATCTTTAAAAAAATTTATAAAGCTCTAGAGCCCCTTAAACTGCTTCTTGAAAATAAGGCTTAAGCTTGTTAAACTACATATTTCTTTTTGTCCACTCTACAGATTCTATGTCAGAAAAGCTCTCAGTAATAAACACAAAATATCATCAACGACAACACAAGACAAGTTTAGTTCTACTATTATAGATTGAGAAGTTGTGGAATGGAAACCAAAATGAGATAAAACTAAAATAAATTAGTATTTAAAATGATTGCATGTGCAATTGTGTTAAGATTTGATTGTAAAACTTTTAACACGGCTATATTTAAAAAGATTTCAAGTTTTTGAAATATAATGTTAATATTAGTATTCAATAGTTCACTAGTAACATAGATTGAAGCTATCCATTCTATCATACAATTATTTCAATTAAAAAAAAATCATTTCTTTATAAGGAACATGATGTAGATGCATAGCAGTAGTGAGATTGGACTCTAGGTCTAGTGTTGCTGACACGGGGTTGAAGCTATCCATTTTATCATACAATTATTTCAATAAAAAAAAAATTACTTTCTTTATAAGGAACATGATGTAGATGCATAGCAGTACTGAGATTGGACTCTAGGTCTGGTATTGTTGACATGGGGCTGAGGTCCTCTGTTAATAGCCTCATTACTAGGTCTAAAGGCATTCATCACTTTACATTTTTTTCAAAATCACACTACATTATATTTTTATCTATAAATTATATGTTCTCAACAAATTTTTCAAAATCATGGAAATTTGTTTTAAAAAGATAACAATTGTTACCATATATTTGAAAACCTATAGGATGGTTGAGCCTAACTGATGAGACATATATGTTTTGTTTCAATTGGAGAAAAAATTGAACCTACTAAATGAAAAAATAGCTACCCATTTCCATTATCATAACCTTCAAATATACAACCATCCCAAACTACTACAAAGATGATAATCAACACTCAAAGCTCCCATATCACATACAGGAGATGAGGATACTGGCAATGGTTGTGGATCGAATTGCTTTTGCATGAAATTTTAAAACCCATTTTGACCAAATACATCCTACGTGTATCCTACACATTCTGAATTTCTTGAGTTCATATTTGCAAATCTAGGTCTTCCCTGCACAAGGAGGATGTTGGCTAGGATTGGAGTCAATAGACTTTACACATGCCATTGCATTTTCTCAAAGTTTTCTAAAATATTTTTACCACATTTAATTTGTGCAGACCCTGCGATCATTGTAGCCCTCAAAGAATACCAATGTTTAATTTGTCTCTTTCCCACATTTTGGATTTGTATATGTAGAATGGAATAAATAGACCCATGCACTGAAGCAATAGAGAAAAGACACTTCTCTACTCGGTGTATCCAAAATACCTACCTCAAAATTCTCTTGTTGGTTGGTATTTGGAGAATTCCATGTGGTTCTGGTTCAAACGCCCAAAGTTGGTTCTCCTTCTAATAAGTTTTATTCTCTTCCAGGTATTAAAATTCTCTACAAGGTGAAGTCTTAATGTAAATGTTAGTTCCTCATATTGGGTGGGTGATATACTAACAGATCAATTTTTCCTCACTTGGTGCAGAATACTTTCTAGATTGCTTTCTTTTTATGGATATGGGTAAGCACATTATTTGGTCAACAATATATAGTTACCTAGCTACTCTTAATAAAATTTTAGTACTACAATTGAATAGTTTACATCTTCCAGTATAAATGCAACTTATTTAGACTTCATCTTTTGGCAAGTGTAGTATGAGTTTTGTCCAAGGTCTTGTTTCCATTAAAATTTTGCATTTATCGTAATCAAAATTGCAATCAAGTGAGTGTACAAATGATTTAACTATAAAACACTATGTTCATCCACATTTTTAGTTACATTAGAACTACTGACAATTAGTATTCTTCCCTGATAGAATTAGGACAGGCAAGAAATCCTTTGAATTACGTTTTTGGATTCTATCGCCCTTCCTAATTGCCACACAAATATTCTAAGAATAATAATATTTTTTTCAGAGACAAATGTAGACTAACTGGATTTATTTTCATGTATTTAGGATCGTTGTGCAGATTTTGTGTAGCTATGTCACACTTCTTCTCTATGAACTTTTCACACAGGTATTTCTTCATATGCACCCCAAAGATAGAGAAAAAGTTGAGAATTTTCTTTATGTACATTTAATTTTGTAACATCATGTTAAATCCCACAAAGAAAAACCAATTTGGTTATATTTCTAGAAGTCTATTCCAATTTGTTACTACAAAAAGGTGGACTTTGTTGTTACTAGGCATCACAAAAGTTTGTGAAATAATTGAAGTAGAATAAATAAATTCTTGGAATGTAAAGAATTATTCTATAAAGACCAGTGAAATGGTTTATGCAATTCGGTTCTTGCATGATGGAGGCTATGTTGGATGAGAGGTTAGCACAAGGACGAGATTCTAATGCACCAGAGAAATGGCATAAAAAATTCAAGAAAAATAGGTCTGTATTCTCTGGAAGTGTATGTCAAAGTGGTGAAGCCACTCCCAACCATGGATAAATGCCAATACACATGCTCCACAAATACAAAATAATGGGAGATATTTAAAGTGCAGATATTCCACATGAATGTTACTATTTAGAGAATGAAGCATCAGATTATGAGATGGAAGAGCATTCTCCTTTGACTTCTCATCATTCTGTTTCTTCGAACCATACTCAACCAGTTTTAACTTCTAAGACAGAGAAGACAACAAGACAATAGTCTACTGCAAAAAATACCGACGATATCACTAATTTCTCCTTTGCAGTGGAATCTACTAAAAAAATTGGATCATAATACCATTACATAATATCATTCATCCAATATCAAGACAAATAAATTCCATGAATGCTAAATCTAATTCCAAATTAAAAATTAAAAAATCTTCTCCTAATTTCATATAATATTCAATTTATTTTTAACGAGCTCTTTATACACAGTGCACAGAGTCACATTAATATCAGCATGACCGATTTCTGTCGACGGATTCATGGAAATTCATGGCTCTATCTATGGAAATGTACAAAAAAATATGACATATTTATAAAGAAATATAACTTTCTCCACCCAACTTTCTCCACAAACTGATGAACAAACAAAATAACAGTAAAAACAAAGCAAAGGGAAAACACTTCAAATATATTATATGCAGAGTAAAAAAAATAGAATAGCTTTACAAAGCATTAATATGCATCACTTTACTGCTATTTTTCTACACTCAAACTAGTGAGGGAGGCTACATTGTTTATACACTTCCTACAGACTTCTAGAGTGATCTGCAGAAGCTATGGTGAGGGAAAAGTTGAAAACAATAAAAAAAGCTGGAGTCTTCTACTATAATATTCTTTCAAGAGAATTTTGGAATGTGTATTAAATGTTCAGCCATTGATACTGTAGCTGAGAATAAACATTATTCTATCACAAATGCACACATCTTATCCTTTTTCTCTTCACCACCAACGGCAACAATCATCTGAGAATGAAATGAACTAGGAGCAATGAGAATGTCATGGGGGCTAGCAGGCAATGCAAAGGACAAATGGGTACTAGGGATTTGAAGCAGTGATCTCTTTGGCAGAGCACTGCCATGTGGTTCCAAAAGGCACATGGATCTTGCTAAATAAATTTTCCAGGCATAGACTAGCTGACACAATGTTGTTACACATACTACAGTGATTGCAAGCTGTTCACAAAATGGGTCTATAGAAGAGGATTTAGATGCTTCCAGCAAATAAAATCAGCAGGCACAAAGCTAAACACCAAAGCCCTTGTCAACATCCATGCAGACTGTAATGGGGTAAATACAAAATGCAAAGTCCAAGACGGGTTGCGTGAGTTGCATGACAAAAATGCTCAAAGAAAAGTTGACTCAATAGCTGGCATATATAGATATAGAGGTAGCGAGGCAGGACCATATACAAATACGGATCCCTTCGGCTTCTTGCTTCTTATCCATCATCAAACAGAGGGAAGGTATATCCTTTCTTATGCTTGGTCAAGGCAAACCTACTTAAAAAAAGGGGTTTCCAAGGAAAGAGGGTCGAAACTCGATTGTTTGCGAACTACTACTTCCACGGATTTCTTGTCTTGCATCACTCAGATAACAAAATAGAGAAAGGAATAAAAACTATCGACAGAAACCCATAGATCTAGAGAACACATCAATTAGGGTCATTTATTGGTAAGGAACAAAGTGACACAAATGAAGAAGATATAGCAGCTAGCCATAACTTATCCTATCACCAGATTGAACCTAGGGAGAGATCAAAGTGATCATCGTGAATAATCATTGCACGGGCTATTAATCTCTAATTGGAAGGGATGCGGGCTCTCGAAGGTGCTTCCTCCCTCCATCTTGACTTCAATCTATAGTTTCATATATGATACCCACATTACAAAGACAAAGCAAAAGAGATCTACAGGGTACTCAAAATGGGAAATATATTACCTATTTTTTTATATAGATCTGGATTTCTCTCCAAGATGATTAACCAATTTGCAGTTCATTATCAAAACGTTGAATCCTAGTGCAGACAGGTTGAAGAAAACTGCTAGGGCATAGAAAATGCAAAATATAACATTCCTACATAAAGCCTTATGAAAATACCAAATTATGAATTGACTTCCCACCATACCCATGATAGCCTTCCCGCCACTATTGAGAATTGCATCCCGATGATGTCGCCGCGACTGTTGGTAGTTGCTAATGAAAGGATCATTAATTTTGAACTAAATTTTTTGAAATAGAGTAAATTAGTGTAAATATGCTTGGGAAAATGAGGGAAACAACAAAATTAAATCATGATTGATTCTGGTTGATGTCGAATGAGAGGGAAGAAAATGACCAAACTCTATTTAAAATACAAACTTTATAGTGCATAAGAAGTGTCATACCATATGGTCCCTCTAACAGATAGCAACTAACAAGAAAAAAGGAAATTGCAAATTAGGAATTTTTTCTAGCAGAGTTGAAAAGAGCAACCTGTAGGCATTTTATAGGGTAATCTAATAAAAGTTGGGATAGGACATCTCCTTATATCTTCCTTGGTGATAGATCTTTATATATCCCCAAAGCCACAAATGATGAGGTTGAGGATTTTCTGCTTATTGAAGGCTTGAAACTGGTGACAGAGAAAAGAAATAAAAGATCATTGCTTTATAGCCATGGCTGCTAAAAGAATGCATATGTCCAAAATATGTTTGAAGCCACAACACATATGAGGAAGGAAATTATAGTAAAACCCTTACTTCTGTCAGGAAATTTTTAAATGGGCCCAGCTCGAGCCACAGGAATCACAGCTAACAAGGTGTTCTCAGATCATGAAAACCGTGGCCATTTAACAAAATAGAGAAGATAAAAAAAAAAGTAAAGAGAAGTCATTGATAGAGACTACTTCACTATTTATGGGCGTCAATGATCTTGACATACCTGTGTTTGTCTCCATAAGATCTTCAATTTTCTGTCTAACTCAAACCCTATCTCCAGTATGGCGGTGAAGAGTGAGACCTCGTAAGGCCATGATCTTTTTATAGTAAGACCCGCTATATTTTTGAGATTTTTACTAAGCGGGATGAACATTAATGAACAAATTCTTGTCAGAAAATCATTTCCTGCTATTGAAATGAAAATGCATTTTCATGATTTTGTCTTAATTTTCAATTTAAGACATTTTTAATATTTTTAATTTAAAAATAACGAAAATAACAATTCAATATTTAAGACAAAATATCAATTTTGCCTTTAAAAAATGCCTTACATTGTTGGTGAAGGGGCACCCATGGAGCATCTAGGAACATTAAAAGGTTCTTGAATCATAATGTGATGTAATAAGGTCCTATGGACCATTTGGGAAGATTGGGGAATCAATTGGACCCATTTGTAAGACCATTGGCCTGATAGGCATTTATAAGCCCTCATGGTATAAAATTTGTTAAAGTTTGTTAAGTGACATGTTTATTTTCCTTAACAAATATTAATATAAAAATATATTATTATTTTGTATAGATTTTGTAAAAAAAATTATTTTTATTTAATATTTGTTATATAATGTTATTATAAATCATGTAATAGATATTAAACTAATTAAATGAAAATTGATAGATACAAAGGTCAATGTGGAGTTTTTCTAGAGCATGAGAAACCACTTCAAAATAGTACACCGTGACTAGAAATTAGTTTGATGGTAACTAAATTATAAATAATCTTTTAGGGTGATATGTAGAACTAGCTCTCAAAATTTTTGGTCTTTATTTTTTAATTTAAGATAATTAAAATAATTTTAATTTTAAATTTTAATTTGATATATTTAAAATAATAATTTATGTTTTAAGGACAAAATGTTAATTTAAGCTTTCAAAATAATTTTAAACACTTATATATGCATTATGTTCACCTCCATAATTTTAATTGAAAAAGGTTATTTATATTGATGCAAAGCATCCCACAACTAATAAGTCAAAACACCTTTCCAAAAGGACAAAACAATGATTTCCAAAAGAGGTTCCAAAACCAATATCCCAAGACGACTTAGGCCTACAATCACTTTCACTAAAAACTAATTATTTAGTCATTTTAGTTGTGATTTTACCTGATGACCAAATTGGTCATTTATTTAGTCATTTATATTTGTAGAACATGATCAGTTTTAGTCACGTGACTAAAAGTTTTACTCACCTAGTCATTTATTTGCCAAATTATACTAGTGATAGGCCCGAAATTCACCTTTGGCCGTTGATATGTTGTAAATCCAACGGACGTGTGTCGTGTGAGTCTGTGATGTCATAGTGATGGGAGTGGGACCTGTTGCAACTTCAACATCAAATCACAACCATTGGATTAACAGAGATGAACAGTGGAAGGTGCATTTCAGAGGGAATGTGGTGCAATAACTCCTTTAGTGAAAACTCTCTCCGGAATCATCACACATCATTCTTCAAATTTCCAATTATTCAATCGCCATACCAACTATAAATTTTTAAAAACCATTTGCCATGACAAATAAATTAATTCAAATATTTGGAAAATAGTTTCGTCATATTTTTATAAAAATGGTATCCGTTATTAAAATATTCGCCAACCAATATCCATATTTTGAAACATAATTCGCCATCAATATTAATAATTTTATTTTTTTTTAAATTATAGTCCCCATTTTTTTATAAAAATTGTACACACTATTAAAAAATTCACCACCAAATATCCATATTTTGACACATAATTCGCCATCACTATTAAAAATTTTCCCCCCAAAACACATGTGATTCGCCACAATTCTATACTTTTCAGGAGGGGGGTTCCTTAAAGTTATCCCTACTCAGGAATCTACAAGGGAAGCTCCAATCAGTGTGACGGTTCATCTCCCAGCTGGCAGACAAGTGCCAACCTTTCACGCACCTCTTGCGCAAGGACACAAGCTTTAAGTGGGATCCCATCTGTCAGCGTAGTTTTGAGAACCTCAAAGAATACCTATAAAATTCACCTATCCTAGTTCCACCAACACCAGATAGGCCCCTCATCTTGTACATATCAGCAACTGCGACAGCACTGGGGGCACTCCTGGCATAGTGCAATGACAATGGAAAGGAGAGGGCCATTTACTACATCAGTCGTACATTGGTCGGCTATGAACTGAACTACTCCCCCATGGAAAAAGCATGCTTAGCTGTGGTATTCTCCACTCAAAAGCTTCGTCACTATATGCTCAGCCACACAGTGAAGCTAATATCAAAAGTCGCCCTCTCAAGCACCTTCTCTCAAGAACCACGCTCACAGGAGAAATGGCAAAGTGGGTCATGCTTCTCAATGAATTTGACATCCAGACCAGCTCACTGATGCACCCTTAGTGCATGCATACCCCCTAGTGATGGAATTCCTGATGAGCATCTCTGCATGGTCGAAGAACAACCTCAATGGAAGCTATACTTCAATGGTTCATACACAACCCATGGATCAGGGGCAGGGATACTTTTTGTGACCCCTCAAGGAGATTACATCCCAAAATCCTTCAAATTAGGATTCCAGTGTACTAATAACATCTCAGAATATGAGGCCCTCATCGCGGCACTCAAGACGGCTATCCATTGGAATATCACAGAACTGCAAGTATTTGGGGACTCTCAATTGATCACCAAGCAGGTCCTCGATGAATTTCAGACAAAGGACAACAAGCTATTGCCTTACAAAGAGCTTGTAGATAAACTCAAAGAACATTTTGTCAGCATACAGTTCACACAAGTCCCCAAACTCCAAAACAAGGTAGCAGACGCTATGGCAACAATCAAGTCACTATTGGAAATCCCCTGTGACGCTACACAATATGAGCTTTTAGTTGAGCAGCTTCAGATACCCTCTTACGAGAACTCTAACTTTGACATGGTATGCGTCTTGGTTGGTCCTCAATCCCCATGGTACCACGACATTTAGGATTATCTAAAGATCATATCTCCTCACCTCACCAATACCCAACACCAAAACCTCATTTGCAGAGCTTCCCGCTACACCCTTGTAGCCAACACCCTATATCATCGTGGGTATCATAATGTCCTCTGTAATACCTCTCCTATGGTGATACTTAGACTTTTCTGATTTGGACATTTTATTATGATGGTCAGAACTATACATTTACATTTATGTTTTATGGATGATGATATGATGGATATGCTCATTTATTGTTATCATTTATATGTTTATGAGATTAGAAAGCCATCTATTTTAATATGTTTTATGGATCTAACCCAAGGATTGAATCTAACCATTATCATGATGTTTTATGGATATGTGTCTGATGTGTTTTCATGACTCGGGACAAAGTCGTAGTTACTCACTTAGCTGAGGTCCACACGATGTATCGATCCTGGTCATCTGCTTGTATATATCTGATTTGTATATCCATACGTATATATATGTATCTCTTCTTGGTGTTGCAGGATTGCAGGTACCGGGTATTGTCTCCACCTGGCTCCACAGGTTTGAGCGATCCCTCAAAATCTTCGATCGTTGTTGTTGTTACGGAGATATCACCAGGTTCCACAGGAAGAAACTTCACCTTTGATCCTTTTATCCTTAGGTGGGAAGTGCTGAGTCAGTCCCTTGTGTGGATGTATTGTGTGATCTCATAGTTGTTGGATTTGTGGATCTTGTAGCTAGTTCTTGTCTTCATGGTATTGATGTGAATCATTGTTCATTGAAGGTATGAATTAGCAATTTATCTTTAGTAGTAGCTACTATTATACTAGCATATCTCGTTAGGAATGAGTTGGTATGTGATTTAAATCATGTGTTTTTAATATCTATAATAATGAATAATTTTATGGTATTATTTTATAATACTCATAATAACAAAGTGACTATGACAATAGTAATAATAAAATATTTTAAATAAATAGTGGAAAAATCTAACTTATGTTAGTAGCTACCTGATATATATTTTAGAATGTGGATTAGTGTATGGATAAATAATATATTTTCTAATAATGTTATTTTAATATTTAATATTAATAATAATGTGTCTTATTTATGGTATATGTACCATAAGCATATGGGTGCACACATATGCCTATGAATACATATATTAATATATATTATTATATAATAAATTAATTATTTGTGTGAAGGAAATTATTCTTATGTTATTTTTATAAGTGGTAAATAAGATTGGTAAATTCTATTACCATAGTTAAATAAGTTAGTAAATTAATTTTGAGATTATATTATTTATTTTAACACCCTTAAATTTAGAGAACATAGATTATAGTCTTATTTAAAATTTATTCACCTTTACGGGAATGATTTTGCAAACCATCCCATTAACTATTAACGAATGGATAGTTGAGATGGTTGCATTGGTTGGATTACCTGTGCAACCACCTCCTCCATTCTATTTACAGGAAAGGCTTTCTTGTGTATGGGAGTTGGGGAGAAGAGTTGATTTCGAGAAGAGGATTAGTATTATTATTGTAGAAAAATTTATATTTTTGAGGAGAGAAGTCCCTTATTCTGTGAGTTTGGCATTTGGATTGTTACGGGTAGAGGCTGGAGAATTGCAAGCAAAGGGATTCAAAGGAGTGCTAGAAACGTTGGAGAGAAATTGATCTTCCTTCATCAACCGGTCTCTGCAGGACTCCAAGTTGGAATCCATACTGAGAGATTATTCTCTTTTATATTATGAATGTTTTGTTCTGTTTGAATGCCTCTGTATGTGTTTATTTGTATCCATATGTGCAAAACGTTTATACATTATTATATTTTGTGAGTCATTTATATGTTATTGTAATCTGTTGGGTGTAAATACATTATTGTATTCTATCATTAATTTCTATATCCTAGTAGCTATTTACACAAACATATAAATTGCTATAATAACAATCAATGACAACCACTCATTTAAGCATAGGATGAATCCGAGATTAGATTATTTGTATTTAGTTTATTTATCAGTAAGGAATACAGGTAGTATTTTATATTTAATTTGTTGTCAAAATAAATAATATATATATCTATTATCTGTCAAAATTATATGAGCTTCAATAAAGTTATTTGAGTGCTCTTCTTTTTAAAAATAAAAACAAAACTATATAGTTATAAAGTTATGCATAAATAATTATAGATGCTTAAATAAAGTTGTGTTTACAAAAAATGATATATTAAAAAAAAAAAAAAAATTAATATAAAAAAAAAAATGAAAGGGTTGGGAAGTGGGGGCCACCACCTTCCCCACTCCCCTCACGGCTCCCAACCGTAGCAATGGCAAGCACTGCTATGGCAGTATCTGACTGCTACAGTAGTAGGTACTACAGTAGCAGTACCCTGCTACAACCATGAGTTGGGGAAGCACACAGGGCGCTAGGTCAATGGGGTGCGGGGCCCACAGGGTCCCCCCCATAAGTCAATTCTAAAATGGTTTTTTAAAATTTTTGGTAGTGGTTTTTATTTGTTTTAGATTTTAATGAATAATGAATTTAGTATATTTAGATTTGCTATTAAATATAGTTAGGGTTTAATAGGAATTTCATAGTCTAGTTGGTTTATAAATAATTGGTGGAAATTATATTTGTTTATTTAAATTTTTTAATAAATGTTAAATATGGATTTTAATAATATTCACTTTATACAAGTACTTTATGTACTTTAATTCCTTATACTTTAAGTTATACTTGTATAAAGGGATTAGGTACCTTTCGGATTGATTGGGATAGGTTTCAACTTCCTAGGAGTTAAGTTGTAACTTCTAAATTTTAGATTTTAATTAGAATCAGACTTTGTCAAATTTCAGACTTAGGTTGAAATTGATGGAACATTATCTTTAGCATATGGAATTTTTATGTAAACCTTAAACATGTTTAGTGGAGGTTATATCCAGTGCATTTAGATGCCTTAATAGGGTTAGGATGTGTGTAGGAAACAATGTAGGGTTTAGAGTTGTCTAGAAGGATCAGGACATTCTAAACATCCTTAAACGTTCCTAATTTCCCTAAACATTCATAATCTATCTTATTATTTTCTATTCCTTGTAGCAGTTCTCAATGTGTTTATAATGTGTTTTTACTACATGTATGATATGATTGTGATATGTGGGTTAAGGGTAGAAAACCTAACGACACCTAGTGAGTGGCTCTCAGTATGGGGCCGGAGCCCTAAGTGGCTAAAACCAGGATAACCGACTGAAGAGTTATTTAACAAGTGAAAACTTAATTAAACTTATGGGAATGGGTTCAAACATTAAAAAAATTAAATGTGCCTCGCCCATGCCATTAGCACTAGTAAAGGCTATGGATGGGAGTAGGAGAAGGTACATATGCGTAGGTACGATCGAATGGCGCTTGTCAGTACGAAAGGCATTCAATCCCGCATGTGCCTACTTGGGGGCCGGGGCCCGAAGTGGCTAGTACCAGGACAACCGAAGGAGTGAGGGCTATGCGATGACACTCACTTAGGTTGTTGCTTAGAGTTTCTACCAAGCCTTAGAACCTATTCGGGGAAAGATTTATACTTTGACCTTCTTTTCATTTGCTATTTGGGAAAGGTAACCCGACCCTAGGTTTGGCCTAGCTATTCCTTCTTGTGGACCTTGGTGTTTATCTCCTAGCACAGGGGAGTGGGCCTTTGAGTATCCACATGGTTGGGTGGTAAATATTTTTATCGAGGTATCTTTTGTGGATGCAGTGTTTGAAGATCCATGCTTGCCTATGTACCAGTTTGAAGAATGAAGACTTTGTAGTTATATTTCATGATGTAAAATTATTGTTACCTCCCAAGAGGAGATGAATGTAATGTAATCATTGATGCAATTCAAAATGATGTATTTGGAATGGGTAGACTTAGGAAAAAGGGAAAGGGTGAATTTTATATAAGATGTATATTGGAAAAGAAAAAGGTTCTGGGAACATTTCAAGTATGTTAGTATGTTTCTTATTATTGATTAAGTAAAAAAGGCTATTGAAGAACAAATGTATTAATTGCAATGTATCAAATGATTTAGATGATTCTATCTGATTTAAAGGTTATATTGTTCATAAAGAATACTTAGGAATATAGATGGTTTTAAATGGAAAGTTGAAATGAAAATGTTTTGTATTTCTTAAAGATATGATGTAGTTTGCCTTGAGAAATAAATCTTGTTGTTAGTTTACTTAATGGATTTGAATGAATCATGCATTTAAATGAAAAGGGAACCTTGGGAGGAATCTAAATTTAAGTTTGGTTCACATAATTCTTTTAAAAGTTCAAAAAAATTCATAAATTATTACTTAGGTTTTCTTTAACAAAGAGAATCTTTGTTCTCTTCCTCGGTTCCCTTGCGGGGCATGACATCCTCTCCCGATGTTTAGACTCAAACGAGGCCGTGTTGGCTTTACAAGAGGTTCATGCTAGCATTTGCGGTGCCCACACGAGCGGCATCGTCCTTTCCAAGCAGCTGCTTAGAGTTGGGTATTACTGGCCGACGATGGAACACGACATGTGAGTTTGTAAAAAAGTGTCTACAATGTCAACAGCATGCTAATTTGATCCATGCACCTGCACAAAATCTGTAGCCTATTACTCCTCCTGTGACCTTTTTCGTGTTGGGGTTTCGACCTTGTTGGCATGATCACCCCCCATTCCTCTGACGGACACAAGTACATCATTACCGCCACTGAGTACTTCACAAAGTGGGTGGAAGCAATTTCGCTCAACCTGACCACAGGTGTCCAGATATCCAAATTCATCCTTTACCATATCATCTGTCGTTTCGGCATCCCCTCCACCATTTTTATAGATCGTGGCTCTCCATTTGAAAACCAGCATGTCAAAGGGTTATGTGACCAATTCCACATCCACCAACATTTTTCTAGTCCCTACTTCCCGCAAGGAAACGGCCAAGCAGAGGCAACTAATAAAACCATCCTGAAAATCCTACAAAAATTTGTCAATGATTCTGGCCGCGACTGGCACCTGCAAATCAATCCCGCCCTCTGGGCCTATCGCACCTCATTCTGTACCCCAACAGGCACCACCTCATCCTCCCTGGTATATGGTGTTGAAGTTGTTTTGCCAATTGAGGTCGAAATCCCTTCACTACGTGTGTCCATGAAGAACTACATCACAGACGAAGACTACCTTGTGGCATGCCTTACTCAGTTGGACCTCTTAGATGAGAAGCGGCAATAGGCCTATGATCACCTCATCATGTACCAAAACCACCTCAAGCGGAGCTTCAATAAAAAAGGTACACCCCCGAAAGTTCCAGGTAGGGGACATGGTCTTAAAAGAAAATCAAAAAGTACAAGCTAACCGAGAAAAGAAAGGAAAGTTCGAACCCACCTGGTTAGGTCCCTATGTGGTGACAATTTGTTTTGGCTCCGAGGCATATTAGTTATCCACTCCTGAAGGGGAACCCCTCAATGATCCTATCAATATCATACATCTGAAATGGTTCTATGCTTGAACCATGTATATGATCCTGAAAAAATGCATTAAAAAAAACACAAAAAAAATCATTGAAAAAAGTAAAGAGAAATAATTGTCCAATGGTGAAAACTTGGTAAACAGGCACCTTGGGCAAGTATGTTGGTGAAAACCTGGAAACATGCGCCATACATAGTGGACCGTATCATTATCTATCAAACTCTCATATCTCCAAAACTCACTCGCCATCGCTTACCATCATGTTTCGCCCATCCCTTGTTCCCAAGGTGTCATCCCCATTTTGACAGCAGAAGAGAACTACTATCCCACATCCTGAGCTCCCTGTATATACTGAAATCCAACCCATCCCCGTAACACTGAGTTTTGTATATATTTGTCGTGTGTTTGCCTTATCCTAATTTACCTGAGCTTCTGTAAGTATATGTTGTATATAGTGTCTCTAATTTTGTATATATCGCCATGTGCCCTCAGCAGTACCTTTTGATCATATAATGCACAGCCCGTCATGACCTCAATATCAGCAACGTTTCTCAGCAAGTATCCGGTGTCACTGTGATTCTCTAAAGTTCGTCATTTGCCCAACACTAATTCAATTTCCAGTCAAACCCATCAATCAGGTTTCTTGTAGGATGTATCTTTCCTCCTATCTAACCTAATCCCAACATCCACAATCAGTCGATCTCTTTTGGCAAAGGAAGTCTTTTGGTCTTATCACTTTGGTTTCATGATGCTTGTTTGAGTTTATCAGTTGGTTTTGCAGTCTCAGTTGACTATTCCCCCTCAAAGTCACCACAATCCTTTATATATCATGGTGCGCTACGACGGGAGGCATTTTTCTAGGGCAAGGTCTTTTGCGCTCTTTTGTTTCTGCATGTGAGTCAGTCGAACATAACTCTTGCACGGTTCACATGTAATCCTTTCGGGTTACCTAGTGCACTTGGGAAATGTCGTTTGTTTGTGGGTTCCCTAACATTGTTTCCACCATGTTTCTTTCGAAATGTGTGTGTGATGCTGGGGCAACCCTTGCATGTCTTTTTCGCGTCAGTTCTCTACAACACTAGTGACATGACCTCACGTTCCTCATAATTTTGGTTAGTCCCTTCTGTTGCTATATCAAACTAAGTGCTCAAACTACATGGTGGTATTCCCCTCCGGAATACCTTGCGCTCAAGCTTCAATAAAACTCATCCCCCACCAATCATCCCATCTCAGAAATCATCCTCAAAAATCCCTCGTAAGCATCACCCACCACATCCTTTTGTTTCACCCATCAACGCCTTGTCATGATGCAAACCTATCGCCCCCATTTCCCCCCCAACTCACATACCTAACCCATGGATTTTGATTGCGCAAATGCCCCCCTTGCCCGTCATCCCCTCCACTCCAACCTCTTCACCCTTCAGTGAGGATCCAATCAAGCAGTGATATGTTGTGCCACCTCGTCCTTACATCTCGCCTTTGCATCTTCCATCAGCATTTGTATATCCCCCTCCACCTTCTCGCAAGCATCTCACGTCATACCATTATCCTAGGTTGCATTGTTTTGCCTCCTTTCATTTCATTACACCCATTTGCCTCGTCCTAGGTGCATTGTTAATCCATTTAGATTCATTCTTTATCTTGTATTCATTATCTATTTAGGTTCATTTTATCTTGCATAGTTGATTCATTTTAATCCTGCATTTAATCCTGCATTCGTTATCCATTTTTAGGTTCATTTCAATCATACATTACTAATCCATTTAGACCCATCTTTTTATCATGCATTGTTAACCCATTTAAGTTTGTCTCGCATTCATAATCATCTTAAGTTCATTCATTATCATGCATTTTAGCCCATCATTTATTATTTTGCATAGTTAAAGTTCATTGCTTCATCTTTCAATAGATTCATTATCCATTTAGGTTCATTTTATCTTGCATAGTTATTTGTTTTTTTTTTGTTTCATCTTACATCATTAAATTCATTATCTTAGGATCACCTTTAATCTTCCATTGTTACAGTTCATTTTAGTTGCATCCATTTAGTTCATTTTAGTCCATTTTTGTTATCTTACATTGTTACAAGTTTATACTAAGTTCATTTATTATCACTCATTTAGATCATTTTGGTTCATCATTTATCATCTTGCATTGTTACAAGTTCATACTAAGTTCATTCGTTATCACTCATTTAAATCATTTTAGTCCATCATTTATCATCTTGCATTGTTAGGGTTCATTTTAGGTTCATTCCTTAAGGTGTTTTAAATTATCATTTCAATTCATTATTATCTTGCATTGTTAGAGTCATTTTTTATCTTGCATTGTTAAACACATTTCATCATAATATACATACATCATACATCACATGAATTTACATCACATCCTACATCCACAAATCGTCAGAGCATGCATCTCATATAAAACGCATCATAACACATCACCTTACGCATTTCGCATCCTACATCATACATGTGTTTGTCTCATAGCATATAAAATTTACATCACATCCTACATCATCCACGTCAGAACATCGTATACATTCATACATTACACATCATATCCCACCCAACTCATCATATATATGTCATTGCAAAGAATAAAGCACATGTCTCAATCCAAAGAATGAAAGAATAAATGGCTATCTCACAATCCATGTCCATCAGAGTACCAATATACATATACATAAGGACTACGCCCTTAATCAATAAATAAGTACAAAAACAAACTCGGCTCCGCAGCATATCACTGCCTATCTGCCTCTCTTAAAGGAGGCTGCATATCAAAATCCCCATCTAAGGGGTATGCCTCTGTTGGCCTGCCCACTGTGCCATGTGTACCTGTACTCTGCACCGCTATGGACACCCATACAGTCCCTATGTCCATCTTCATCCTTGCCCCGGACACCTCAGCCTCTGCCATCTGTACCGAGCCGCCAACCGACTGCTGTTGACTCTCTGAGTGGCCCGAACGACAACTCCCCTACCCTGTCCACTATGAGGTGCCCACCATGGGCGTGTTGCCCCCTGTCCTCCGGCTACTCCCAACCCCTAAGCCTGAACCCCCACTAGCTCTTGACCTTGTGACCAATGGGTGGCTCGGGCGCCTATAATGTTGAACCCGCTCTGGAGGCACTGTTGCGTGATACATCCCCCTGTACCACCCGATTTGCTCACTCATCCTCATGAGCTCTCGCTGGAGGCGAGATACCTCCCCTAACCGCTCATGAGACTCCCATGTGGTGATGTCCCTCTCCCCCTGTAATCGGTCCCACTCTGATCGCAAACCATCTCTCTACTCTCAGCATGTCTCTCCACCACTAGAGCATCCCTCTCCTACCGCAACCGCTCCCTCTCATCTATCGTCATCAACCCCTCCTGTATGGTTTGCACTAAGCGCGCAATCAAACTATCTCTCTCTGAAATCAAGTTGTCCCTCTCTGTCGCCAAGATGTCCCTCTCCCCTCTCAAACCATCTCACTCACCCTGCACATCCCGAAGCATCTGGCTCGTCCGATCATATGCGGCCTGCAAATATGCCAGACACCCTGCCATATCATGTCCCTCTCCCCCTGTAATCGGTCCCACTCTGATCACAGACCATCTCTCTGCTCTCAGCAGTCTCTCTCCACCAATAGAGCATCCCTCTCTTGCCGCAGCTGCTCCCTCTCACCTATCGTCATCAACCCCTCCTGTATGGATTGCGCTAAGCGCGCAATCAAACTATCTCTCTGAAATCAAGTTGTCCCACTCTGTCGCCAAGATGTCCCTCTCCCCTCTCAGACCATCTTGCTCACCCTGCACATCCCGGAGCTTCTGGCTCGTCCAATCATATGCGGCCTGCAAATATGCCAGACACCCTGCCATATCATCTCTTCCCCCTCCGGAGGATCCTACTCCTGTTGCTGGGGGTGGCCCTGCCCGTGGTGGTAATCCGGTCGATGGTAGTGGCCCTGCCATATCATGTAGTTTCCACAGTTCATAATGTTATTCTAGATTACACTGTAAAATTCAGATCACACTACATGATCCATCATCAGGATGAAAGTAAAAGCAAGAGAGTAGAAGTTTACTTTCATACTTCTGCTCTCTTGCTTTGATTTTCATCTTTAAGATGGACCATGTAGTGTGATCCGAAACATTGATGATGAAAAATTTTACACTTTAATCCAGAAATGAGAAGATCTAACTTGTATGCTACCATTTTCAATACTCCAGGGAGATCTTTTCCAAATAAGTATTTGAAAGCCTGTTATCAGCATTTCAATTCTCACCGGAAGATCATCTTTTTTATAAAGATAATAAGTTAGATCTCCTCGTCAGATCCTTAAAATAATTGACATTTTAGGAATACAAGACTTCAGCTCATAAAATCTGACAGAAACTAAATTACTGACTAGAGCTCGTAACTTAATTCTTTGACATAAACAGGCAGTTTAAATGTATCAAGCCCTCACAAAAACTGAATTCTAGCATTTATCGGCAGCAACCTTTCACTCAGTTCTAAAATACAGGGCTGATATATTTCTTAGCATTTTTACATTATTGGATATCATGGCTTATGACCAGCAATGCTACACAAAAGAACATAAGACCACGTACAGTGCTCATGTTTTACATGATTTCCACAATCTGTAAATCTAAGAATTACGTTCAATGGTCTAGGTTCTTCCTCAATATTTTGACATTTATTTCTGAAATTCTAGTAGACAGTGAAGAGAAATAAACAGAAACTTACATGTAAGAAAGAGAAATAATGACACTTAACATATTTACCTAACAGTACTCTTTACCTTAAGAAATTCAGCATGAAAGGCGCTTATTATATTAACTTAAACTATTTATAATCCAAAAAGGTTTTTTTTGCTTGTGCTTACAGCTTGATCTGTGTGTGTATTATTGCAGATAAACATGTTCAGTTGTATTGCAATTAAATAGATTAAACCATGAATATTTGCATTTACCAAGACTACACAAAAATATGAATAATACAAAATTGCTTGAAATCCATTACATTCATATCAAGAAATGTCCTCTGCTGTCAAAGAACCAACAGAAAACTACACAGCTGATAAGCTGTAATCTTTCCAGTAAAGTAATGCCAAGAAATATGTTACATGTCCTAGCTGTTAAAAAATCTTGAGCATCAGCTTCAGCCTAAAACTTCAGACTAGTGTCTTTTCAGTCTTCATGCAAAATCATCCATTTGCTATGCTCAAACACTAATCCACAGCTCTCGTGGATAACAAAATTCTCCCACAAAAACATAGTAAATACTGATGGGAACAAATACCTTTGTCTAAGTTACCTTGATGGGAGAGGAATACAAAAACAAAAGGGCAACAAGCCACTAAGTAATTAGTTAGTATGTTGCTCACTTGTGCCAGTAAATTGCTGGTAGCCTTCAATAGATGACAGCACACTCCCACCTTTTCCACTACGAACTACTATCTCCCAACCAGGCCCCTTTAGTGGGAGAGCCTCAGAACTTGCTCTATCATTTCCTGCAGAATCCTTTAGCATGTCACCTCGATCCAAGAGACATAAAAGATTGGCATCATTAATTTCAGTCTGTATAAGTTCCTCTTCTTCATCCTTTTCTTGCTGAAGCAAAGCAATTAAATCTGCTTCCTGGACATCATCAACAGCAATTTTTGTCAACGTCCTGAAATGCTGAAGGCTTCTTAAGTTTGCTAATCCGATTCATTCAAGTGAGACCACCTAAGCAAGCAACATAAGCTAAGATAATATAAACAACATTAAATCTTCAAACCTCTAGTGTATTGGTAACTCGTTCTTGACAAAATTGCCCTTTCTCAATCACCAAGTGTTCCAGCTTTAGCTTGCTAAATGCTACTTTAAGCATGCGACCCTGTATTCATTGACCCCATGCTTAACCAAGGTTAGTTGATAATACAAGTACTCTGAGCATGATACAGTGACAAGAATAATCCTTACCTCCACAGAGTGAGCTGTGATAAGCCTGTAGACATGTACAGGCTTTGTTTGTCCAATCCTATGACACCGGTCCATTGCTTGCAAATCCATTTGAGGATTCTGCATAATCAAACTTATTATAACGATATAATCACAATAAATACATACAAACAAACTTCAATGCACATTCAGAACAAAAATTCCTGCATCATAAGTGAATTGTCCTACTTCTGTAAATATGCATTAAAAATTACATACCTCAATGAAATTAATATGATAAGATGTAGCATATACACTAAATTTGTCAATGTCTACTAATATCTTACCCAGTCACTATCATAAATGATACAGGTATCTGCAGAAGTGAGATTGATCCCGAGCCCACCAGCTCGTGTGCTTAACAAAAAGATATGAAATTTGCTTTCTGGGTCATTGAAATCATCAATCTGTATTGAAAAAGACATTACAGAAGAATTTGTAAGAAAACTGCACATGCTTAAAGATTACAGACATAAATCAACAATACTAAAAATATGCGATGAGCTAGGCCATTGTCCCCAAAAACTTGCATATATACTATACCAGGCTCAAAAAAATTAATTCATAGTGATCCAGACTGAAGCAAACAAAACCAGCCAGCAGAAACAATCCGATCCGGTTAGATTTGATAACTACTCAAAGATATAGGGACTCTTAAAACAAAGACTTTTTTTCTTGACCAACCTGCCCATTTAGACAATTACACAATACCTGCTTTCTACGATCTTCCAATTTAACTCCTCCGTCAATTCGACAAACCTCGTGTCCTCTCTCATACAGATAGTATTCCAGCAAGTCTAGAACTTTCGTCCATTGAGAAAAAATCAAAATCTGTAATCAAATGTCAAAATTTTGGCACCATCAGAAAATCATGCTTAGAAACCACAAAGTGCATGCCCTAAAAGGCAGAAGCACACAGAACTTAGAATAGCTAGCAAACTCTCCTCGTGATTGCTGTGTTACTTGAAATCAATACCAGAAACTTATGGGTATATTAAAAATGAAGTTTAACTAATCCAAATTGTTATTGGTACCTTATGTTTTCCAGCTTTCAAATGCATTATAAGTCTGTCCAACAAGCCAAATTTGCCACACTGCTCAACCAACTGAGCCACTGGTGGGTATTCAACTGAAGAGAAAGCTCAATGTTAGACATAACGCTAAATCAATTTGTCCCACTAGTAATCAGTTTCATAACAACCAAGCGCAATTACTATTGAAAACCTTACTTGATTGAACAAACTGTGATTCCAACAGATCAGGATGGTTGCAGTTCTTTCTCAGTTGAATCATCAAATTGTTTAGCTTTGTTCTCATGCCTGTGCCTGAAACAGATAAAGCAAGTTACACCAAACTTTCACCATTCAAGCAAATAAAACTGGCTAAATGGCTGCTGATAGTACAATTGAATATAGGAGCACAACTTATGCAGGAGTTCAATGAAATAACTCTTCAAAATCAGAGAACGCATTACCCTACCTCTCTCTGCCTTACTGTGCAGGTACGCCTCAAGTGTTTTATTGACTAAATGCTCTTGGATCTGTTTTTGATGTTCAGTCATATTTGCATACAGGATTATTTCCTTTTTCTTAGGGAGGTTCCGTTCCACCTCTTCCTTCAGTCTTCTGAGGAGAAATGGTCGAAGAATCAAATGAAGCTTTGAAATTACCTGAAAAGGCAACTATTGTCAATCTCAAGTCTAATAACAGAAAACAAACATAAAATTAACTGCTTGAGTTTGAAGCATACTTGGACTCTTCTTTTCTCCTCTTCTTCTTCCTGACCCATCCCATTGTTCTGTCTCCCACCAATATCAAACCTTGAAGCAATTTGGCATAGAATCAGCACAATAAAGTATGAAAGGCCTTAAATGAGAAAATCACATGCTTTCCTATATCAGAGCCCAGAAGTGACCATATCTTATTAATCATGAAAAGATAATAAAGAGTACTAATCACTAGATCTGTAAAAAATAACAAAATCATAGGGTCCCCTCTTTAATAACAGACTAACAGAATGGTGAGAATCCCTAGTTATTCAAATGTCCCCAATAACTAGATGGTGATTGTCATTTATAGCTCTTGTCACTACAATATCAGCACGATATGGAGAGGTACACTTTCTCAAATAGGAACACCTTTCAAGCAAGAGACAAAAAGCTATTATTGGATCAAAATACTAAAAAGAAACCTATTTCCCTGTGATTAAAATAACATGTCAAAATAACTCCATTTAATAAGCATCTTTGCTACTATATGTAATTTAATGCCTGCCAAACAAAGAACTAGATGCGGCATGGCAATCACTATGCTCTTGATATTTTGAGACTGCTACAGATTAAATTCAAAAACATGCTATTAAAAGTGTCCAAAATCACCATCGAGCCAAACTTCTTTCAGAATGAATAGACTTCTTTTGGCATAAAATACAGGTGTTTCTTGCCCTGTACTACAATTCAGATTTATTAGGCAACCCAAACTCTGACAAGTCTTGCAAACTTGCAAAAAAGCTGAGTAATATTATATTTCTTCAGACCAGCCACAGGTATAGCATATGTACACATCTGCTTCGAATTACATCACAGGTTGGACAGGGAAAATTGGATATGGCTCAAATTCTGCTAGTCTCTACAGTAAGATTTAGAGTTTCAAATGTAACAAGAATCAAGCATACCTAATTTTAAGTTTTTAATGTTTCAATAAAATAAAGAATAAGTTGAACTACTCATTGCTAGCATTGGCATGTTGTGATGATTAAGTTGTAGTGTTGTTCTTGCCATCAAGGTTCAAACCTTGTTGGGGTGATATTGTTGAATGTTTAAATGGTTGATGAGGTCCCCCATTCATGACCCTACGAGTTAATAGCTCCACATCAAAAGCATTTACCCTCTTAAAAAGAAGAGTTAAAACTCATTGCAAATTTCAACCTAATTCTATTTAGCAAATCTATCATCTGTGAACCTTAAAAACACATAGTTAATACCATACTTGAAAATTTGAGATGTGCCATTAAATCAAATTTTTGTACAGCAGAAAATCCTTGTAGCCATATTTCTTCTTATTGTGCAGGTAGAACCTTCAATCACACTTAAAAGAAAATTCATTTGCTTTTTTTGATAGATAACAACGTGGCTAAAGAACTTTTCAATGGCATTTCTATTAATACTTGCCTACTTCTCCACATGGAGAAAAAATGTAGCTGAAAAGAACATTCAATAGCAAAGGAAAACTCATCTACTCCTGACAGAGAGAACATGGATGAAAAAAAACTTCTATAGAACTTATAAAACCCCTCCCCTTCTGAGGGCAAGAGTATGCATGCATACAACAGGCAAATGCCAAGAGCAATTTTAACAAACACTTACACTGAAGAACTTTGCACCTCACACTGTTTCCTGCCCTTAAAATAACACCAACATTTTGCCCTTGGATACATTAAATTTACTACATCAATGTAAACTTGAGTGCTTTGAGAGGGTAAGGAAAACATGGCATCATTTAATCCTTGGCACAGTTGGCATATGCATATATCTAAATATCTGGTGAAGCACATTTTACAGTAGGAGGAGCGAGTCCAATTTTACCACTGAGCTTGATAATTAGGTCAAACCCATCTTTCTACCTTTACAGCAAGGGAATCAGCGAAAAAGTTGAAAATATCAGAAAAACATTTGATGTAAGTGATGAGACTAAAACATGTACACATTGATTAGACATAAAATCATTTGCCCCAAATCCTATAATCAGATAACTACAGATCAAGCATAAGAGAGATTTACCAAGATTCAAATTCCTGGCGTGAAGTAAATACATCGGGCAAAATGAAATTCAGCAAGGACCAAAGTTCTGCCAAATTATTTTGTAGGGGAGTTCCAGTCAAAAGAACCTTATTATCAACATCTAACTGTTTCAATTCCCTCAGTAATTTGCATTCAAAGTTTTTCAATCGGTGTCCCTGTAGCAAAAAGGTAACTGAATGAGATACTAAATTCACAAAACTGAACCCAAAACACAAGTGCTTGAATTTGTAAGAAACAAACCTCATCAACAACTAGATATTTCCACTTGTATCGAGTAAGTGCCTTTACATCATTCATGGCAACCTCATAAGATGTGACAATAACTGGAAAATCTGGACCAACTTCTCCTGACATGTGCTTTCTTCTCAACTCATCACGCTCAATTTTTGATCCATGATATAGGAGAGCTTTCATGCTTGGAACAAATCTGCAGATAAGTTTGCTTAAGCTTATTAACCAGTCAAAATAATGAACAGAATAACTCTAAAAAGGTCAAAACTTACAAATAGTCAAAATCCCACCTAGCAATTTCATTCACCCAATTTGATAGAGTAGTGAGGGGGGCAATCACTAGAAAGGGACCATACATGTCCTTTCCCTTCAAGTGAGCAAGTAAACCAATAGTCTGCACAGTTTTTCCTAGACCCATTTGATCTGCAAGTATTCCATTGAGACCATTTTGCCACAGAGAAATTAACCACTTTACTCCCTTAATCTGATAAGACTTTAGCCTTCCTCCCGTCAATAGAGGAACAAGATTCATTTGTTCTTTCCAGTTCCTTTCCTCCTCTGTTAAATCATCAGAATCATTATCTTGGGCATCTTCTTTGCAGTTTTCTAGCATGACCTTAACTGCATCTTTTGTTTTTTCCTTTGCCTGACCATTTATAGCACATACAAAATGGCATGAGAGACTTAACATTACACATTAATGCTCAAATAGAAAACATTAAAATACATCAGTAAATGCAATTTTTAAAACAAGACTAATAAAATTACAACACAAAACCTTCAAAAAGTCATTAATGATCTTATATATAGATGTCAGATGAGCATTTCCATAAGGTCAGTTCATCTTTTCATTCTTAACATTTCATTAATTAAGAATTTGTTAGTCATTATGAAAAATATCTGAAGTTTTGAAAGAACTGAAGGACCATTAGTGGTGTAAAGGCATCCAACTTCCAATACATAAATAACATGCCAAATGGAATGAACTTAGTGAATTGATATAATGCTAACAATTTACAAACATGCAACAGTTGCCTGTAAGCTTGCAAACTTTCAAATAATTAAAAATATAGGTTTTTGTTTGGAAAAACAGCTTGAAGCAAAAACCCACTATCCGTAAATGTCACCCACCAATGACACAACCTTAGAAAATACTGAAAGAAGATTCAAAAGCAACATTGACATCCATAACTTAGCCACATCCTACCAAACTGTTTGTTTACTTTCTCAAAATTAACATGTAACAGCTGGCATTCCCTACAATAGAATACTAGGAATTTGCAGATAAATCCGGAGTCTGGAAAACATTTGTATTGACAGAGAGCTTGTCCCCCCTTCTTTCCGAGCACCATATGTTCCTTAGCATACTCAGAAAAGCAGCTAGAGCTGGGTGCAGACATCTGGTCAACCCCACGGCATTATGAGCTTTATCTGCTACAATGAATGAATAGCAATCCCATGCACATCTGTTCTTATTGTGTGATGAGTCCCTTATATGGCCCATAGAAGTTTAGAACTAACAACAGAGGTTAGAAACAACACCCCAAACTCACATTTAACATAATCATCCTGAGTGTAATGTGTGTCACTAACCCTCATGTGACAGTCATATGGGCTTTTTATATAATAAAAGTTATTAAACTACATATTTTATAATATATTGTACTTTTCAAACATCGTCCTTCTCTTAAAAGCTGTCTGTGTCCTTTACTATCTGTACAGTAATGCACGGCTATAAATTGCCAATAATATCTTGTGCTTTTTCAATTGTTGTGATTGTGCTCTTGTCCTGCCACAGCTCCATGACTTCAAAAAACATCATGCTGCCATAATACAACATATTATATCTAATGATTTATTTTATATTTGATTTGGCAATGAGAAAATTAATGATCCAAAATTTTGGATACATGTCTAAGTATGTTAATTATATTGAATGAATAAAACATCATAATTATTGACTAATCTTTAAATTCTATACCATTGGAGCCCCCTATTTTTTGAGGGGGTGTCGTACATACCCCAACCCCTCTAGCCTCTGCATTTATGATTCCCTTTGGTACTTCCTAAACCTTTCTCCTAGAGTAACTAAACCTGCAACCAATACCAATTTCCTTAAAAATGTGTCCACTCATCCTCAGTCATGCATTAGGCAATAATCCAAAGCAGATTAAAGATTATTTGAGCTGCATCCCAGTTGTCACAAACACACCTAGATCATGTGACCCGATAGAAAAGAGCTGGGAAATGCATTGACATACCAACAGTATTTGTAAGGATCAATTATAATATAATTAATACAAGATATTCAAGCTGACCTCAATGATTTTCATATGATATCATATTGCCAATAAGAAAACAAACAAGTCGATGAAATGGAACCACAAGAAAACCATTCAAAACTGTAAACAGCCAATCTGGCAAGGCAATGCATATTTAATCAAGCATCATGTACAATACTAAATTACATATTTTAATAAACAGATAACATTTAGGAGCTTACTGCATTAGACATTGTTGCCTTCTTTCGGCCTCTACCACCATTCCCTAGCTTGCAATCTTTTGCATCATTATTCTCATTAGCAGTCCCTCTTCTCTTGCGACCCCTACCAACACCTCTCACCTCAGGCTTGGTATCTTTTGCATCACCATTCTCACTTGAACCCTGCTTTGCCATGATAGAATCAGAAGACTAGTACGCATCTACTTTTTCTAGTAAAAAAATACAGCCAAAACTAACTTTGAACAACAAATAGACAAATAAAAAGAATATAACTATTCTGGTAGAGACAATACAGATGAATATTAGTTTGAACACTTAAAAAAGAAAACAGAATTACTTATTCTAATAGAGAAAATACAGAAGAAACTAATTTTACATAATCAGAAAATAGAATAATTTGTTTATTCTAGTAAAAAAATACAACTGAAAACAATCTTCAACAACTATAAGAAGAAAATGCATCTTCTTATTCTAGTAGAGAAACAACTAATAACAACTTTCAACAAGTAGAAGAAAAGGCATCTGATTCTTCTAATACAGAAAATACAGCTGAAAATAACACTGATACAATTAATCTATGTTACAGAATTCTTCCCTGGCAATGCCAAAGTCTGGTCCGGTTCTTGCAAAAGTCTGGTCCTTATCATTTTCTTGCAAAAGTCTGCCACAGACCTTCAAAGTATGCCCAAATTCTGTCAGACGAACCTGGCACGAATTTTGTTGTTTTTATGGCAAATTTGCAAATCTGCGGCAGGACCCAGGCCGAATTTGGCCAAAAAATGAATTTTTTTGACATTTTCAAAGTTTTTTTGGGTCTATTTTAGTATCCAACCCTCCAACCCTAAAATAGACCCACTAAAAAGGCCAAAAAGGTATTCATATGTCATATGGACTAAAACATTAATATATATGGTGGTGTATTTTGCTATGTTGTTTTACTATTAGGATAGTGGTGTATGAACTTATTTGCTGTTGCACATACTTGTATATATATATGTGTGTGTGTGTGTGTGTTTGTATAGCCGACCCCAAAACGAATTTGAACCCAACCCCAAAAAAAAATTGAACAAATTTTGAATCCGCATTCGAACCAAAACCCGAACCAGCAACTTAGTAATTAATAGAAAAAAAACTTTTTCACTTCTACTAGAGAATTTAAGGCCACAAATAGCAATTAGAAAAAACCTAACTAGATTGACTTGCATTTAAAACATAAGTTACAAGTGTAACCTCTCAGACTTACAAATTTAGCATCTTCCATTTGCTCAAGCAAAAACTCTGAATAAAGCTGAGTCTGGTTAAGAAGTGCCTCCAATCTGCTAAAGACCAAATCACCAACTTGTTGAGTTCCATTATTTGTTTGTTTTTCATTTTCCTCCTCTCGTTTTGCTCGTTCTTCCTCTAGACGTTTCTCTTCTATAGCTAGATCTTCTGGAACCTGCAGAACTTCCCCATCACATGGGGATTCATTATCCTCCAAATCAATCCGCAGATCGCTTTCGGATCTTCCCTGTTAAGGGTAAGTAAGATGATATTTCAATCAGGAT
Source organism: Chamaecyparis obtusa (assembly GCA_027943335.1). Taxonomy (NCBI): domain Eukaryota; kingdom Viridiplantae; phylum Streptophyta; class Pinopsida; order Cupressales; family Cupressaceae; genus Chamaecyparis; species Chamaecyparis obtusa. Next base: position 18,235 of record BSBK01004923.1, on the reverse strand, counting down.
GCAATAACCTTGATCAATAGTTCAGTTCAAACATAAAAAACAAAAAATCTTTGAGCTTGACAGCAAGAATCAACTACAGGATAATAAACAGCAAACTACAATTGAAGAAGATCAAAATCAAATTGAGTAGCTTTCTTCCAATTTCACCAAAGCACCCTAAGCTTGCAAAAAGCATATATACCATGCAGAAACTAGGACAATTCTACCAAAATAAGAAAAAAATCTATAAAACAAAATCTTCACCTCATCTTCCAAGACAGATATTGGTGAATCTGCATCTCCTTCAACCTTGGCAGTCCCAGCATTAACCATTTCCAAAAACTGCATGACAACCATGGAAATCAAACCCAAAATAATCAAAAACAGGCAAAATTACAACCATCAAAATTTGGGGTTTGTACACAAAATAAACCAGCAAAATGAATGCACATTCAGCCTTTCAGCTATGATTAATCTTGAATGACAGTATAAACAATACTACTTATAAGCAGCATTCAAACACCTTACAAATTAAGTTAATTACAAAATCTCTGCCTGAGATCATGAATTTGGGAATTACAGCAATGCCAGAGCAAAGGCCCTCATTACAAGTCTAACCTTCAATGTAGCTACGGTTATCAAATATTTCATTGTTGAAGTAAATCCCATGGTAACTATCAACAATGCCAACAAGATTGTAGCTAAAGTGGCAAGCTTGATAGCACTGCCAAACAAGTCAACAATGTCAACATTATTGTAGCTCTAGTGGCAAGCTTAATAGCATTTGCCAAACCAGGACCTTGTTGCATATTAAGATATTTAAAAATTCTACTGCTCAAAGGAATTCCATAATAATGATCAAGAGTACCAATAAACTATAGCTTTAGTTGAAGGTCAATGTCACACTATCTGCAATACCAAGACATAGGCCTCTGTTGCAGACCTATGCTTTCAGGCAAGTACATGAATGCACTCCTGGCAGCCAAAACAAAACCCCCATATATGCTACTTGGTTGAAAACCCACAAAATTACGAGGCCACCTTACCCTCAGAATCCAGTATATTGTGAATGGAAACTACATGTTAACAATATAATGTTGCAATTATCTATAATGAGTGTCCAAATAAAGCTACGAGTAGAAGAGCTACACAAAAATGCTGCCTAAATTAAGAAGATCATCTCTTTTAATCAAACAATTAAAAACAGGGAAGAAGTGGACAAAAACCATGTAGGATATTCATTCCTAATAATCACATAATTTTAGAAGTTTTTTGTAAGAATACAAACATGTAAATTGGAATTTTGCATTTTAACTTAAAACTATAATTCACAGCTAAAGCCCTAGACTCATAACCTTTAGCATTTCTACGTGATGTTTAATAATATTTCCTGAGGACATTTCATGTGAGGGAAAGGTTCAAGTGGCAACAAAAAGTCATAACATAGATAAAGAATATTTCCATTTAGAGATAGAAGAAAACTTTTTTAAAACAAACAAGCAAAAATATCCATATTGTTTCTGTTTAGAAGAAAAAAACACTAAACCTGAGTGAATGTAATGTAACGACTAAGTATATTTTCACACAGAAACCTGGCTGGTGACATTGAGAAATTTTATTATTGGATAATAAACATGTTTTTAAATAAAATGAAATGGCAAAATAAGCATGAGCATAGAAATTTTTTGGATTCTTAGCATTTAAGAATTTCTGTATTGCAGGCGCTCTTTGCAGTTGCCAATAAGTATCATCTATGTTGCATGTGTCCAATTAACTATATTGCCAATTTCACAATTTCATGCAGAGATAGTGAGATCAGGAGCTCAATGGTTATTCTTGGTGGAGTTTTTACCCATTAGGGTTTCTCCAGGTTAATCTGTGTATCAGTTCTTGCATTTGTATTTCCTCACAAGTTTATGCTCCTTTTTAATGTTTCCATTTCACTTATATCATGTTGAAGACAGGGTAACATTTAATGCAGCTTCTTAAGGTTTAGAAAAAGTGTTTCAAAGGTTCCAAGTTAAGTTGACAAGTTATATATGTCCGTGGTGAGCTCAAGGGCACTATCTCCTGACTGTTTATTAGTCCAAATTTTACTAGGGCGACTGGCTGGGAGACAGTTGATTCTGTCCCCGGAAGTGTTTGGAACGATGCTTATGATAAGGATCTTCCTCCTTAGCTGCTTAAGCCTTTGTTGGGCTTGGCACTTTTTATGCTTATTTGTCATTGTTACAGACTTGGTCCCATTAGACTTTATCGGTGTGCTTCTCTAGCACCCTATTATTTTTTAATATTGTACCACTATCCTTTATTGAACATAGTTAAATATGAAATATCGATAAAAAAATTTACTAGACCTTTCTTAGAACACTAACAACTAAATTGGATTTCTCCATTTTAAGTTGAAGATGCAAATTCAGATATAAGCTGAGTTCATAAATCCTTGGCACTTCTAGGAGAAATTTGCTAGTATTTCTTGAGAACATTTTATGTACAAAAGGCTCGAGCAGCAAAAAAATCATACTATATAACATAGAGAATTTTTCTATTTAATGATACAAGAATAATTTTCATGGAATAACATAGGCAAACATTTATAATGCTGAAAAAAATAGATAGAAGAAAAAATAAAGTACTATCACCAAGCGTAAACCATAGTAATTGTTATCTGAAGCATATTTTGGTACAGAAAAACAGCCAGTGGTATTCACCAACTTTATCATCGATATTACATATTTGACCTTCCATGAATTAACCACAATGAAACATAGAATGTCAAAATGTTTTACAAATAATATGTTATACACACCTCACAACTAAGGTATCATTTCAATCCTGAAGCCTATTCAGAATAACAAGCAGGCTTTACATTTTGTCTGGTGCTTAGGACAATTTCCCAAAGCAAATGTTACCCAACACTCTGATTAAGTTAGCAGACTGGAAAAGAGGTATCACCTCTCAAGAAATAGAGGCAATGCAACCTTATCGAATGGAAGAGATATAACATATAAGTGTAGAACAGTTAAGCTTACCACAACCTGAAATTGAATCCCTTGAAGATGCTAAATCCAACTTTAGGTGCATAGCACTCAAAAAACAAGAGATGTATTATCACGAGGTAACCTTAACAAGAAATAATAGCCATGTTGCAGTCTAAAAAGCAAAAATGCTTTCACCGTAGTCAATAGAAAAATGCAAAATCAATAGAAAGAATGCCACCATATTAGCTTAGAAAAGAACCCCAACTTTTTAACTCCAACTAAGATAATGTGAAAATTCATTACAGTATAATAAATTAGGACCCAAAATGGACAAGTGTAAAAAGACAATATGCAATCATTCTGTGCATGTAGTGAGGGATAAATAACGGAAAATCATTACCAAGCCAAAAAAAAGCAGAAAATCATCATGGTACTACCAAATATTCATCACAAGTGCTGAGAATTGGGATCACAGCGTGTAAGCACTCTAAAATTGTGCAAATACCACAAATCAGAGCGTTTTTTACCATTTTGGTTGCCAATTGAGGCAGGCATTGGATCGCAACTTTTCAATTATTGCAAATACTGCTAGAAAATAGGCAAAATACAAAAGCTGAGGATAAAAGTACATTAGTGCCTGAAAAAAAAAGCAAAAGAAGCGACTGAATATGAAAACTCTTTATTCTGCATTCAAGAGATTGGAGCTCTAAACGTCTTCAAAAGAAAGATAAAAAAAATTGAATGTGGGCATATATACAAAATACTCAAGCGATTATGCTCAGAGCTTCATACAAGCAAAAACTAAGAGACTGAGAGTGTTACATCTGCAGCTGGCCTCGAATTAGGCTACATTTTCAGTGTCAGAACAAGTGGGTAGGACGAATGTACCCTGGCATTACAACCCACTGCAAGTAAAGAAGAGAAGAATACGTCTTGGTTGTTCGTTCGTTTATCTGGGTGTCACCTCGCACCCAGATAACCAAAATATTCCGAACCATTATTCAGGGTTTACCACTACAAGAATCATTAAGCTTAACAAGAGTTCTGGAAGATAGACAGGAAACCCTTCTTCGGTCCCTATCTTGAAAAGCATCCTTGATGCTGGAAAGCATATGCATAATATGCCCAAAACCCTTCTTCAGCTTCTAACTCGAAAAACTTATAAAGAAAGCTTATCCTACCAATAACATGATAAAATCCGTAATATAAACTAAATAAACAGAAAACAGCTTCAAGCCTTCTTAATATAAAGACGCGACAAAGAAAATTCTAGATAACCAAAGAAAACTTAAAAACGTGTTGCTGTTGGATACTGAAAAATGAAATAACACGTCAAATGAGAGCTAATTTGTACCTGAAATGCTCTTTGTTCTACGGCTGTAGCCCGGCTGGGAAATGAATGGGAAAGAAACAAAGCAGCCGAGATTGGAACCTGCTACCTGTCTACAAAATTTAAGAGAAATCTGTGTTAGGGGTGAAAACTTCAGATAGCAGAATGTCTATATAAATATGAAGTATGTTTATGAATGCAGGGACTGATTTTGGCGGGAAAATGTGTTGACAAAACCCTTGGAAAGAGAAAGAGAAAGTGTTTGACAAAGACTTTTATAGAGAGAGACCGCTTGAAGTTTGTTGCAATGTAAATAAAATAGAATGACAAATTATTATCTAATAGATTAAATGTGTAGTATACAATCTTAAATGTTCATGATTTATTTTGATTACAAAATGTGATTGCAAGTGTGGGAGAGGAGATGTAATTCGAATGATGAGGATGAGAAGCATTCAATATATGATTTTGAATCATTTTTCCAAAAAGGATTGTAATTATAATGGAAGGATGTGTTTTTCATTTTTTTTTAAGATATTTTATAATTATAGATTATTTAAAGAATATTTATTAAAAAAAATTGATTAGTATATTTTAAAATATTAAAATGTTGAGAAGCATCAATATATTGTGAAATTAAAAATATTACATTATCAAAGATGGTTCTAAGCAAGAAGAGGAGTGAGAGTGGGATTTCAAATTCTTAGCTTGTTGAAGGAGAGGATGCTAAGGAAAATGATGATCCAAGGGGTTCTCGGAAGGCTTGTGCTTTGGTGGTGGCTTATTTTGTTCCTGATATGTCATTGTCTGTGGTCAGTGATGGGTTGTGTGTGTTTGGGGTTCCTATTGCCCTAATTTGTGGGGCTTGTAGTCTCCTTGTCAAAGTATTGTTGCTCCTTCCTTGTGCAGTCTAGCAATTTCCTTCTATAAAGAGTCGATTGTGAAGGTGTTTTTTTGTAGGCCAATTTGTGTTGTGTTGATTTTCCTCAGTGACTAGGCTATACAATGGACACCTAGTTGCTATGTGTTGGTTCTCTTACTGACTCAAAATGTCTCTTTATTTTGTGGTGTCATATCGACTTGGCATGTAGTGGTTGCAAATGTTTGGGGTTGCACCAGTGCAAGGGCTTGGCCCTGGTTTATTGCCCCTAGCCCTAGTATGTTTAGAGGCATTTCCCCTTTATAGCAGCAATCTGTGAAGTTTGAGGATTAGTACAACAAGTTAGGTGTTGTGTACACGGAAGAAGGGGTTTGGTCCTTGTGATGGGCTCTTCTTTGGGATGCCTCCTACTAGATTTTGAGGTTGGCCTTTATGGCCTTCTCAAATGGAGTGGCTCTATGGTGTTACTATTGAAAGTGGTGGTTTATACCCTACTTAGGCTCTCTGTTGTGGTGAAGATATTATGGAAGCGAATTGATGGTGTCTTTCTCTTATTTGTTGTTGTGGGTGATATGAGATTTTGCTCCTTTGTTCATGAGGATAACAGGGGTTGGTCTTTGCTTTTGAAGATGCTTGTTGTTGGCATCCCTCTTGTGAGGGATTGGTTGAAGCCCTATCTTGTTTTGGGCTTTGGTGTTTTCCCTGTAAATGACTTTGTCCCTGTAGTTTGGATTTGGGCTTCCCCCCTCCTGGGCAGCTCCTTTCTTCCATGGGGTGAACATGGATGTAATGACTCTTCAGTTTTTTGGAGAGTGGAAGAGATAGTTGATTCGGAGAGCCTTGTGGCTAGGGCCTTCTTTACCCCATTGCTAATAGATGGGGTTAAAGGGGTTGGAAGATGGATTGGTATGGTGCATGATAGGAGCCTGGGACTTGGTTCCCCTCTTATCATAGGCTCGTAATGGTGGTGGCTTATTGAAGAGGTTCTGAGTATTGGGATCCTAGTGAAGTGGAGGCTTGTCTTTTTGTGCCAGTTGCAGTTGGCTATGTCTTGGTTGCTACATATGGGGAAGATAGAGGTTGATTCCATACCTATTGAATTTACTTCCTGTGAAGATGGTTGTAGTGGACTAGCATATGTCTCTTTGGATGCCAGTATGGAGTTGGTGGTTTTGGATTGAGCAGTGATGGAAGTTACTGACCTTTACGGCTCCCCTTCGTTCATTTTGGGACTGTCCATTTTGGTTGGTAAGGATAGTGGACTCTCTTCCTATTGTGGCTAGTTGTTTGTTGAAAGTTTTGAAGGGATCATGTTGGTACATGTGGTTTTTGGTTGAAGCTTGTAGCTAGTTTTGGGGTTGTTCTAGCTATTATGAGGGCTTGTCACATTTTGTTTGCTTCTTCCTTTTTCGTGGTTCCTATGGAGGTGAATGTGTTTTTTATGGAGGTGGAGACATGTTTCGTGAATGAGGAGGTTTGTAGCTTTATGTGGGCTTTGCCTTTCGGTAGTTGGTTAAGTGTAGAAAGGAATTGTGGCATTCTCTCCTTCTGGTTGGTCTCCCCCTTTCCTATTACTATAGAGGTGGGCTCCTTTTATATTGAGGTGGAAAGGAATTTTGTGGTGGGGAGGTGGTTCTTCAATTGGAGAAATGCTACTTTTTTGCCTCTGGATGGTTTTGACACTACTTTGTTATTCATTGTACCCAATCTGTGGGATGTTGGCAATGTGTTTCCATAGGCTACTTTTGGCACATACATTTTAAGCAATCAATTGTGGCCTATTATTATTCTAGTGACTCTCTAATTACATTTGTTAGTGTGCCTCTTGGGCCCTTGATGTTTCTACCAACACCTTTGTTGTTGTGTTGTTTTCTTCTTGCCAACATCGTGGATATGTTATTCTAAGGGTCAACCCCCTTGTCTAGTTGCTTAATTAATCAAAAACACATTTTGAAATTTATTTCTTTTAATTTTTTCATGATGATAAAACTAATAATTTTTTAAGGTTGACTTAGATAAAATTTAAATGCCTTCTAAAAAATATTCTTAAATATCACTAATATTTTTAACAAAGTGGAGATTAATAAATTTGATAAACGATATAGGAGCACATAAGTTGCAACATTAGATGTGTAGCATGTGAAGCAAATCCATGCCCACATAATTGTCCCAGATATAGACTTGACAAAAAAAGAGACATGTATTTAATTCAAAATTAGAGGCAAAGCACATACAAATAAAATCAAATTCATATTTTAATATTAAAGGTAGTTTACAAAAGCTTTTAACATAAACTAATTATTAAATGTCAAACCACATAAGGTCTCAAATCAAACTATGAAGGAAATGCTTATACCAAAAAACCAAGCATGACAATTTATTACAACTAACATAATACAAAGCATATGCATACATATGCATAGGCAAGATAAGGGCATGTACAAACAGTATATAGTCCTATCCATATATCAAGACTATGAGTTAAAAAAAATTATTGTCACTATAACAATCCATATCCCTCCACCTACTATGAGGATCGACAATAGATATTTCATCACTTGATCTCACCAACTCCACAATAAATTCTTCTCCCTGATTGACATGAAACTTTGCTTCATATTGTACTCGTAGGTCTTGTTTCAACATCTAAGCTAGGAATTTGTCATTGTACTTCAATTGGAAATCAAAGTGCCCTTTTATCTAAAATGAGTGGTTTTATATTTATTAAAGGGCCACATTTTGTCATGCTTTGTCTCATTTTTACTTATGACAATGATGGAAATGGACAACCTATTAAGAACCTAATCAAGCCCAACCACAAGCCCTGGATTCACAAAACTAACCAACATCATATCAATGGAGCTCTTCATGAAAACACAAAAATGAAAGTAAACACAAATAAATGTTTGATTCCATTGTCCTCCTATCCTTTGATATCTTGTATTGAAATGTGTCACTCTCAAATTTGTTAGTGTAAGAACCACCATAATTAATAATAGTAAAAAGTCATATAATTTATCAAATAAATTACATAATCAACAAAATTTTCAAACTACACATAATTAGGCATAAATTAGTGCCACATATTCAAATAAACAAGCCCAAGGACATGAAATTTTATTTCAACATAAGATAGAGTACATAGGTCAATAACAAGGCTAAACATAAAGAAATGTGTACCTTTACAAAAGCCACAAGGTTGATTACAAGGAATACACATTGATCGATCATGAAGACTTTCCTAACAAGAACTCCTAACATCTATCTCAATCAAGTACATCATGGGCAAGAACATTGTCAAAGCGCATTACCACCCTACCACGAAGTAGTTACATTTTCTTGGAATCTTTCATGACATGAAAGACACCCAGCCCAACACGAGTATGACTAACAATGTGGACTAACAAGAGTAATGGAATTCATGTACCGTGATATATCCAAAAACTAATATAATAGTATCGTGGACACTCAAAATGCATATATTGTAAATAAGAAAACAGAAGCAACAACTCTTGCTTTTTGTTATCATTTTGTAGAATTTTGATTCTATCTCAAACACGCAAAAAATAATAGCATGATTATGTCTTGGGCATGGAGAAACACTAACCTCATTCATGCATACATCAACATACAAAAACTGTTTGAGAAGTAAGATTATGTATGAGCACATATGAGCGTACATATGCATTAAACTAGGCATAACCATGTCTACAAAGGCACTCATAGTTGCTCAAAATGTCTATCTATGCATCACCATTTGATAATAAGGTACACAAATAAGTTTAACCGCATGTATAAGTCTCGCCAATTTGAATGAAGACCATCATATGTCAAAACAAAAATCCATGATCCCTTTCATAACAATTTAATTTAAAAAGTATTTCAAGTAATTTCCACACAATTTTATCTATAATCAATATATCATTATCTAATAGCTCTTGTCATAATTGTAACGTGAATGTATACATGCTTTCAATATTTGAAGTATAAATGAATACTTTTCCCTATTGATTTTGGATACATAGCAAAAATAAGAGACTATTGAGAACCTAAGGATTTCCCAACATTATCTGAGGTCTCTAATTATAAGTCACTTCACAATTTAATGTAGCCTTCACAGAATACTAAGTTAATAGTTATTAACCATGAGCTCTAAGTTTCAGTATTATTTTAGTAAGAGCCAATTTAAAGTACCAAAGTTCTTTTGGATTTAAGCATTTTTTAATAACTTATCTTCCATAATTATCAATCTTTTCCATGGTCAATGTTCAATTCCTAAACCATAAGATTCCATTATGATATTTCACCCTTCTCTACTTATTACAGGGCCTTTTAAATTATGTAAATTTCTAATTTGAAAAACAAGCTCAAAAGAATATCTCATTGCCCCTAAGTCATCTTGGTTACTAGTTATCACTATTGCATTGTTTCTATACTTCCTCCAAATCAACTACATGTATTATTGTCAGTATTATGTGAATAATGGTATTTATTTTTATTCTTATTTTATTTGCCAACTTAATTTTTATTGCCCAAGTACCAGTTCACAAAGTGATAAATCATGACAACTACCTTGGTAAAGTCTACTATATAACAAATATCTGTATTCAATAACAAAGAAAGCAATTCTAGACATGGAACATTGGGTTTGCCTACATGATACACAACGAACTCATAAATCTTAATTTCAGATGTAGAGTATTCATAAGTGATGTATATATTCATATTATTAATTTTCAAAACTATATTCTAATATATTCTGCATACAATTTTAATTTTGAAGGTTTAATAAATTCTATAATTAATGGTCACATTGTTAAGAAAAGGAAATATTAGATTTCACATTTGTGGGAAAATGTTTGAACAAAATGCCTCTTGAAGCGTCGACTTATGGGATGTAACATTTCTAGGAAACGAACTCAATTTTATAGCTAAAATCTAGAAGATTTCCAGCTCGCTCAAGCCTGTACCAAGATGGATGCCTTAGAAACGGGGCGTGGGTATTCGAGGCAAGAGTAATATAATGGATGCCTTAGAAACTAGCTAGCTATAAAAATGCCTTAATCAAATGTGATATAATGAATGCCAAATGCATACCATCATCGCATAATATGGCGAAATTGGATGTGTTTGAGAAGGCTTATAACTAGAATCCTACCTGCACGCAAAAATGGAGCTCTGGGATATTGGTAATGGGCGACCAACAAGGCGTGAAAGATGTAGCGCCTTACAAACATGATGAGAGGGCTTTAGAACCTCTAGGCAAATGTCAATGGCATGGGTATTTTCCTTTTTACATGCATGTGAGACATGTGCTATGTTGTTTACCCTTCATTTCTAGATTTTGGTGACAAGGCATAATAAAAGAGCACAATGTGTTAAAAAACTTATATCTGTAAATATGTTTTCGTGATTCAGGAGGCGACATAGATTGGTCAGGTTAAAAAATTACAGGACATGTTGTAGACGTCCGAGTATGGTTGTAGTTTACTTAGTTTTTATTATTTTGGGTGTCGTGTTCTTGCCCTCGAATTCATGTATTCAACGTGCCCTTGCAATTCTTCATTTGAGAAATTCAAAAGACTACTTAACAGAATCACTATTTAAACTTTGATACTCGCAAAAGTTAAAACTAACCAGGGTATTTTTATCTCTCACGACTAATAGATAACCTAAAGGAATTGGGTGTGCTATTTTATTTTATAACATCCTGCAAGGAAATGCATTTTAGTATCAACTGTTTCCCTTAATCCTATTACATATTTAGAGGAATTTAAATTGGGCACATTGAATTTTGTTGGGCAGTTATACAATTGCATATATAGCATATGTAGCTAGGGTCAAATGTTGTTTAAACCTTGCCAAATATTTGTGTTTGATGGCCACCAATCCATACACTAAATACGTTCATTGTGACAACCTATGGTTGTTATAGGATGTTGGAGAAAAGTGAATGGTGGAGACAAACATGAAGTAGGGAGGGGTTTTTACTTTTGGACTTCACTCAATGGGTTTTATTACTAATAATTTGTTGTTTTTAAATCTTTGATGCAATTTGTTTTTTTAGAGAGAGCATGCACCCAATTACTCTTATTGAAATATGATGTAACTTTACTCTTTTGGTGGTGTTCTTGGCTTTGCCAAAGTCACTTTATTTAGATTTTTTCAAATTTTGTTTTGATAATGGCCTATAGTGGTGGTTGTTGTGGGTTTATTTTGGGGAACTTAGTTTTTGTTCTCAGAAATTTTAGGTGTTTCTGGGGCCTTTTCAGAGGTAAGTGATGTAGAGACCTATGGACAATGGAAAATAAAAATATTGAAACTACCATGATTGTTCTTGATTGTTCTTTTGAATTATTCAAAAGTTCTTCTATAGGTTGCATTCATTATCTATATTTGTTTTTGATAATTAATAAACCTTTCCATACATACTTTTGGCACAACCTATGTCTGATTATTCCACAATTATTTTTTGCAGTATTCAATCTACAAGGCAACCATGCTTGACCAACTTCAACATGAGTAAGGGCTTCATAACTTGCACAAACCTACTCCTTCGCATATTCTTGTAGTACAATAAATTTTTACTCTTTCTCTTGCCACTAAGATGAGTATCAATATTAGTATGTTCGATAGTGTGATTCATGTTGCTAACAAGAAGCTAATCTAAAACCTCTCTATTGTCCTAAACAAGAAAAATTCTTATTGAGACACTAGAGAGTGACAATCTTATTTCTAAAAATCCTATTGTTCTTCACTTATATTATTTGTCCACAAAGTCCAGCTCGTTGCTCTTGCTTCTTAGGCATCCTAAACTTGGTATCTATTTGCATACTCTTCTCCTCATGATGCCATCTAAATCAATGTTTCTAAGGGATTTTATTAGACAAATTCTAAATGTTGCTTCTCATGATCCTTATTTGAATTCATTGTTTTGGAGGACTTTGGTGAATTATGGACTATGCCCTTAGCATCACAAGGAAATTGATTGGTCACTTTGGCCTTATTCTATTAGATGGTCAGGATACTAATATCCACTCCTAGTCATTGCTATATTAAGTTTCTAAATTCTATTTAACTATTTTTATTTTTTACCTATATTTTCTCTTTTGTCTAATTTGGATTTTTTACCAACAATGATATCCAACAACCCGAGATATAGTAAAAGGATTTTACTTTTTTAGCACAAGTGAACCATTGTAAATCTTGTAAAATCCCAATAGAGTGAAATTCAGACCAATACACAAAATTAAAAGCAACAAATCTTACAAATAGAACTTTGAGCATCCAATAACAGGACTGTGTAGAATCAATTTTTTGCCATTGTTTAGTCTATGACTGCATTGAATGCACATATGATAACTATATTTTTTTGCACGTCGATGAAGGAGATTTATCATCCAAAATTTTATCAACAATAAAGTGACAAAGCATAGCTCTCTCGCATTTGATAGATTTCTCATGGAATCACTATTTTGCCATTTGGGTAATCTATGACAACATTGAATACACAAATGGTGACTAGTTTTTCCCCCACATAAGATGATGAGATGTATTATAGACATTCAAAACAAATGTCATATAAATTTTTATGTCAATAATTTATTTTTCTTGCTTGATGGTCTTCACTTTGTTGATTGGGATTTTATATATAACTTATAATCAATTATGGTGTCCCTTACTTCCTCTTTGTTATATCTGATTTACAAGTTCCATATTTTCTTCAGGGTCTCTACTTTACAAGTTGCCTTCATGAAGTGTACCACATAAAGCATTCAAGGCAACAATTGCATATATTGGGATGGGTAAGATATTGTTGAAACACTTCATCTACTACAACAGTTTCTAATTGGAACAGACCCTAGTCACTTCATAAAATTAGCTAATAAATTTGATCTCAAATTTAGATATAACTATTTGGTCAACATTCTAGGACTACATGTTTCTCTTAAGGAATGCACATGAAAATCCTTTAAAGCACTCTGCAACTACTTCTAAATGCCCTACACTATATTAATGAGTCTTCTTTACCTCCCATAAGAATAGAGTTTCAAGCTTATACATTTTACAACTATGCAACCCTCCAATTTTCCCAACAATCTTTATAACATGATAAGTGACTAAGATAAAAGGAACCTTGAAATTTGATAAACTTAAAGCTTATCTTAGTTGCAGAGGGTTGTATTGTAAGCATCCACTTTTTCCGTATAAACCCATTATGTTTTTGGTCAAACATCAACAATCTACACTCATCCATCATTGATTTTATGCTTAAAACGTTTTGTGTTGTCCGATGGAACTTTGGTAAAGAATAATGACCTCTTTGTAAAATGATAATAGTATAGAAATTTGGGACACTTTGTTTCAATAAGCCTCATTTCATGCCCAGTTTCATCCCAACAATCTGCTTTTGTTTTTGTTAACCTTTGTAAACCTGGCTTAATGCTCTTTCATTGCCTTAAAAAAATGCACATTTTTCGCCTTATGAAATATGTTACAGCGGCTCATTGACATTTGACACTTCTACTAATATCGACTATGTGGACTGCACATATTGCAATAAACATGCACAACCTACATGTCACCATAGTTTGATATGCACCTTGTAGAGGCGGGAAGGTATCATTGATTGCACTTTGCAAGGTGATCTCCCGAAGCAAAACTTCCCAGAATTTGCAATGATATCATATGAACCATTCCAAAAAAACATATAACTAAAGGTATATGCTTTGCGTAAATTGCAACTTTATGGTACATTCACATTAGCTGTCAATAACACAATTTTAAAGATTGTTAAGCAGTAATCCCTTATTGTTAAGCAGTAAGCCCTTTGAAATGCACAACCATGAATTTTGTATTTTGCATAGAATTTCAGCCCACATAACATTGAATCTTTAATTTTTTATATCATTTGGGCCAAGCTCCTTTACGTTTGTTCCATGTGGCCATACATTTTACTATTTTATCCATGTTACAAAAACATAGTCTCAATTTTGCTATGACAGACCTCATGATAAGGATATTTAGTAATATATTTGCTCTGTTTCTATGCTTTTTTTAGCTACTGCTATGGCATAATAATGATTGTCACTTCTCTAATTTTCAACGACTCCAATCTTGTTTACTCTAATGGGCTTCTCATTCATGCTAAATAGGTTTGTTTGTATTAAAAAAATGTAAATTCTTTGCCTCGATTATATTTGAATTATCATGTTTCATACCACAAACTAATATTTTGTTAAATTTATGTGAGCATCTTTCAACTCTTTGAATTTGCTAATAAATACACTGGAAATTTTAATATTAGTAATGTTCAATAGTTTTTTGAGTTAATTACTAGTAGTTTCTTATAGTAGTTGTGCTTCTCCATATACCATGAGCATTAGATTACAAACATCCATCTAAAATGTACGCTCTAGCTAGGTGTTTTGGAGTCATGAAGTATTCTCTTCATGTTGTATAACTTTAGAGGGTTTCTTCTCTTTTTTATAAGTTGTGTAGGAGATCTATTTTTTAAATTTTACTAAAGGGAGTAATTGATGGAGTGTTGATTGAGATAATTGGGATGGAATGATGGAGTGTCCACGTGGAAGATTAAATTGATATTGTTGATGTCTTGTTCAAAGTTGTACTCTATGATAGGAAGAAAATAAGGATATTTACATAACTGATATACATGCTTGAATATACTTAGTGTTGTATTAAAATCTAAAATGATGGTGAGAAAACTATGTTTCAATTATTTCTTTCATTGTCAATGAAGTCTAGTGTGCAATGGAACTCTACTAATGCTACTCATAGAGGTTAAATCGCTAATGTAAGGTCGTTATATTCTTGTTAGTGATTGTTGAATTCTATTTTTAGAGTGAATATTGGACAAAACCTACTATTCAATCATGGTCGCTTTGGTCTAACATCCAAGATACAAACACCCTAGCTCTACCACACATGTTTCCATGTTCACATGCTTACTCTGACCATAACTCAACCATTGTTATCTAACAATAATTCTCAGTAAATACCAGAATAGTCAAACATCAAACCATTTCATCTTCCATAATAACCCCTCTGTCTTTAACATCTTATATATAGATATATACATTTGTATTGGAACTGGATAAGCATTCATAAGTCTTCTCTTAAAGACTACCATTTATGAAAATTTCAAATTACAAAAACTCTCTTAGAGACCTATCTCTTGCTCTCGGTATTTGAAAGAATCGCTTTCTTTCCAATTTTGAATTTCTTCTCAAATTTATTTGACCATAACATGTTGCATTAGGTAATCTAGTGTGTTGTCCTAAATCCCTTTGGGTTTCAGGATAATTGTATAATTGTTCAACATTATGGATATAAAATGAGTCTGGTATGAGCAAAATATTTTTGCTCTACAAACAATAAATAGTAAAGCTTTGGTTGTACCAGAACTAGCTTCAATCCTATTGCATAGAGCTCTACAACTCTTCCTTCCAGTCCAGAACCACCCTACACGTACTTGGAAGGAACTATGTTGATTTGCAGCTCATGTTATTGTTGTTAATATACACACCATGTATATATTTATGTCTATTTACATACATATGTGTAAGTATGTATGTATTGTTAGCATGAATGTTAATGGTATTCATGTTGGGGGGGGGGGGGGGGGGGGGGGGTATCCTAGTAGTGTTGGAGACATGTTATAGTGATTGTGTGTTGCATTCATGATAATTTTTGTCATTGATGTCAACATATGTTACTGACTGGTTATTCAGAAGCTTCCAGACAAGTTGTAGAGAATTGTACGGACACAGTACATAGCATTAGCATGTGCGAACATAGATGAAGAATCTACATATTGTCTTAGGTCATTGGCTATGATCGCAGATGCTCATGAATTGATCTGACAAAGTTATGGTTGATTTACTGATAATTGGTTTTCAGGAGATAGAAACTGAGGTTTCACAAAGTTGATTACAGAACTTTGTGGATAGCATTCATGATTATTTAAGTCATGATGAGCGAACATAGGTTCATGTTGGACATTGGCTGGAGAGCTTATTGCAATCATATGGAGTCCTGATCATATAAGTGACGTCAACTATGGTGTGTGTATTAGCGAAGACCTATTTGGAGGATGACTTGGAACATGTTTCAAGTAATCTAAAGAGAGAACTTGATTTATGGATCTAGATGATCAATTGATGTAATTGTTATGTTGTAAAATTGTAAAATGTGTCATGTGCATCTTCACATGGGTCTATTTATATTTTGTAAATAGGATTTATCCTATGTAGGTTGACCCAGATTTAATTATTGTAACTTGTATATAAGGATTGAAATCCTTGGAAAATAAGAATGGAAAATATAGAGAAACTACATATGTAGGATTTATCCTATGTAGGTTGACCCAGATTTAATTATTGTAACTTGTATATAAGGGATTGAAATCCTTGGAAAATAAGAATGGAAAATATAGAGAAACTACATATGTGAATTACAAAGGTGACTGCGAGCTTGAGGCTGCATTGGTTGTTGTTTTGGAAAACAATAGTTGTGAATTTTGGACCACAAGTTGGAGCTTGCTTAGTAGTGATTGAGTACTGGAAGCAATTTCAAATCACATTTGTTTTACTCTTGAAGTTGTGAGGTTTGGAGAGCTTTGAGGGTGGTGGCTTTAACTCTCAAATATCTTGATCAAGTTGATCTATTGTACACCTCTAACAGGGTAATTGCCTCTGGCAGGTCTGGACTCTTCATAGGGTCGATTCCTTAACAGGGATCACATTGTAAAAGACTCCTAATAGGGTTTGTCCTTTGATTAAACCAGGACCTGCCTCTTGTAATACTCGACTCCTAACAGGTTCAAAACACTCTTAACATGGTTATTATACTCATAGTGCAGATATTTATGGGTACCATCCCCATCAGGGTTTCCTCGAGAACAAATCTTGGTGTTCATGTGTATGTGTATTATTGTTGCATTTAATTTTCAGTTCAATATTTTGGTTTCAACAATAAGTTTGAAGTTAAATTTTAAAGCATTCATTATTGGTACGTGTGTGTGTGTGCGCGCCGCGCGTGTGTGTGTGTATGTGTATATATACATATACATACACACACACACACATATTAAAAGAACATACAAGTCAAATTGTATCTTAAAAAAAAATAGTAAACTACCAAATATAGGAAGATAACTTTACATACATCATTTGTTTCAAATTAACTCAACAAGAACAACAAAGTAAGTTCAGAAGATTATTGTGAGTGTACATGCATTTGGTATCCACGTTGATTATCTTGAGATCCAATGTAACAATTGAGGGAAAGTATCACTGGGGCATTTTTTCCACCCAACCACATATCTATTGACCCCTTCTTGCACACTTCTAACTCAAAGTGGCTTGGCCTTTTGTAGGGACATAGACATGGTGATGAGATAATCCATCTAAGATTGGTTGTAACACCCCTTCAACCCTAACATGTCCTTGATATGCTTGTTGGTAGTTAGGGAATGTTGTAGGGACGTTTATGCTTGGGTTTTTATTGATAAAAGTATGATTATGCCTGATGTGTTTGCCTAATCCATTCTATTCCAACTATAATAACTATATATATACTCACTTTGTGATGCAGGCTTATACATACCAAACATCAACTTCACCTAGCTCCATGGGTCCGAGTGTGCCCTCAAATACTCGATGGTTTTTTGTGGAGATAGTACCAAGGCCCCTACATGAGTTTCCTTTTTGTAATTATTCAATTTAGGAACATTGGGGTTCCTTCATTGTCAATCAGTTGTCAGGGTGATAAACCCAAATTCACCCTCACCCATTGGGCATCGTTGTGGATAGTGCCTTGTGGTCCCTTGCATTATTTTGGTTGTATGATTTGTTTATTCATTTCATTTATTTGTCCTTATTGGGATGATTCTCAGTTGATTTTTGTTATGTTGTGTGTTCAGGGTTTCATGCTTGGTTAGAAATTTGGCATGTATTGCTCTATTGTTTGTGGCTAACCTCCTTTGGTTATATGGTTAATTTGGTGTACTTGATTATTATGCCTTCTTGTGGAAAGTTGGTT
>BSBK01004922.1:2500-166558 GCA_027943335.1 Chamaecyparis obtusa | reverse complement strand
CTTGAGTTTCTTACTCATGAAATACATTTCAAAAATGTAGGTTATCTGATCATTCACAATAATTAAGTGAAGTCTATTAGATAACAACCTTGTTCCTAGGATGACGTTGAAGTCTCCAATATCATAAGTATTGCATCTTGACATACAGATTGTTATGACTTCCAACACATTTTGGGACAACAATTCAAAGAAGTTTGTCATAACAATGAGTTAAGAACTATCTCAATATCACGATATTTGGCACAGTCTGGGACAACAACTTAATGGAGTCAAACATGATATGATTGTTATCATAGTCTCTGACACAACTCGGGACAACAGTTAGTGATAACATAAATTCAGTATCAAGATATCTGGCACATTTAGAGACAACAACTTAATGTAGTCAATATTGATAATAGGTCAAACTATTGTTGAGATCATCACCTAACAATAGTAACCTCGCACGTAGATTATATGAAAGATTGTTATCTTTCATAACACAAAGATATAAATATTATAATATTAAAATATTCATGAATATATTAAAGTACATATGATAGTGATTCAATCTCAAAAAATATTTAATTACAATTTAGTCATACCAAGTTTACCTGTAAAGTATTCTATTTTCAACTTGGCTAGGGGCTTAGTGAAAATGTCAACATTTTTCTCTTCAGTATTGATATAAACCAACTTGATAACATCTCTATCAACCATATCTCTTATATAATGGTATAATATCTTTATATGCTTGGATCAATTATGAAAAATTAGATTAACTAAAATTTTGATGTAGCTTTATTTATCACAGTGAATCACGGTGGGATTCAAAGGTTTTCCAAATAGTTCAACAAGTAACTTTCTTAGCCATACTACTTCACGAGCCCCCATGGAAGCATCCATATACTCAGCTTCAGTAGAAATTTGAGCAACTACAGACTATTTCCTACTAAACCAAGATATCATAGCCGATCCAAGACTAAACAATATCGTGTAGTACTTTTACGATCAATAGAACTTCCTGCAGAATCAAAATACCCTTGTTGATTGATTTCAATGTTCTCATACTTTAGACCAAGTCCAATAGTGCCACACCAGTATCTTAGAATATGCTTGGTAGCCATTAAATGAATCTTCTTAGGGTCACACATGAAATGACTTAACACATTAGTTGCATAACAAATATTAGGGCAAGTTTTCACCAAGTACATGAGAGATCCAATAATTTATCTATAGTATGTAGGATCTATAGATTCTAAATCATTTGCATCACTTTTAAGTTTATGAAGATTTGTTTCCATTGGAGTAGACAATGGTTTAAAATCCATCATTCTAAATTTGGTCAAGATATGAGTGGTGTATTTTCCTTGATTTAGGAAAATATAGTTCTTCTTTTGCCATACTTCTAGATCTAGGAAGTAGTGTAGAAGGCCTAGATCTTTCATATCAAATTCAGCTACAAGATCTCATTTTCATTTTTCAATAAGATGATCTTCACCTATTATTAATGAGTCATCAACATAGAGAACTAGAATCAACATATCACCATCTAATATTTTGAAGTATATGTTAGGGTCTTCTTTATGTCTGGAATATCCTATTTTGGAGAGATAACTATCTATCCTTTCATACCATGCCCTAGGAGCTTCTTTAAGGCCATAGAGAGATTTCTTTAGTTTGCACACATGGAGATTCCTAGCATGAGTAGCAAAACCTTAAGGTTGTTCTATATATACTTCTTCCTCAATTACACCATTCAAGAATGTTTTTTTTACATCCATCTAGTGTATCTTCCATCCTTTAGACAGTGCAATGGAAATAACAGTTCTTACAGAAGTATATCATGAAAATGGGGCAAATGTCTCTTCGTAATCAATTCCATCCTTTTGGGAGAACCGTGTGGCAAAAAATATGGCATTGTGTTTTTCAATACTACCATTTGATTCATATTTGATTTTGAATAACCACTTTGAAGATAATAATAATTCATCTTTAGGTCTAGGTACAACATCCCATACATCATTTTTTAATATAGATTGGTATTTTTCAATAATTGCTTCTTTCCAAGCTTGACATGATAAGGCCTCTTCAACATTTGAATGTTCAATTTTTTTGAGTTTAGTTAGGAGTGCAACATAGCATGTTTGATTTCTTGTTTTCTTATTCTCTCTGAACATTTCATTAGGTTCTATGTTGTTTTCTTCAATATTCTTTCTTGCCCATAGTGGCCTTTTCTTGTTGTTAGGAACTTCAATATTTTTAGAATTAGTTGTAGGAGGTTCAATATCTTCTAGATATTCTCCCTCTAATTCTCAATTGTATAATTTTTATCTAATTCTGTGATTGAATCATCTTATGTATTTAGGGATAGTTTATATGCATTATTTTGTTAAAATTTTACATCTCTACTAATTTCAATAGATCATTGTCTTGGGATATAGAATTTGTATCCTTTAATGGTTTCACTATAGCAAAAAAAAAATGCCTTTCTTCTTGGAGGGCTCTAGGTTGGTCCTCTTTTCTTTAGGAAAATGAATGTATATGGGACAACCAAATATTATTAGATGACTTAAGTTTGGTTTATTCCATGTAAAAACTTCTTCAGGTGTTATATTTTCTAAGATTGAATGAGGGAATCTATTTTAAATGTATACGACCCTGTGTTTGAGACTTTAATCCGAGAATGAGATATGTATATTCTGGTCATGCATCATGGTTTTGGCATCTTCAATGATGGTCCTATTTTTCCTTTCGGCAAATCCATTTTGTTGAGGATTATAAGGTACAATACACTCCGTCTTAATCCCAACAAAAATGCAAAATTCTTTAAAATTTTCAGAGATATATTCACCCCCATTATCTAATCTTAGAGTCTTTATTTTCTTCCCAGTTTTATTTTCCACTAGGGATTTAAATTCTTTGAATTTCAATAATACTTCATTTGATTCTTTAAGTTTAAGGAAATATATTCAAGTTTTCCTATAGTAGTCATAAACAAAGATCACATAATATAAGAATCCCCCTAATGAGGGTGTTGACATAGGACCACACAAATTAGTGTGGACAGCTGCTAGTTCAAATTTTGATTTATGATCGCTTGTAGGAAATGACCCTTTTGAGTTCTTTCCTAGAGAGTGCAACCTTTACAAATTCTAGTATGTTCAGATTTTAGGTGAGGTAGACCTTTGATGATCTTCCTTATGGTAGATAGGGTACTATACTGAAGGTGACCTAATATTGTATGCCAAATGCTGTTATAATTTGACACTTCATGATTTAGAGCATGTTTCTGATCGTTACAAATTTTTTATAAGTTACCATCTCTTGTTCCTATGGAAATTGCATTCTAATGTTGGAATTTTTAGGCCAAAGTAGAACTTTATCTACATGAAATGTGACGTGGTATCCTTGATCAGTTAGACCTGAAATAGAGACCAAATTTCTTTTGATTCCTAGTAAAAATTGAACATATTTTAATTGTAATATAGCTCTTATTGTCAATTTAATTGATCACGTTAGGTCTCATTCCTTTCATGAGGTAGGTGGAGTTATCACCAATTGTGACCTCTTCAGTTGAGTGTTCTTGAAAGGTCTTGAATTGATCTCTAAATCTGGTTATGTGTCTTGATGCCCCTCTATTGATTATCCAATTTCTTTTGTTTTGAGTTTAGTTCACTTGATAAGGCTAAGAAAAATAGAGATTTTTCCACTTCTTTGACTTCAACTATGGTTTCTTGAGTTTTCTTTATTTCCAGATAGAATATGTGAGTGTGTCCAAACTTATCACACTTGTAGCATTGGACCTTTGAGAGTGTTAGGCCATTTTTCTATCATAGCAAAAATCTTGTGAAAATGGCCTCTTCCCTGCAAATGTTTTTTTAAAAGTGTCCTGCCCTGTGTTCTTCATGTTGTCACCTTGCTCCAGTCTAGATTGCACATGCTGAATTGCAAAACCCAGAAAGTTATTCAAGTTCTAAGGTCTGCAGGAAAATAATTTCAAAATCTACCACAATGTCGAAAACCCACAGTGTTTTTAAAAATCCATGATGCTTTTGGTCTATGTGAAAACCTTCGTTGTTTTCAACCTTGTGCCTTCTAGCTTTTGTGCGCTTATCTTTTGGTGTCGAAAATAATGTGTGTTTTCATCCTCACAGTTTCCTGTTTGCTGGCATTCCCTAACTGCGCAAGTGCGATGGATGGTGGGCCCGAGTCTTCAAAGGTTTTAAAGTGATTGGTTGTCGCATGGCCGCATGCCAGACTTTTCTGACATGTGATCATGCGACCTCTTGCCATCTGTCTGTGTGGGTCCTTGTTCTTCCCAGTTGCTTGGTGCAGTTAATGTTTAGACAGGATTGGTGGTTGTCTCTATACTGGGAGGAAAATTTGCAAGCCTTTTAGTCTCCGTGCTTTAACGAGAGCCGTTGATGTGGTAGGAGGGTGGATACATGTGGTGGGCCCAAGTTTTTAAGAGGCTTTTGATCTACGATGGGCGTGTGATCGTAAAGAATATTCTCATCCCTTGCGATCATGCAACCGCCGTTCGATCTAAGGCTTTTCTCGGTGGGTGGGTCCTATGTCAGGTGACTCGGTGGTTGCAGAAAATGGTGGTGTGACATGTGGCAAAAAGGGTGGGCCTGTGTGTGGGTCTAAGTGGTTTGGTGGTCCTAACAAGTTTTCTTCCTATTTGTTGGTTCGCGTAATGTTTTGGCGGTGCCCCAATTTATTTGGTGATTCAGCAAATAGTGGTCGCATGATCGCTAAGTTTTTTAGTGATGGTGGGACAGTGTCTCGCGAACTGGTGGAAGTTCTTCGGTCACCAGTTCGCCAGATAAAGTGGGGTCAGTGTTTTTGGTGACATGGTGCTGACATGGAGACTTGTCGCATGTTCGCATAGCACTTTTCCGGTCTATGTGATCATGCGACAACTGTTTGGCATCGTGGTTGTAGAGTTAAGGCGTGTCCACTATGCGGGTCTTACCGGCATGCTCAGTTTTGATTGGTCACTGACAGGTGGTGGGGCCAAGGACTTTGCAAAGGGTTGGTGACTGACTGTCGACCGCGGCTAGGAGACTGCAGTTGCATGATCGCAAAGGTTAGTTTGGTGCTTTGCGATCATGCGACCAAGCACATATATAGCTAGAATTCCTATGGTGGTTAAGTTGGTGACCGCGCGATTGTATGACTAGGGGCAAATAGTTAAGGAACATAAAGCCCATGAAATGCAAAGTAGCCATTTGACTTCAAATTTGAATTTTCTAAGGGTTTCCAGTGATAGAAAGGACTGGATTTCAATGCAGAAGTGATTGGAACTGGTAAGAAGTAATTTGTTTGCCGTTGCAGTATGGTTTAGGGTGTGATGATCATTTGTAGGGATCTATACCATGTAAGGAATGAACAAGGAATGGCTCGAGGCATGTTGCAGGGTGGTTGATTTGACTTGTTCTCTTGGCAGATTTGTGATCTTCTATATTTTGATCTGAGAATTATCATAATTGGAGATCATCTTTGATCTATTTCTCTGAGATTACTTGGTTTCCTGCCCCTACAATAAATTCTTGATTGGTTCTGATTGGTTGGGTAGTTGAAATCCTAACCCTGGTTACCCGTAGCTTGTTGCATCCTACTAGTTTAGGATTCCAAGGTAAACAGTGGTATAAATTATCAAAATTTTGACTGTGTAAGGGTTCTAAATTTTGTCAGTTCTAGGAAGGGTCCTTTTCCTATGGATTTTCTTCTTCTTCTCTGCATATAGGGTGTTCTTCTTCTTCCATTGTGGGTTCAGGGGAATAGAATGCATGCTACGGTAGATTTTTCTTATGTATGAGAACTCAATTTATTCTTACTGTCACCAAGCTATCTCCATTTGAGCTTTGAATTCATTGATCATACATCAAGGGTGTTTGATTTGTCTGCTTGTATTGCCTACGTGTTTGCAAGTGGAGTTGTCTTGACAGAGATAACTAGTTCAGGGTTAGTATTCATGTATGTATGTGCTGAAATAGCAAGGATAGGTCATGCTTGTCTTCTAGTGGATGCTGGTTATTGTATTGTCTATCCATAGGTCTCTTCTATGGGGAGGGTTAAAATCCTTTGAATGGATAATAACATGCTTGAATGCACAGATGGGTGTTAAGCTGAGGTTTGGTCATGGTGTGTGATTGATGTAAGGCATCAACACATTGAATATATTGTTTCTTTATTTCATAGATGTCTCTTGCAGTAGGGTATTTGACTCTGTGGCCCATTGGATAAGGTACTAGTCTATGAGAGACTTAGGGTATCTCAGGGGTCCCTTCTATCCATTTTAAATCATTTCCATTCAGTCACACCCTTTCCCTTTCATGTTGTTAGTGTAGGTCTCTAGTTTTCATACTCACTCCATGCAAGTAGGGATATTGCATAAGATCTTGGTTTCATTGAGGTACAAGATACCTAGAAGAGTTTGAGAATCATTCCACAGTCAGCTACTTGTAGGCCTATAGTGTGACACAAGTTAATATGTGTGTGCAGATGAGGTACACTCACCGGAGTGATGTGGAGCTCAAAGTGTAGAAGGATCTCTTTTTGATCCTTGTCAGTTGGCCCTTTTTCCTGTCAAATTTGGAGTGTTGAGTGAATGTGACACTAGCCCTATCAATCCTAATGCCAAGCTGATCTTTGGGGAAAAACAACCCCAACAAGATGGTGACTCTACTGGGGAGGCCATTGGAAAGAGTCAAATACAAAAACAAAGCGTTTGTTGATATTTTCTCACCTAGTTGTGAGTGGCGGCTCTGAGTTTTCTCTGTTTGGTCAGTGTTCCTTCTAATAAATAGTGCATGTTATCTTGGTTGAGTTTTGGTTGGTTGGAAGAGATACACAAAACAATGAATTATTTTCCTCTCAAGGAGGTGGTGACTCTACATGACAAAGTTGTCTGATGGAGCTACAAGGTGAGCTCTAGATCTGACCTTCCTTTTAGTCAACAAGGTCTTCTATTGCAAGATTTTCCCAGGTATTTTTCAAGTTTTAAATGTTCCTTATAAAGTGATCAAGCACTAAAAGAAGGATAAGGTGTGAGTAGAGGTTAGCATACTTCAAGTTTTGAGTTGCAGTTTGGCAAAATTATATGGAAGTATTGCATTAAGTTTAATGGATAAGTTGAATAAGGAGCTGGCTTTCCTTGAGGAGAGCATCCTTAGGGATTGCATAAGATTAGTAAGATTAAAAGTGGGAAGTAGAAAATATTTATCCATATCCTTGTTCTATGATGGATTTTGTGAAGTATATGATGAGCTTCCTAAGGATGTTGAGTTTCCTGAATTTGACTTCGTTGGTTTATTCCTGGAGCTTTGTTTTCTTGAGTCAACCAGTTGGTCAGACGCCTTGTGGGAGGAGTATTATGGATGTATCAGGGATTGGATACTTGGTAATGGTAGTCTTGAACTTGAGGATGCACTTGGGGATTTTCTCATTAGTGTTGATATTGAAAATGATGAAATTTATGAAGGAGATGTGTCAAGTGATGACACTCTTTCTTGCAATCATAACACTGATGTCGTTTCTCAATATGGGGTAGAAAATCTTTACAATCTGTTGGATGAAGAGGAGGATTGGATGGATGAAGGTATTGCTAATGATTGTATGGCAGAAGATGATGTTCATGAGGATAGTTGTTCACTTCATAGTGAACAAATTTTAGATTTATTGTCTTGTGAATATCTTAGATATTCGGGGAGGGATGTTTTTGAGTTCTTACATCTAGCACACATTGATTTTGATATGGAACATGAGTCAATGGGATTTGACTTTGACATGTGTGCCTCTTCTCCCCTTCTTACCCCAGCACCACCAGGCAGCAACCCTGTTATATATGATGTGTCAGATGATGAGGTTGCTAGTGTTTTCTCAGTTTCAAGTGACTCAGTGGTCCCTGATATTATTTTGAGTATTGATTGGAAAAGTTGTGTGGATTCTGAATCCTCTTCTGATTTTGAATCTTTTTCTAAGCCATGGAAGGATGGCCTTTCAGCTACTCAAGCTTCACCATCTCATGGGCAGGTTGATGTTTCTCTTCCCAACTATCAATAATTTTTGGTTTTGTCAGTTGTTGACAAAATGCAGGTTGCTCCTATGTTTGATGATCATGTCCCATATGATGAGTTCCCTCAGTGTTTGCATGAAGATTGGTGTATCTTCTCCTTGGAGGTGCAAATTTCTAGTATTAATGGATCCAATAGCGATTGCACTGATAGTTTGAGTGAGCTGGAGAGTTTTTCTTTTCAGTTGGACAGTAAGCTTCCCGAATGTGGTGGTAAATTTGAGGGTGATTTATGTTGCAGTTCCTTCAACATTTTCCTTTTGGAATGCAACATGCATGTGCCACAACATTTTTAGAATTGGTATGATTACCTTTCCATCCCTCAGGAGGAATGTGATAGTAATTTTTGTTCCAAGCTTTTGGAAAATGGATATAATTGTGTTCTGTCACATGGAAGCAAAATTTTCAGTTTTCCTCTGTTGAATGGAGATGAAAATTTTTTGTTTGACAGAGGCAAGTATTGATCATAATTTTGGGGCCTTGAGCCTGGTTGTAAATATTGTAAATTTTTGTATAGTCTTTCCCTTTCCTGTTGTGTGCTTTTCCTTCCTATTCCCTACATTTTTTGAGTTCCCTATTTTTGTCTAGTGGGGTGGTCTGCTCTCCCAAAAATCTTGAATTCTCATATGGGCACAAGTTACCCATCGTCCCCAGACAGAGCCACTGTTAGGCTATTTTTCTATCATAGCAAAAATCTTGTGAAAATGGCCTCTTCCCTACAATTTTTTTTGTAAAAGTGTCCTGCCCTGTGTTCTTCATGTTGTCACCTTGCTCTAGTCTAGATTGCACGTGCTGAATTGCAAAACCTAGAAAGTTATTCAAGTTCTAAGGTCTGCAAGAAAATAATTTCAAAATCTGCCACAGTGTCAAAAACCCACAATGTTTTTGAAAATTCATGATGCTTTCGGTCTGTGTGAAAACCTTCATTGTTTTTGACCTTATGGCTTCCATCTTTTGCGTGCTTATCTTTTGGTGCTGGAAACCTTGCGTGTTTTCATCCTCACAGTTTCCTGTTTGTTGGCGTTCCCTAACTATGCAAGTGCGATGGATGGTGGGCCTGGGTCTTCAAAGGTTTCAAAGTGATTGGTTGTCACATGGCCGCATGCCAGAATTTTTTGACATGCAATCATGCGACCTCTTGCCACCTATCTGTGTGGGTCCCGGTTCTTCCCAGTTGCTTGGTGCAGTTAATGTTCAGACAGGATCGGTGCTTGTCGCTATACCAGGAGGAAAAGTTGCAAGCCTTTTAGTCTCCATGCTTTAATGAGAGCCGTTGATGCAGTAGGAGGGTGGATACACATGGTGGGCCTATGTTTTCAAGAGGCTTTTGATCTAAGATGGGCATGTGATCATAAAGAATATTCTCATCCCTTGCGATCATGTGACTGCCATTTGATCTAAGGCTTTTCTCGGTGGTGGGTCTTGTGTCAGGTGACTCGGTGGTTGCAACAAATGGTGGTGTGAAATGTGGCAAAAAGGGTGGGCCCGTGTGTGGATCTAAGCAGTTTGGTGGTCCTGACAACTTTTCTTCCTGTTTGCTAGTTCGCGTAATGTTTTGGCAGTGCCCTAATTTATTAGGTGATTCAGGGAACAGTGGTTGCGTGATCACTAATTTTTTTAGCGATGGTGGATAGTGTCTCGTGAACTGGTAGAAGTTCTTCAGTTGCCAGTTCGCTAGATAAAGTGGGGCCGATGTTTTCGGTGACATGGTGCTGATGTGGAGGCTTGTCGCATGTTCACATAGCCCTTTTCTAGTCTATGCGATCATGCAACAACTGTTTGGCATCACAGTTGCAGAGTTAAGGCATGTCCACTATGCGGGTCTTGCCAGCATGCTCAGTTTTGATTGGTCATTGACAGGTGGTGGGGCTAAGGACTTTGCAAAGGGTTGGTGGCTGACTGTCGACCGCGGCTAGGAGACTACAGTCGCATGATCGCAAAGGTTAGTTTGGTGCTTTGCGATCATGCGACCAAGAACATATATAGCCAAAATTCCTGTGGTAGTTAAGTTGGTGACCGCGCAATTACATGACTAGGGGCAAATAGTTGAGGAACATAAAGCCTATGAAATGCAAAGTAGCCGTTTGACTTCAAATTTGAATTTTTTGATGGTTTCCAGCGATAGAAAGGACTGAATTTCAATGCAAAAGTGATTGGAACTAGTAAGAAGTAATTTGTTTTCCCTTGTAGTATGGTCTAGGGTGTGATGATCATTTGCAGCGATCTGTACCATGTAAGGAATGAACAAGGAATGGCTTGAGGTGTGTTGCAGGGTGGTTGATTTGACTTGTTCTCTTGGTGGATTTATGATCTTCTGTATACTGATCTAAGAATTATCATAATTGGAGATCATCTTTGATCTGTTTCTCTAAGATTGTTTGGTTTCCTGCCCCTGCAATAAATTCTTGATTGGTTCTGATTGGTTGGGTAGTTGAAATCCTAACCTTGGTTACCCATAGCTTGTTGCATCCTACTGGTTTAGGACTCCAAGGTAACCAGTGGTATAAATTATCAAAATTTTGACTGTGTAAGGGTTCTAAATTTTGTCAGTTCCAGGAAGGGTCCTTTTCCTATGGATTTTCTTCTTCTTCTCTGCATACAAGGTGTTCTTCTTCCATTGTGGGTTCAGGGGAATAGAATGCATGCTATGGAAGATTTGTCTTATGTATGAGAACTCAATTTATTCTTACTGTCACCAAGCTATCTCCATTTGAGCTTTGAATTTATTGATCATACATCAAGGGTGTTTGATTTGTCTTCTTGTATTGCCTATGTGTTTGCAAGTGGAGTTATCTTCGCAGAGATAACTGGTTCAGGGTTAGTATTCATGTATGTATGAGCTGAAATATCAAGGATAGGTCATGCTTGTCTTCCAATGGATGTTGGTTAATGTATTGTCTATCCATAGGTCTCTTCTAAGGGGAGGGTTAAAATCTTTTGAATGGATAATAACATGCTTGAATGCATAGGTGGGTGTTAAGTTGAGGTTTGGTCATGGTGTGTGATTGATGTAAGGAATTAACACATTGAATATATTGTTTCCTTATTTCATAGATATCTCTTCTAGTAGGGTATTTGACTCTGTGGCCCATTGGATAAGGCACTGGTCTATGAGAGACTTAGGGTATCTCAAGGGTCCCTTCTATACATTTTAAATCATTTACATTTAGTCACACCCTTTCCCTTTCATGTTGTTAGTGTAGGTCTCTGGTTTTCATACTCACTCCATGCAAGTAGGGCTATTGCATGAGATCTTGGTTTCATTGAGGTACAGGATACCTAGAAGAGTTTGAGAATCATTCCATAGTCAGCTACCTGCAAGCTTGTAGTGTGACACAAGTTAATATGTGTGTGCAAATGAGGTACACCCACCTGAGTGATGTGGAGCTCAAAGTGTAGAAGGATCTCTCTTTGATCCTTGTCAGTTGGCCCTTTTTCCTGTCAGATTTGGAGTGTTGAGTGAATGTGACACTAACCCTATCAATCCTAATGCCAAGCTAACCTTGGGGGGAAAAGAACACCAATAGATAGATCTCTTCTTTTTTTATGTCGATTATGATTTCCTCTCTTTTGTTTAAAATTATTTTCCTTTTGTTGTGTTGTAGCATGAAGTGCTTGAATATCTCCCTCTTTATTCAGACCTATCCTTCTTGATTTTAGTCAAGATTCTTTTTTAGTGCAATTATTTTTGAGTTGATCAAATTTAGGTAGTGACAATTAACTACTAATGCATTGAATAAAAGATTCCTGAGAGATTGGTAACCCTCTTAGGGAAATTAGGGATAGTTCTAGATCATCTACATTGTTTCCAATAGTAGACAATTGATCTCTCAATTCAGAAATTCTCAAAAAATATGATGTAATTGTTTCTCCTTTATTTATTTTGATGTTCATGAGTTGTTTTAAGGTCAATAGTCTACTTCCATTATTGATCTTGTATGTATTTTGAATGGTTTTGAATACTTCACATGCTGTTGATAATCTAGATATGGTTGGAAGAATGTGATCCTTAACAATGTCAATGATTATTTTATTAGCCTTTTTATTGCATCTTTTCCATGTTGTTTTATCTGGTTCATCTTCAGGCATAATTTTGTCTTCTTCTATATATGAATCCAATTTGAGTTCTTGAAGAATTGTAATTATATGTATTTTCCATGAGATGAAGTTGGAGGTGCCTTCGATTCTATTTTCCACTCTAACACCATTCACAATGATTGTCTTTTCTTTAATATATGTCTGATTCGGAATAAAATTATACTATTTTTATTAATATCTATTGGTTAGGCTCTGATACCATCTTAAGGAGTTTAGATCTTAGTATAGAGAAATTAATAGACTTTTAATTATGTTGTTTACTGAATTTATCTCAAACTGATATATATTATGACATTTACATAATTCATCAAATAATATAATTGCGGAGATTATAGAAGTCATGTGCTTGCTGTAGGAATAACATATACTGTGATTGATGTTTTTCCACAGCAAGCACATAGTGATATATATATATAAGAGTGAACAATTATGTCTATGTAGAGATATGACTATACATGGCGTAAGCCATGTAGCATCATGTCCTTATGTAGGCATACCCTTAGATAACTATTGGTGTTACTGATTTATACTAACAACAGTATTTGTTAATTATCAAAGACAACTATCAAGTCACCTGATGGTCTTTGCATCATGGATACTATTGGGTTACTTGACAGTCATAGTAAATATGAAAAATGATAGATATATATCTTTGCAATCCTAGATACTATCAATTCATCAAATAACTATAACTTTCAAACAAAATAACATTTTTAAAATCTGAAATATTAGTCACTTCTATGCTTCACCTAATACAATAATAATAAACAATTCTTTCAATTTGATGAATTTTAGACTAAGTTAAGGTGGTCAGACATGAGAGTTTTTATATTTTGGAAAATTTGTAGCAGAAAAATCATAATTAATTATTTACTTGGAAAAAAAATACAAAAAAATATACATCACATCTGGACATGAGTCTACTACTTTTATCTAAAATCTTATATAAAAATATTATCATTTGATTTTGTTTAATGTGGTCAGACATTGATGCAAGGGCATTCTGGGGTAATGCAGGGGCATTCTTTATCCTTGGTGAAACTACATGGGTGTTTTTATTTTGGTCGGTGTTACTTGGTTGCAACCTTGACGGATGGTCTTAGTCATTGAAGGAAGCTCAGTCACTGAAGGAACTTCATAGTCTCTGGCGCTCGGTGAAAGTGTTACTCAGTCATGCCTATGGTGCTTGGTCGACACTGGTGCTTAGTGATGTTTGGCGTGCTCGGTTAATTCACTGTTGCTCGATAGTTCTGGATTACCAATTGGAGTGTGATTTTTTGGCCGACTTGGTGCATTTATTGTTGGTATCTATTTTTATAGGCTGACATGCAGAATTAAATGTTTGTATACAATTTATAAGCTGACTTGTATGGCATTTAATATTTGTTAGAAAGAGTTAATAGTTTCATCCAGCTGACTTGTGGTTGATGACTTGTATTTAAGGGGTGTTTGGGTAGATGTTTTAGGGAAAGAACTTAGAGGTTGATGAGAATAGAATCCTAAAAGCTGAAGTTGGTGAAGTTGTGGAAAAGATCTTGCATGATCTTGTAGATTAGATAATTATTTGATAATTTGTAATAGTAGAGCTAGTGGTTTGCACACTTGGGAAAAAGGAGATTGCTTGGAGGCTTGCAAGCTCAAGTTTAGATTTGCCTTAGGATTTCCATTAGCTTCTGATTGTCTTCAGAGTTGAACTAGCTAGGATTGTATTGGATTTGTGTGTGGGTCTTGCAGAATTACCATTGTTTGTAATTGGCCCTAACTGAAAAGGCCTTACAACCGGGCATGTTAATAGAAAATTTATTTGAAACATCTTGTGTTGTGTTGTTCCACTATGTAATTTTGAGGGTGCAAGGTTTGGGTTTTCCTTAATTGGATCCTCCATCCCTTGGTCTGCATCAGGTGGTATTAGAGTAGAGTTAATGTTGTGGGAGCAGAGTTGATCCTGTTGGAGCAAAGATTGATCTTGCGAGGGCTAATCCTGTGAAATTGATCTTGTTGGCGAAGAGATCGTATGATCTTTTTTGTATATCCATGGCACTAAACTTGTGGAATCTTTCCCTAGTTGTTTTGTAAGATTTTAGATTGAGATCTGACTTGCATACAACTTGGAGATTGTCACAAGGTGGTCGGTGAGGGTTTTTTGTAAAGGGTTTTTTTGCATATCTTTAAGGATGCCTCTGAGAAGATTGGACCCTAGAATTATTTTTGATCTTTGTGATACTGTGGAATCCTCGATCATAGAGAAGGTGAAATCAGATTTCAGATCTGAGATGGAGTTGTTGAAAAATGACATGGTCGTCGAGATCGTGAGAAGTTGTTGAAGACTTTAAACCTACTGGATCTAGTGGTGATGACCAGAGGGACATATCTGGTGAGGATAGAATTGCTCGGTTACATAGATATGGAGCTTGGTTAAGTCCTAATTACTGAATGGAAGTTTTTACTTTCTCTAGTACCTTGAAACCTGAGAACTTGATTGATTGGATTGGTGAACTTGAAGATTTCTTTGAGTTGGAAGAAATTGAAGATCCTCTTCAGGTGAGATTGGCATAGACTAAGTTGAAATGACATGTTTCTCTATGGTGGAATGGACTTAAAAGAGATAGAGAAGATTAAGGTGAAATGAAGATCAATCGGTGGAGGTTGATGGTGACAAAATTGAAAGCTAAGTTCATACTAGTTGACTATGAGCTTGACTTGTTTAAGAAGTTGTAGAATCTGAAGTAGAAGGATTTATCTGTTGAAGATTATACCGAGAAATTATACAAGCTTACTATTTGGTTTGGACACAAAGAACTTGGTAAAGAAAAGGTAGTTCATTATGTGAATGGTCTAAGATTCAATATTCAGGATGAGCTTGGTATGCTGAAGATTGATTCTATTGAAGATGCTTATCAGTATGCTCTGAAGGCAGCAAATAAGTTTAAGAGGAATGGTGCAGGAGCACCTATTCATTGGATATATCATAAAAATTTTATATTTTACATTTTCTATGATATGGTTTTAGTATTATGTAATTTCCTAAAGAATATTTGGAATCCATTCAAACCATTTTGTAAGGCTATTAAAGCCATTAAAATCATAGTGATCTATAAGGTCATGAAGAAAAGTCAAGTATGGTAGAACCACTTAAATATATAAAAAAGGAGTGGAATTGAGGTAATTGGAGTCTTTAAGATATTTTAAAAATATTTTAAAGGTCTAGGAAAGGTTTGAGGATATTTGAATAATAATTGTAAAAGTTGTTCAAAAGTTGTCAAAATTATAATGACATCTTTTACAACTTGATGACAACTTTTTAAAAGTTTGTTAAGAGTTGTTAATGGGTAGTTATAGGTTGGTTGGATGGTTTATTATGCTTCCAAATTATATGTATTTGGTCTTAAAAGAATGAAATGGTAAGTTGGAGGAGTTTGAAGAAGGATTTGGAATGGAAGAAAACTTATTTTTGATGTTACAAATCTTAGTTTTCTGGTTATTTTTCCTAAAATTCCTTTGATGTTTTGAGTGATACGAACTCATTTTAAATGATACAGACCAAAACTTTATATTTTTAGAAATATATGAGTCAGATTTCATTTGGTTTTGGTCTGGTTTATTTTTATTACGTTTTAAGAAAGTTTAGCCATTTTGGTACAGACTGGTCGGATGCTGCAGAATATGAGTAGTTTTGGCCAAAATGCAATAACTTTTGTTTTATTGCTTGGATTTGGCTATAACTTGGAGAAAATGTTTTTAATTCACTGTTATTGAATCCTACCAATAGGATTTGGTTTATTCTTTCATTTCTAAAATTTATCAAATAATGTTTGAGGGTTTCAGATTCTACCCTAGTTTGAGAAATTATTTTTAAGACTGCAAAATGTTTGCATTTATTAGAATCATTGAAAGAAGGTTCTAAATGTGAATCATACCTCTGCATTAAAGTGGTACTAGAGCCTAAAAGGTTTGGGAAAAAGTTATTTTGTGTTTGTTTGTTTGTCTTTTACAGGTTGAAGAGGGAACCTGGATACCAAGAGAGTAGGCCAAGAGATCAAATAGGAGAAAGGCCTAAGCAGAGGTATCAAAGACCACAGGAAGAAAGTTAAAAAGAGACTTTCTTGATAAAGAAAATGAATTTATTTATAAAATGTATGAATGGTGATTTGCAGGGTGTGGATTCACAGAAGAAAAAGAGGAAAGAAAAATATAAAAGAGAAGAGGAAATATTAGAAAGATTGGAAAGAAAACTAGAGGCATATGAAAAGAAGTGTGCGGAAGATACAAAGAAGTTTGAGAAACTTCTTGAAATCATAAAGCAGAGAGGACCTGATTATGTTGAAGTACAAGATGCTGAAATAGTATCAAATGGTGAGGAATATGTAAAACCTCATGATGAAGAAATTCAAGAAATTAGGGAAGAACAAAGAGAAACAAGGATAGAAGAAACAAAAGAGGAAGATTTGATTGAATCTAATGAGAAAGTTGAAGCAATGGAAGACTCCATAAAGATGGACATTGTTTTAAAGAATGATGTTGAAGTGTTCTCATAAATAAAGGATGATAATAAACAAATAATAGAGATGGATCAGATTTATGATAATAAAGATAGTAAAAGCGAAGATTTTCCTAGAAGATTTAAGGAGAAAGACACAAAATTTGTGATTGATTTTGATACTAATCAAATGATATTTTCACATGAATTTTTTATTGTATTCATTTCAATGTAGGTGATGAAGAAATCAGATTTGAAAGGACATAATGTTTTTCTTAATAGGGTTACATTCTTGAGGAAAAGAATTGAGAGACCAAAAGTGAAGATGAAGAAGAGATCTTTGAAAACCCATTTCCAAGGGACTTGGAAAAATTTCAAGGTTGGGAATATGGTGCAGGAGCACCTATTCATTGGATATATCATGGAAAATTTTATATTTTACATTTTATATGATATGGTTTCAGTCTTATGTAATGTCCTAAAGAATATTTGGAATCCATTCAAACTATTTTTTAAGGCTATTAAAGCCATTAAAATCATAGTGATCTATAAGGTCATGAAGAAAAGTCAAGTATGGTAGAACCACTTAAATATATCAAAAAGGAGTGGAATTGATGTAATTAGAGTCTTTAAGATATTTTTAAAATATTTTAAAGGTCTAGGAAAGGTTTGAGGATATTTGAATAATAATTGTAAAAGTTGTTCAAAAGTTGTCAAAATTATAATGACATCTTTTACAACTTGGTGACAACTTTTTAAAAGTTTGTTAAGGGTTGTTAATGGGTAGTTATAGGTTGGTTGGATGGTTTATTATGCTTCCAAATTATATATATTTGGTCTCCAAAGCACGAAATGGTAAGTTGGAGGATTTTGAAGAAGGATTTGGAATGGAAGAAAACTTATTTTTGATGTTACATATCTCAGTTTTCTGGTTATTTTTCCTGAAATTCCTCTGATGTTTTGAGTGGTACAAAGTCATTTGAAATGATACAAACCAAAAATTTATATTTTTGGAAATCTATATGAGTCATCTTTCATTTGGTTTATTTTTATTAGGTTTTAAGAAAGTTATAGCCGTTTTGGTACAGACTGGTCGGATGTTGTTAGAATATGAGTAGTTTTGGAAAAAATGCAATAACTTTTGTTTTATTGCTTGGATTTGGCTATAACTTGAAGAAAATGTTTTTGATTCACTGTTATTGAATCCTACCAATGGGATTTGGTTTACTCTTTCATTTCTGAAAGTTATTAAATAATGTTTGAGGGTTTTAGATTCTGCCCTAGTTTGAGAAATTGTTTTTAAGATTGCAAAATGTTTGCATTGATTAGAATCATTGAAAGAAGGTTCTAAATGTGAATCATACCTCTACATCAAGGAAAAAACATGGTAATTCTTGAGGGAAGGAGAAAACTGATCACTCAGTGAAGGATAAACTGACTGATGCAGAAGATGAACAGAAACCTGTGGAACCAAGGAAGAAGATAGGTAGAGTTATGTTTAAAGGTACTTTCTATAACTATGGAGAGGAAGGACACCATTCTTTTGAGTGTACATAGAAGAATCTTGGTGACTGATGAACTGCTATGGTGAATGAGAACATTCAGAATGAACCTCAATCAGAGAACTTACTGCTTCGGCAAACATTGCTCGATACAAAGGAGGAACCTTGCTAGAGGAGTAACTTGTTTAAGACCCAATGCAAGTCTGGAGGTAAACTTTATGATGTAATTGTTGATATTGGTAGTACTGGTAACCTTGTTGCTGAGGACATGGTTTAGAAACTTGGTTTGAATAGAATGAGACACCCACATCCTTATAGGATTGGCTGGTTGCAAGATGACCATGCTCTAGAAGTTAGAGAACAATGCTTCATTGATGTTCAGATTGGCCAGTATAAGGATCTTGTGTTATGTGATATTGTGAAGATGAATAGTTGTGATATATTGCTCGGTAGACCTTGGCAATATGATTGCAGAGCTATTTATGATTGTGTGAAGAATGTGTTTACTGTTGAGAAGGTTGACAAAAGGTTTTCACTGATGCCTTGGATGGATACAATGCTTGGTAGGAGAAGCCTGAGTGTTGGTTCCCAAGTTGAGTTGGTGGATCTAGAGAAAATGAATGATCATTTTGGAGAACTGACCTGTATGTTGTCTAGAAAAGACTTTAAGAGATAGAGGAAGTTGAAGTGGAAGAAAATGCAAGCTGAGAAGATGGAGGACTTGTATGTGAAGAACCAGTTCGGAGTTTATGTGCTGAATCTCGGAAGATGTTCTTCTCATATATGAACATCTTTTGGAACCTGGGGTGTCTGATGTAGGGGCATTATGGGGTAATGCAGGGGCATTTGTTGTCCTTGGTGAAACTACATGGGTGTTTTTATTTTGGCCGGTGTTACTCAGTTGCAGCCTTGACCGATGGTCTCAATCATTGAAGGAAGCTTGGTCACTGAAGGAACTAGGTAGTCTCTAGAACTTGATGAAAGTGTTACTTAGTCATGCATGTGGTGCTTGGTTGATACTGGTGCTCGGTGATGCTTGGCATGCTTGGTTATTTCACTATTGCTCGGTAGTTTTGGCTTACCGACTGGAGTTCTATGTAATTTGTTGGGCCGACTTGGTGCATTTATTGTTGGTAGCTATTGTTATAGGCTGGCATACTAAATCAAATGTTTGTATATAATTTGTAATCCTACTTGTATAGCATTTAATATTTGTTAGGAAGAGTTAATGGTTTCATCCAGCTGACTTGTGGCTGATGACTTGTATTTAAGGGGTGTTTGGGTAGATGTTTTAGGGACAAAACTTAGAGGTTGATGAGAATATAAGGCTGAAAGATGAAGTTGGTGAAGTTGTGGAAAAGATCTTACATGATCTTGCAGATCAAATTATTGTCTGATAGTTTGTAATAGCAGAGCTAGTGGTTTGCACACTTAAAAACAAGGAGATTGCTTAGAGGCCTATGAGCTCAAGTTTAGATCTACCATAGGGTTTCCATCAGCTTCTGATTGTCTTCAAAGCTAAAATAGCTATGATTGTATTGGATCTATGTGTGGATCTTGTAGAATTACCATTGTTTGTAATTGGCCCTAATCCAGAAGGCCTTATAGCTGGGCACGTTAATAGAAAATTGATTTGAAACATCTTGTGTTGTGTTGTTCCACTATGTAATTCAAAGGCTGCAAGGTTTGGGCTGTCCTTAATTGGGTCCTCCATCCCTTGGTCTGCATCAGGCATACACCTACTTGTTATCTTTCTAGTCCCGATTGATAGACTTATTGAAAAATAGCTATAACTTTCAAACTATATAACATCATTGAAATCCAAAATATGTGTCACATTCTATGCTTTTCCTACTACAAGAAAAATAAAAAAAGTTGTCAATTTGATAAATTTTATACTAACTTCAAAAAATCAAATTTTTGTGTCAACTTGCCTAAATTTTTATGTCAAACACAAGAGTTTTTGTATTCTCAAAAAAATTTAGAATAAAAATCATAATTAATTATTTACATGGAAGAAAATTACAAAAAAATATGTGTCACATCTAGACATGAGTCTACTACTTATATCTAGAATCTTGTAAAAAGAATTATCATTTGATTGTGTTTAATGTGGTCAGACATACACCTACTTCTTATTTTTTTCCTGAAAGTTTTTTACTACTACATTGAAATTTGAAATTTTCAACATATAGAATAATTATTTTTCAAAAAAAGCCTAGTATCTTATAAACTAAATTCAATTTTCTACAGATTCTCTTTTACATATTTTTGATCTAATATTTATAACTTGTTCAAATTTTTATGTCAACTTGCCTAAATTTGATTTTCTAAATTTTCATTGTCACTTAAGGGCCTAGTTTGGCATACCATGATCCTGCACATACCCTAGTAGGCCTGGGTGTTAGTACACCTAACCAAGCCAGAAGTCAAAGCACAAGCCTAATCAGATATCTGATAATATTAGATATTCGATAGTATGAGATATCTATTAATAACAAATATCTGATAGTATATGATATCCAATATTATCAGATATTTGATTTTTGCTAGTAAATTATATATCTAGCCTGCAACTGCGTTCAACATTTTCATTGTAAAAAGGTTGAATGCAACCAAAGAATTTCGCATATCAGATATCCAATTTTCTCAAGATCAACAAGTAAGTTAAATTTTTAAGTTTTTATTATTTTTATTATTTTTAATGGAAATTTGTAGTTTTTTTCATAAAAACTAGGATTTAAATGAGATTCTTTATTGTTTTTTTTAATTGATTATAATTATCTATTTGGGTTTTAATTGTAATCAGACATGGAATCAAACCAATCAAAAAACCCTCCTAATGATCCCACAAATAATCTAAAACCACCTCCAAACAATCCCCCACTTTCAAAAGACCAACTAGTCTCAAACCCTCGATGTTTAGAGGATCTCAAAGGAGACAATCTAAATCAACTTAGAGGATATCAGACCACATATGCCAATATCCCCATATTGTGCACCATGTTTTCCACATTGAACTCCATTATTGAAAACATGGAGAAACTTAAAGAGTAACATAATGTTGCACTTCTTTGGCATGATTCCATGCATGCCCAGATTGACGATGGGATTGATTATGATCAAGTCGTGAACCTAAACATAACAAAATTACATGACATGTGTAATCATTTTGTGGATTCCAAAACCGGTTTAAAAGTGGACCCTAAAAAACCAAATTTGTCAATTAAATGGTGCACAAATGAGGCAATACATGATAAATTTTGGAACCACTGGTGGATGATTTTTGATAGACCACCTCACAACAATTTGGATGTCCCATTCTATTTCATTAAAAAATTGTATGCTGAATTTGTGCTCGGTCATAAGGTAAATTATTGGAGCATGAGACCAAACCAAGGTGTAGGCTTAGGCACTTCTTAGGATAGGCCATGGGCACACCAGGTGAAATCCCACACATATGTCCCCCCTCTTGAGATTTCACCACCTCCTATAGTGAAACATCCTGATATTATTGTTGAAGCTAGCTCACATACTATTTGAGCCATTCACACCTTGAGTGATCTACTAGTTACATAGAGCACAACATTATTGCCTCCTCATGCTGATACTTTTGGCCCTACCACATCCTCCATGAGCTCACATGTTTGTGTGCCTCACACTTGTATTATGTTCAAGAATATGTGCTTAGGTCTCCTGAATGATAGTGATGCATATAACTATGACTTTGAGGTGGATGATACTACACAACACACTATAGGCACTAAAGCACCTCATGAAGATGTACATTAGGGGCATATAGAGCCATGGACTCCCACTATTACAATAATGGTAAATAATTCATTTTTTACATTGTATTTAATTTTAAATGTTCACATTTTTAGTAAAATTTTCCTAGAATGATTTCCCAGTTATGTTTTTTTATGTGTTACATTTATGTTTAGTTGATGACAAAGGAGGAGATGGCACAGGTGGAGGGGTCCACACTTTCGACCATATCATTTGGCCTTGACACTTCCATGGTGCATATGTTTTAATGTACTCATTGGTTTTCTTTTATTATAATAGTCTATGTACATGTGTTTTTTAATTTTTACAATCATCTTATTACATACTGATGCAGGTGTCACTAGTTTCCACTGGGGGGTAATGTGAAGGGATTCAAGCATTTGGCATTGACAAGGGGAAGGTAATTAAGTAATTTTTATTGTTTATGCATACATGTATACTTTTTAGTTGTGCGTACTCATTTTTAATTTACATGGTTTATTTGACAGAGGATGGTGTTTGATGATTTTGTGAGACCCTATCGCCATGATAGTCAGAGGCATCTCAATTCACAATGATAGCCCCATGGTACATATATTTCTAAAGTTATTTGTGTGTATTTTATTATCAATTTTATATAATATGATCAAGTCACGATTGTATGAAGTATCTATTTGACTTTGTTAGGTAACCCCTAGTTTGAGGGAGGTAGAATGCAAAGGCTTTGTATTGTTGATGACTGAGCTGACATTTCCTAAAGAAAGTTCAACACAGGTAAGTTTTAATGTTAATTTAGTTATTCTGTAAACATATATTTTCTACCAAGGATTTAACATTAAATAGTATAACTCATAGATCAATCTCATGCTTGCAAACATATATAGGTCAGAGTTGACATTGGTGGCATTGTCCCTTTGCTACCAAGGACATATATTAGGTCCCCTATCCACGTGAGGAGATAGAGAGGTGAGGTACATGAGAGTTCAATTTATATTTTTTATTTTTTATTATTGTTGACTATGATTTTGAATTTTGAATTTTTATTTGTAGAAACCATATAAATTAAGTAATCTAACTAGGGGTTTCACTTTTGTGTTTGAATTTAGAATCCATCAGATCCAATGAGTGCTTCAAAGAGGTTTCATTTTGATGATCCACCAGTAGAATAGGAAGTCTTAGAAACATTTGTAGTTGAACTTCTTATTTTGAGATGCCATATGACACATTTTGAGATGGTGTACATGCCAGATTGTATCTAAATATGTTGATTTTGTAAATATGTACAAAATTATTGTTCATTTTGATATATATGAAACTTGATATTTGATCTGATTTGTTAATTGTGTTTTCATTTATTCATTATTAGTATGAAAATATGTTTGTGTGTATGTACTCATTTGTACGATGTATGCCTTAAGTATATTAATGTATATTCAAATACATTCTTCATA
Organism: Chamaecyparis obtusa; assembly: GCA_027943335.1. Classification (NCBI taxonomy): domain Eukaryota; kingdom Viridiplantae; phylum Streptophyta; class Pinopsida; order Cupressales; family Cupressaceae; genus Chamaecyparis; species Chamaecyparis obtusa. The sequence goes on along the minus strand of BSBK01004922.1, from coordinate 143,200 downwards.
ACCTAAATTCATGTGTATGTGCTATGTGCATGACTTAAGTGAATTTATGTGTATGGTTTATAATCTATGTGCTACATGTATGCTTCATGATTTAAGAAAATTTCTATGTGCTCTTTATGTTCTACGTGTGTTCCCATATGTAATTCATCATTTAAGTGAATTCAAAATTTATGTGCTACACTATATTCATGTGTGTCTTATGCTCTCAACCAAGAAAATCCTTAAAAGTTCACTTCACAAATCTGGTGATCACCTTGTCAAATCAACTCTTATGTAATGTATCAAGTTAGAACTTTATTATACATGTCAAGGACACATCATTCCATGAGAATCAGTAAGCACATTTGATGCAGAGCTCTTCCCTACTTAGGGAACTCAATAAGTGGTGAGACCTTTGGTGTTTCACTAAACCTAAAGTGGGCTTAGGAGAGTGCTCTACACCTTTAGAAGATCCTACAACAAACACAAATATACTATCCTTCCTGGAGGATTCTATGCCCTTTGCTAGTTTTTGGTCCCCCAGGCTCAACTAACACTCAATTCATTTTTTAACCAAATGGGCTCGGTTGATACTCAGTTCCTTTGTTAACCGAGTGGGCTCAGTTGATACACCAAGTAGTTTCCTAATGCTCGATAATCCTACTGTGGAGTGTCCTTACTTCTTCAACTTGAAATGGGAGCCTTTATGTTGGGAAGGGGATGGAAAGGTTCCATGCTCACTATATGTCTCTAATGGGGTTAACTTCCACACCTTATAGGTTTTTTATAACAATCCTTAGTTTTAGGCCCTTGAGGCTTGTAGCCTTCTAAACAAGGTTCTAGGGACTTAGTTACAGATTCTTACAAAGAGTCTACAAAAAAAATTGTACATTTGGATACCCTTTATCAAGTTGTATCAAACCCCCATATCAAAAGGTCTCAAATAATAAGGATAATATCTAACAATTCCTAATCCATTAGTCCTAGTAGGGTTGATTGGCTCGGTTACTTAAGGAAATGGTCACAATCGATTGTCCAAGAAAAACCACCAATTGAAATGATTTTAGGAATCCAAAAGAGACAACAATCTATCATTAGATTGCTTTTATCCACCCTTGAAGTGCTACTATCACTTTACTTTTCCATGTTCTAGACCAAGCACATAGAGATGCTTGGCCTAGGGCCTACAAGCAGACTTCACAAAACAATCCCCTTTCTCCTATGGTGTTGAGGATCTAGAATACATTGGCCCATCTTGCATTTCCCCAGTTCCCATGGGAATCCCATAGAGGAAAAGAAAGTTAGGGCATGGTTTGTCAAAACCCTGATTCAGGAGGGTTTCCTCAAAACCTAGTAAATAAATTCTTCTATCTTTCAACTCTAACCTCCAAACTAACTCAATCCAAATGCATTGGAGTCCTAACTCATGTCAGGTTCTAGATCGATCGATCCTCTTCTTCACACTTTCATACCAATCTATACATGTGCTATTTACAATATAGAACATAGAGAAAATAAGGGATTTTATTGATTGAATGCAAAAATTACATCATTCATGTGTCATTAGTGTGTCTTCCACCAATGACATAGAGCTCTCCCCTACTTAGGAAACTCAGTAAGTGGTGAGACCTTTGGTGTTTCACTTAACCCAAAATGGGCTTAGGAGAGTGCTCTACACCTTTAGAAGATCCTACAACAAACACAAATATACTATCCTCACTGGAGGATTCTATGCCTTTTGCTAGTATTTTCTCATCCAAGCTCGACTGACACTCAGTTGATTCTTTAACCAAATGGGCTCAGTTGATACACCAAGTAGTTTCCTGACACTCAGTAATCCTACTATGGAGCATCCTTATTGCTTTAACTTGAAATGGGAACCTTTATGTTGTAGCCTTTGGTTTTAGGCCTTTCGGGGTTGTAGCCTTCTGAACAAGGTTCTAGGGAATTAGTTCTAGATTCTTACAAGAGTCTAAAAAAAAAATTGTATATTTGGATACCCTTTATTGATTTGTATCAAACTACCATATTGAAAGGTCTCAAACAATAAGGACAATATCTAACAATTCATGATCCACTAGTCTTAATAAGGCTAATTGGCTCAGTTACTTAAGGAAATGTTCACCAGTCAATTTTCCAAGGCAAACCACTGATTGAAATGATTTTAGGAATCACAAAGAGATAATAATGTTTCATCACATTTATTTTATGCACCCCTGAAGTGCTACTATCACTTCACTTTTCCATGTTCTGGACCAAGCACATAGAGATGCTTGGCCTAGGGCCTGGAAGTAGACTTCACAAAAAAATCCCCTCTCTCTTGCACTATTGAGGATCTAAAATTCATTGGCCTAGATTGTATTTCCCTAGTTCTCATGGGAATCCCATAGAGGAAAAGCAAGTTAGGGCATGGTTTGTCAAAACCCTAATTCAAGAGGGTTTCCAGAAAACCCAGTAAAGAAATTCTTCTATCTTTCAACTCCACCTCCAAACTAGCTCAATCCAAATGCATTGGATTCCTAATTCACATCACATGTCAAATCTATCAATCCTCTTCTTCTCGCTTCTGTACCAATCTATACATGCACTATTTACAATCCAGAACGTAGAGAAAATAAGGGATTTTATTGATTGAATGCAAAAATTACATCATTCATGTGTCTTCCACCCACTTGCAAGGAATATATGAAGACCTTCCCCAACTAATCCAACCATTTTTCAAAGGTTATGACCATTAGGGATGTTTTTACAAGTTGGTAGAAACTTTTTGAAGAAGTTGTTGAGCAACATTTCTTGCATTTTGCAACGTTTTGTAAAATGTTGCATTCTTGCTTCTAGTGAGCCTCTAAGGCCTAAACCTTGGATCCTAAGGATCCAAAACTTTATTAAACCATTAAAATAACCTTGAAGACACCTAAGATACCCTAAATACCTAGAAGTTCCTATGTACCATAGTCAAAACCCATAGTTTATAACCACACCAAGGGTGACTAGGCCATACAAGTTGGCTTATAAAACAATGTTTGAAAATTATTTATAGACCCTTAGACATGAATGCCCTTGGGTGACTTCTTTCAAGACCATATAAGTATAGGTGTTGTGAAGAGTGGAGGGGGTTCTCTTGCACCATACTCCCTTGTTTTGAAAACTCAAGTCCCACTTGAGAGAAGTTTTTGAACCAAGGTTCCATGCTTGTTGATACACTCTTCACTCATCCATGTAGCATCAATTTTAGGTAACTCCTTCCATTTAACCAAGTAGTCTTTTATTAGGATTAACAAGGTAGAAATAACAATTATGTGCAAATATAACCAATATTAGAAAACAATAAACCACACAGAAGAGAACACAAGACACAAAGATTTAACGTGGTTCACCCAATCCCTAGGCTACATCCACCAACAGTGAGTTCAATATTTTATTATCCAATGATTACAACCTGATTACAATCTATAATCCCTTATAGCTCAATTCCACTACAAGTACTAAAATCATACATCATAATGAAATCCCTAACCCTAAGCCAATATAACAAGGCTTATGTCGGTTAACAAGTTAACCCTAAAATACTTGATGAGTCAACCTAAGAAAAGGCTTGACAAGTTAACCTAGGGAAACATTTGATGTATCAACTCAAAAATGCTTGACGAGTTAACCTCGAACCCCATGATGAATGAAAAGTGTCCAGTACTTTCCTGGATAGTACTTTCCTGATCAACCACCATAAGCTAACAATCTCCCACTTGGGGACTAATCAGACTCTACACCAAACAACAATCTCCCACTTGGAGACTGATCATGTAGCAAAACTGCTACCCTATGAGGCTCCCATTGGATCCAACCACCCTGGACTCAATTGTCCCTTTATTATGTTCAGTCTAGTAGACCAACTGAAGTTGAATAGGAGTTCAACTTCTCCCTTGTTACTACCTTTTTAAACATATCTATTGGATTATCATCTGTATGAATCTTTTCCAGCCTTAACTTCCCATCATCCAAAACTGACCGAATGAAATGGTACTACAACTGTATGTGTTTTGTCTTTGAGTGCAAAACAAAATTCTTCTCAAGATGAATGGCACTTTGGCTATCTGTATGCAAAAAATTATCCTTCTGTGGATGTCCCAATTCTTCCATGAAGAATTGAATCCATATCATCTCCTTGGCTACCTCTATAGCAACAACATACTCTACCTCTATAGTGGATAAAGAAACCACCTTTTGTAGCCGAGAAATCCAACTCACTGTTGTCCCACCAATAGTAAATACATAACCTGTAGTACTCCTCCTGCTATCTATATCTCCTACCAAATCTAAGTCAACATAGCCTTGTATAGTAGTAGCAGAACCCCCAAAGTGTAAACACTTACTGGATGTACCTCTCAAATATCTGAGAATCCATTTGACTGCATTCCAATGCTCAATACTAGGGTTACTCATATATCGGCTAACAACTCCCATTGTGTGTGCAATATCTGGCCTAGTACATACCATAGCATACATTAAGCTCCCTACAGCTGAAGCATAAGGTACCTTAGAAATTTTAGTCTCTTCTTTTGGTGTCTTGGGACACATATCCTTAGGCAATTTCAAATGACTAGGAAAAGGTGTGCTAATAGCTTTGGCATTCTCCATAAAGAAATATTGCAACACCTTCTCAATATAATCAGCCTAAGATAGATACAATTTCCTATTTTTCCTATCTCTACAAATTTTCATACCAAGGATTTGTTTTTCTGCCCCCAAATCCTTCATAGAAAAATATTTTGCTAACTATTGTTTCAATCCCTTAATGTGATCCATGTTAGACCCAGCTACAAGCATATCATCAACATATAAACATAAAATAATGTAGCTGTCATCATCCAACCTCTTAAATTAAACACAATGGTCAGAATGGCACTAACTATATCCATGCTCATTCATAAAAGTGTCAAATTTAATATACCATTGCCGAGGTGCTTGCTTCAAGCCATATAAACTTTTCTGCAATCTACACACCAAATTCTCCTTACCCTTGACCACAAATCCTTGTGGTTGAACCATATATATTTCTTCATCCAAATCACCATGAAGAAAAGTTGTTTTAACATTAAGTTGCTCTAAATGCAAATATTCAATAGCCACAATACTTAAAATAGTATGGATAGAAGTCATTTTAACAATTGGAGAAAATATCTCATCAAAATCAATACCATGTTTCTGTGCAAATCCTTTTATGACTAATCTGGCTTTAAATCTTTTCTTACCTCCATCCTCTTCTTTTATCCTATAAACCCATTTATTTTTTAAAGCCCTTTTACCTACAGGTAACTAACATACATCCCATATTTGATTTTTCAGCAAAGAGTCCATTTCATCTATCATTGCAGACTCCCACTAAAGCTTTGTATCCACCTACATAGCTTCATTATAACATTTAGGTTCACCAGCATCTGTTAACAAAATAGAATACAAAGATGGAGAAAATCTTTTTGGAGGTCTACTTAGCCTTGTTGACCATCTAACATTCACTGGGGTGTGTGGTATTTGTTTTTTTCTATTGTTGCGGAGCATAAGGAACTACTAGAACATCAACTTTTGGAGTATCATCCAATACTACATAGTCATTTTCTTTCTTCTCATGCTGCTGCAACAGATCTTTGTACAATACTTTGTCATTGAATATGACATCCCTGCTTCTTACAATTTTATGATTTTCAAAATCCCAAAGCCTATAATTAAATTCATCAATGCCATATCCAACAAATACACATTTCTTTGACTTAACTTCTAGCTTGGTTCTGTTTTCAGAATCTATAAGTGCAAAAGCTTCACAACCAAAGGTTTTGAGAAAAGAATAACTCACCTTCTTACCACTCCATGCTTCCTCTGGAATACCATAGTCCAAAGGAGTAGAGGAGCCTCTATTGATTAAATAAACAATAGTGTTCACGGTCTTTGCCCACATATTTTTGGGCAGCCTAGCATGCAACCTCATACTCGTTGCACGCTCCATTATTGTCCTGTTCATGCATTCAGCCACTCCATTTTCTTGTTGAGTCCTTGGTACAATTTTCTGCCTACGAATACCATTAGAGGAACAATAATCTTCAAATTCTATGTTGTAATACTCACCACCATTATCAAATCTGAGACATTTTAACCTTTTACCAGTCTCATTCTCAACCAAGCATTTCCATTTCTTAAAAGTTTGAAATACATCAGATTTCTATCTAAGGAAATAAATTCATACCTTTCTTGTTGCATCATCTATAAATGTAACATAATACAGACAGCCACCAAGGGAAGATACCTAAGCTAGTCCCCATACATCTGTATGCACAAGCTCTAATCTCTCATTTTTCTTTTCCTTCCCACTCTTCACAAAACTAACTCTCTTTTGTTTTCCATAAACATAACTCTCACAAAAATCCATATTGACACATTTTAGACCAGATAAAACTTTCTTTGAATGAAGTAATTTCATACCATTTTCACTCATGTACCCAAGTCTATTGTGCCACAGTGCTATGTTAGAATCTACAACAAAGGTTTGATGTTCTTCCTGCTCAACTGCAGCCACTGTTCCTGAACATTCATTATCTTCTGAAACAATTAAAGTAGAAGGAATAGTATGACCTGTACAAAGATATAAGGTGCCTACTTTCACACCTTTTGCTACTACTAAGGAACCTTTTCAAACCTTCCAATTTTTATCATTAAAAGTAACTGTGCAACCCTCATCAGTGAGCTGCCCTACTGAAATTAAATTTCTACTCATCCCTAGAACATGTCTTACCTCTTGTAGTAGCCAATGATTCCCATTGTGCAACTTAATCTTTATTTTCCCTTTTCCAACAATTTGACAGGGTTCATTTCTCCCAAATAAACTAGCCCAAAATCCCCTTAGACATAATCAACAAAATAACCTCTATGGGGTGTAGCATGAAATGAAGCCCCCGAATCTAACACCCATGAATCATCAATATTTTCTAAAGACAAGAGCAAAGCATCCTCTTCAGATTTGTTGCTTACCACATTTGCCTCCTTGTTTCCATCATGTTTGTCTCCTTGATCTTTCTTTCGAGACCAACAATCTTTCTTCTTATGACCTAGTTTTCCACTGTACCAGCAATCATTTGGCCCTTTGGATTCAGACCTCTTTCCCTTTGATTCTCCTCTTGATTTCCCATGATTTCTAGAGTTGTTTCCTCTATCTCTTGTTCTGCCTCTGCTTTTTGCATTCAATACACTACCTGATGTAGATGCCCCTGAGATTTTCCTTTGAATTTCCTCACTCAATATAACACTAATAACATCATCAAAATTTAGGGTATTAGAACCAGAAATAGAATTACTAATAGCCATTACCAAGCCATTCCAGCTTTCTGGCAAAGAACACAAAATCAAGAGAGCCCTAACCTCTTCATCAAAAGTAATTTTAACTGAGGCTAACTAACTTGTAACTGTATTAAACTCATTCAAATCATCACCGACTAATCCACCTTCTACCATTTTCATATTAAATAAATGCTTCATAAGAAATACCTTATTTGAAGCTAAAGGCTTTTCATACAACTTCGCTAGGGTTTCCATCAGAGTTTGAGCTATCGTTGCTCTAGTAATATTGAATGCCACTGATTGTGCCAGGCATAGATGAATTCTCTCTAGTGCCTTCCTATCCAAAATATCCCAATCTTCTTGAGACATTGTTGGCTCTTTCTTGGCTATTCCCTCTAATGGCTGCCATAGATCCTTCTGATAGAGATAGTCCTCCATTTGCATCTTCCATAACTAGAAGTTCTACCCATTAAAATTTTCAACCTTTAGCCTACCCTCGTCTGCCATTTCTCCCACTTAACTGAGAGACTCTCCCACTGACTTGTGAGACCTACTTCAGAGAATAGATGAAAGAACGAATGAAATAACCTTTCTCTGATACCACTTGTTAGGATTAACAAGGCATAAATAACAATTATGTGCAAATATAACCAATATCAAAAAATAATAAACCACACAAAAGAGAACACAAGACACAAAGATTTAACGTGGTTCACCCAATCCCTGGGCTATGTCCACCAACAGTGAGTCCAATATTTTATTATCTAGTGATTACAACCTGATTACAATCTGTAATCCCTTACAGCTCAATTCCACCACAAGTACTAAAATCATACATCATAATGAAATCCCTAACCCTAAGCCAATATAACAAGGCTTATGTCGGTTAACAAGTTAACCCTAAAATACTTGACGAGTCAACCTAAGAAAAGGCTTGACGAGTCAACCTAGGGAAATTTTTTACGTATCAACTCAAAAATGCTTCACGAGTTAACCTCGAACCCCACAATGAATGAAAAGTGTACAGTACTTTCATGGATAGTACTTTCCTGATCAGTCACCACAAGCTAACATCTTTTTAGGTCTTCTTCCTAGTTTGCTTGACAACTTTAGATTCAAGAATATTTTCAAATTGTAATGGTTGGCTTGGTGGTAAGTCCTTTATCCATCCTGCTTGTGTATGTTTAATATCCTGCAAAATATTATTAGATCCTACATCACCCTTAAAATGAGTGAGATCACAAATGTTAAAGATAGGAGAAATAGAAATAGTAGGGGGTAAAGAAATTTCATAAGAATTATCGCCAAATTTATGAATTATAATTTGATAGGGACTAATCTTTCACATTTACATTGCAACAGACTACTACAATGTATCTCAAACTTGATCATGAATTTGTTTAATCCATCCAGACAACTCTTCGCCCTGTGTACTAACTTTAAATTAGTTGGTAACTCTCTCAACTCCATAACGCCTCTGGGATGAAGTCCATAATTCACTTGGAATGGTGTCTTCCCTGTTGATCTGTTCAATGAATCATTGAAAGAAAATTCACTTATTCAATTATGATCTCTTCTTCATAATAGAATAATGTAACATGCTCAAGTCAACAATATAATGTCATAGGCCCATCAATAAGTTACCCAATGTATACCTTATCCTTATCTGTCATATCCATTTTTTCTTTATGTAGATGTCTCATTTCTTCACCATTTCTTCCTTCTACATCTATTCAAATATTTGTATCTATCATGATAAGTATAGTCAAAATTAGTTGACATCAATGACAACATATTGACTGATTTAATCATCTTACATATCACTTTAATAGCTCGGTGATCTCTAATCACTGTCTCTTTAGTTCATCAAGATATTCAATCAGTTGTAGGTCATCAATCTCTCCCTTCTGTACTGATGGAAACACAAACAATACGAAATATGCCATACACATACCAAACATGTGTTCTAAAACTATACAGATAAATAATGTAGCTTGGTAAGCTCTCCCTAGCCTGATATTTAATATGTTTAAGCACTACAAACCTCATTCCATGCAGACGCTCCCAATGAATTTGATCTTTTTTAGTTCTCTGATTGTTTCTCATGTTCTCATCAACAAATATTTTATATAAATCTCTCTCTACCTTTGACAAAAATGCCAAAGAAAATAAATAGCTCTTCAACAGCCAATTAGTTCTTTGTTGTTTGGTCCAGATCAAGTACCTTCATGTACTGATAAACAATTCTCTGTTCCAACTTGTACAATGTTTCACAACCTTAGATATCCTAAAGTGTGAGCTATGTGGATCAACATGAATGATTTTCTGATAAAGTATACATTGATGCAACCTCTTGATCACCTTAGTGACCAATAGATAGGGGACAAACCCCTAGTCTAGTCCTCAAGTACTCAAAAGTTTCCTTTGGTAAGGGCTTGGTAAAAATATCAGCAAGTTGTTCTTTAGATTTCACAAATTCCAATTTCACCTGCCTTTCTTGTAATTATTGTTTCAAATAGTGATACTTAATAGATATGTGTTTTGTTTTTTAACGCATTACTCGATTCTTGGAAATGTTTATAGAACTAGTGTTGTCACAATATATAATCACTAGATCAATGATCACCTCATTCATTCCTTCCAACACTTGTTTTATCCAAGAAATATTTGAACAATTAGCAGTAGCAACAACATACTCTGCTTCAGCAGTAGAATGAGAAATGCATACTTGTTTCTTGCTTATCCATGTCACAAGCCTTTCTCCTAAAAAGAATGCTCCACTAGTTGTGCTCTTCTGGTCATCCCAATCTACATTAGTGTAAACTTGGAGTTCAAATTTTCCTTCTTTTGTGTATCTTAAACCATAATTTTCAATCTTCTTCAAGTATCTCAGAATCCTATTAACAACAATCATATGTGAATCTTTAGGATTACCAGAAATATTTCTACAATCCCAACTACATGTGTACCACATACATCAATTTTTCAATTATTGATCTATATAGTATCTAATTTACCATGGTTGACTCATCATCCTTTGTTAACTTACATCCTATCACCATCAGTGTTCCTACCAGTTTTGAATATTCCATGCCAAAAGTCTTTAACACTTCCTTGATGTATTTTGATTGAGTTATGAAAATCCCATCATTCTGTTGTATAATCTATAAAACTAGAAAGAATTTAATCTCTCCAAACATTGAAATTTAAAATTCCTTTTACATTTCATTAGCAAAAGATTTACAAATCAGATCATATCCTCAAAAGATTATGTCATCAACAAAAATTTCAGCAATCAAAATATTGTCATCAGATTCTCCTTTCATGTACAAATTGCTATTGTCATTTGTCCTTACAAAGACAATACTAAAAAGATAATCATTTATTCTTTCATACCATGGTCTCAATGCTTTCTTCAGTCCATACAGTGCTTTGTGTAATCTACATACCATGTTCTTCTAATTCGGATCGACAAAATCTTCAGATTGTTCTATGTAGACCTCCTCCTCAAGAATTCCATTCATAAATGCTAATTTCACATCCATTTGATATACTTTGAATCCCTTATGTGCAACATATGCAAGTAATATTTGGACTCCTTCAAGTCTTTCTACTAGTGCAAAAGTTTCACCATAGTCAATTCCTTCTTCTTGTGCATATCCCTTGGATACAAGTTTTTCATTGTTCCTAGTTACCTCACCATTCTCATTTAACTTGTTTCTAAAAATCCACTTAGTACCAATTACATTTTTATAACTCGGTCTTAGTACCAATGTCCATGTCTTGTTTTTCTCAATCTGTTCAATTTCCTCTTTCATAGCCTTAATCCATTCCTCATTTTCAAGTGCATCTCTAACATTCTTAGGCTCAAATTCACAAACTAAGCATGTGTTATGTCTTAACTTACTTTGTGTCATTATGCTAGCTTGCTTGTCTCCAATAATTTGGTTCTAAGGATGGTGTCTTCTAAAAAATCTCACCAGCACATGTTATCTTCTTTTCTCATCATTTGGTTTAGGTTCAGTTTCTCCCTCGGTAGCTTCTTCGTGGCTCTCGGTTTGCATTTGCTGATTCTCGGTAGCTTTTTTCTGTCGCTCGGTAGAGTCATCCTGTGGCTTGGGTAGATAGTCTAGATTCTCAACATATGTAAACCCACCATAGTCTTCTAGTTCCTTTTCTTCATCATTCTTTTCAGCAAACTCATCAAATTTTACAGGGTATGTGCACAAAGATGGGGGACCAAATAGGGGGTATAAGATGCCATTTTTTTCCTAAAATCAGAAAACTCTGAATTTCAACAAGAAATTGATGATAGTTAGACTCAAAATTTTAAGATAAGACAAGAACAAGAGTTGTAATACTCTGAATCTAGTTCCTAATTGACTAATTTATTTTGAAAATGGTGTAGATTAAGGCCCTCAAAAAGGGGGGAGAACAAAAAGTGGTCCTATGTTTTGTGAAAAAACATAAAATAGCGTCTGGTGTGCTCCCCCTAAAATGGTAATTTTTTTTTGAATTTTTTTAATCGCTCAAGTGACAAGTTAGCTAACACCACATAGTTTATCCTATATTTTTTTGGTAATTTTTTGTTGAATGTATAATTTTTTGATGAATTTATGAAGTGCACACATCCTGAAAACATGAAATTTATGTGTGCTCCTCCTAGAGATCATTTAAAACTAATTGAAAATCAAATTTTTATTTTTTTTTAAAGTGTGTAGAATGGAGTCTAGTTTCTTGAAATGTAACTTGTTGCAAAATTTGATGAACAAGCCAAAATCTATGCCCAAAATCCTACATGTTGGTTTTTTACAAAAAAAGGACATGCACATAAAAGAAATTAGAGATGAAAAACTTAAAATAATCAGAATTCAAAATAAATTATATGCTAAGAGGGCTAATAGAGAGATCTACAATATCACGTCATCTGATTTTTACGTTATTGAACCATGAGTAAACCTGATGAGGAGCACACAAAAAAAGATGTCATTTCTTTGTATGTCTACTAGAAAATATGTCTCGGGCCTATTTGAATTGTCTAAGCCTTTGGGTTGGATCTCCAAGGAAAATCCAAGCCTTAGGTCTCTCTCTCTCTCTCTCTCTCTCTCTCTCTCTCTCTCTCTCTCTCTCTCTCTCTCTCTCTCTCTCTCTCTCTCTCTCTCTCTCTCTCTCTCTCTCTCTCTCTCTCTCTCTCTCTCTCCATGAATAACTATAACTGACATAAATGGAATCATCCATTGACTTTGATTGCTTATCTGATCTAGTACAACTAGGTAAAATTTTCCACATACAAATGATCTCAAATTTAGTACTTATCATAAATATTCTATAAACTAATGTCCTCATTATGTTTATATCATTAGAGGTCATGTTTTTGCTATTATTGCACCTAAGGACAATGAAGAAGGGATAAATTATTATTTTTGTCATTGTGTTGAGGCAAAAAAGAAATTGGATCACTCAGTTATCGATGGTGAAGAATTAAAATACCCTATAGGAGTAGTGGTTGTAACTGGTATATGGCTTAGATAGTATGCTATGAATAACCCTAGGTTGTGGTTGTTCAAGGATTGGGAGACACACATAAAGATTCTTCATTATTCAAACCTTTTTGTTGCATCAAATGTTGACTTGATCAGATATGGGGAAGATTGCATAATAAAACTCTTTGGAAGGTTCGTGAGTTAGACCATGAGGCAATACTTGAGACAATCAAGGGTAGGGCAGATACAAAATATTGCAATGTCAAATTTATATAGCACTATAAATTGGGTGGACTATAAATTTTTAGCAATTTGGATGAGTTAGATATCCAGATGTTGTCATTATGGCAACATATGATCTATATGAAGATTGCATATGATAGAGAGCAGGTATGACAGTGTAGAATAAAATTGTCTAAGTGTAAGCAACATTTTCCCATTCTAACCAGAGACAATTTTTATTGGCAATGTCAATATAAGTAAGTACAATCAATGCGCACTTGAACATGGATACTATGATGTATATTGAAGACTCACCTGAGAGTGCAAGTTTGTATGACATGTACGAAAGAAGTTATTGTAGTATTACAGAGACAAAGTTAAAGTCAACAGGATAAAGAAAGAAGACAAAATAAGTAGATAGTTAAGGGATTATTTGGTTTATCAAAATAATAACTTAATCATATTTAAAGGGAAGACATCCTAGATGTTAACCCTTGGGTAGAATGAGTTAATATGTATTTTGTGAGGTGCTTTATGTTTTGTAAAAGCTGACTGTAAAAGTTATTATTCTTAATATCTTGTATACATGTAAGACATATGTAATGTGAAGTTAGAAGTGTAACATATGTATGTGAAAGATATTGATGCGAAGTTGTAAATTGTGAAAATCAAGCAAGAAGACTTTGTATATGCAAGTGAAGCAGTAAAAGGTTATATACCTTGCCCTCTTTTTGTAATAATAAATTATTGTACATTACAAGTTTCAGAAGTGGGCTCATCTTGTAATCATTTCAATTTGTACTACCAACTCTTAGCTAGGTTGAGGCTTCTAACAAGGCTTAGAGTCCCTTAATCAGGACTAAGACACTATATGTATGTAATAGACTCTTAACTGGGTCAACATCCTTAACAAGATACTTTTGATTAGTGGATCATTGTCGGTATCATCCCCACCGGGGATTTCCCTTGCCCAAGGTTTCCTTGAGAAAAAATAATGTGTTATGAGCTCATTTTCTTTATTGCTATGCATGTTATTTAGTTTACTCTTTTTTGCAAGTATCAAGTTAATCTGTTATATCCATAATTGGGAAAAGTAAAAGTTTGTAGAATACTAATTCACCCCCCCCTCTCAGTATTCCCTATTTTTAACAATTGGTATCAGAGCTTTGTTACTCAGAAAAGAATCATTCAGAGAAAGCCTAGCAACTTGAGTAAGATCTCTATGGATATGGATCAACTACAGAAGAATCTTGAAGAAGCTCTTGAACAAATTGATATACTTACTGAAGAAATAGATACTCTAAAAGGAAAATATGATGATGCAAAGAACATCATTGAGAAGCTAAAAAAAAAGCTAGAAGAACTGAAATTAGAGAAGGAATCTATAATTCAAATTGAAGATTGCGATGAAAATCTTGAAAAAGAAAATGAGATCCTTAAACATGAATTAGAGATAGTAAATCTAAAATTGAGCTTGAAAGATGGAAACAACAAGAATGAAGAAAATCTAAAATCTGATAATGAAGATCTGAAATCTAAACTTTGTAAAGTGACATCTAATCTTGAGAAAACAAAATTGCAGTATGATGAACCTTTAAAGTACAATACAATTGTGAAAGCTGAATTGACAAAGTCTAAGCAACAACTTGAGAGACTATATTCCACTAGTGAGAAGATTGATGAACAAATATCTTATCAAAAGCCATTCTATGATAAAACTAGTCTTGGATTTAACTCATCTAAGGTAAGTGAAGAAAGCAAGGAACCAAATCTGAAAGTTTCTGAAAACATAGATGAAAAGAAATTTGATGAAGCTAACAAATATGAGGACATACCTAAAGAAGAAGAACCACCTAAACAAGAAGAATCACCTAAAGGTATGCACAGAGAATTTAAAGGTAGATGTTTTGCATGTAATACTTTTGGTCATATGAAGAGAGATTGTACAGGTAAGCAATTTAAACCTCTTAATTGTTATTGTTATAATTGTCATGGTTTTGGACATAGAGCTATTGAATGTAAGAAGCCTAGATCTAATGATAATAATAATAGTAGAATGTTTAGAGATACTAACCAGGCAGATAAGAGACCTACTGAAGATATGAATAGAAGAAATGGGGTAGTATGTTATAGATACAATAAGATTGGACACATTGCTAGGAATTGCAGATCACAAAGCTGTCAGACTAGACCGAGATATGGAAACAATGGAATAGTTTGTCAAATATGCAACAAATTTGGTCATACAACAAGGTTTCACAGAATGAATAACATGAGAAACCCTAATCCTAGAAGTCATACAAGGAGAAATGAGAATGCAAGAAATAGTCAGAGAGGATGCTGTAGTAATTCATAAGAATAAAGCCATAGATCAGGGAGACACATTCAACATAGAAGGTAATTAGAAAGGTGAAGTATCTAATGGTAAGAGTGAATCTCTTCCTAACCCATCTCAAAGTACTTAATTCATAAAGAATGCATTAGAATAGGAACTAAGGATAGTGTAGAAATTAGTATAGGATGAATTGAGTCTTGCATAGTTAATGTAAGGTAGTATGTGATGTAATGATGCTATGGTTAAGAGTGCATAAGCTAATATGAAGTTATGCAAGTTCATAAGAAGTTTGAAGTTTTGCAGGAAAGCAAGAACAACTTTTTGGAAAGAAGTGGCAAAAGAATTGAATGTGATGTCATAATCTTGAAGTTAAAAGCTTATGATCAATATTAGTTAATCATTCAAGCAACTACAAGTGTTAAGGAGATTGAAGTAGTAGTGATTGAAGGCATTTTGAAGGATTTGGTGAAAGAAATTCATGTCAAATCAACACAAAGCCCTAAATCATGAAATTAAGGTATTTTACTGAGCAAATCTATCAGTCAGTTAGAGAATTTGTAGAAGATATGGATGTTTCATTTGTTCATAACATAAGAGATACAATTAGACCTAAGATCAAATGGAACTAGTAGAACCCTTAAAAGAAGACCCTAGACTAGCATTATCATCTGTACTAGAAGGATTTTTCTATTTAGAGAATGTCAGAGGCTATTTGGTATGCAAACTTGAAACCCTTAGTGAAAGTGATTTTACTAAGGAATATGAGAAACTATACAATCAGGATATGTCATTGAAAGTAGGGTTTGAACATCTGAATGAAAATGAAATCGTAAGGTATTCACTACAACATGAATTTGATGATGATGAATGCACCAAAATCAATTTGAGAAGAATTCATAATGGGAAGTTTTGGTTAGATGACAGAGTGATTGATATAACTGTAACCCAAATTTCCCTGTCCATGTAAATTTGGCTATCATCCTTTCTAGGGCCTCTGTTTTATCTTGTCGAGCTTCCCTAAAATTTTCATGGCCTCATGTTTTTCCCTCTTGTCTCTGCAATTTATTTTGGTCCCTAGTTTGCAAGTTTGTATTTGAAAAAGTAGCCATTGTGCTCCATAAACCCTACAACCCTAGCCATGTTCTATTTGGTCATTACCTTTTTTGAGCCACTTAAATCTTTTATAAAGCATGTGCGCTTAAGTTTTCCCTCAGTCACCAAGTCTTCAAGTCAGTCAGCAATTACCCTTTTTATTCAGCGACCTGGTGACTGTAGTTGTTTCTCCTGTTCGCTAGTTATTTCCTGATCACTGCTTAATTTCTTGCAACCTAGAGAATGTTCATTTCTCTTCAGTCACGTAACCACTAGGTCTTCTAGCAGTCTAGTAAGTGGGGTCCTATTTGTGATGATCAAATGGTTGTCATTATTTCATAAAGGATCTGTCAGAGCCTTGCGAAATTGTGACAATCGTTGATCTTTCCTTCTCTGCAGTGCTTCAAAGCTTTGGTGGGTCCAGTGCCACGTATTCTAATGTGGAAGTTTCTCATTGGCCAGAGGTAATGATTTGTTCCAATCTATCAGAGTGGGACCAATAGACTTCCCAACAAGAGATCTAATGACTATCACATGATCGCAAGGAATATTCCTTGCCTTTGCGATCATGCACCCGTTGTTGATTTTATTCTACTGTTAGACCTTCGTTGGGTGGGTCCTCATCGATTGACATGCTCATTTCTCATTGGTCCACATGTGATGAGTTGGATTATCTTTCAGTGGGGCTAGATTTCTTAGACGTGTCAGTGGGGTACCAAAGGAAAAGAGATCTACGGTGGTCATGTGTTTGTAAGGAATATTCCTTGCCTTTGTGATCATGCGACCACCATTGGATCAGAATCTAAGCTGTAGTGGGACTGTGTCAAAACTCACCGAGGTGTATGATTACAGAGAAACCAAGAACAAATAAGAGAATGACAGGTGGCAAGGTGGACCCAATTTTGTGGCTTTAGTCGCGTAATCACCAGGAAGAGCTGGGGTTAGTTAAAAGGTTAAGCAATTCAGCGACAAAGGGAAAATTGAAACCTGGGGTGAATACCGAGTTAGTTTTGCAGTCAAGTGCTAAGCCTAGGTAAAGAGGAAGGATCTCATGGTCATGTTTTAAAGTAAGATCAATTTTTGAATACTGACCATCGATGGGAAATTTTAGTGCCACCTGTGACTGTTATATCAATTTTTAAATTCAAATATCTCACAGTATAAGATTTTTGCAGTTATGGTGAGCCTGAGTTGCAGGAGGGTAGATGGATCATGGTAGCCAGATTTTTGCAGGAATAAACATGAAGTGAACATGCAAACAAAATATATCTCATTTGCTGGGATATTTTCATGTACATTTATGGCCAGATTGGATTGAATTAGGGTTGGATATTTTATTGTAAACCTCGGTAGCCCTAATTAGATATTTTGCTCATGCCTGTGTGTAGTGATATAAATAGTTTGTTTTGGAGCTTTTGAGCTCAAAATTTGGCAATTGTAAAAAGAAAGTTTCTTTTCTTAGAGAGCAACTTGTGGCATTTTTGCCCCTTTGGCTTTCTATAGTTGTAATTTTCATTGATTGTTCAGACACTACAAAGTATTTTGTGACATTCTTGTTGTCCTTATGCTTTCTTGTGTGGATTATCTCTTATTGGATTGAAGTTTATGAATGTTGTCAATAGAAATTGGGGTTCCTGGTCCCTCTCACTTTCTATGATTTTGTGTGTTACTGTGTCTAATCTAATTTAGATGTTTTTTGGGTATGCTACAGCCCCTAACAGTCTTGTCTCATTCCTACACCTAGTTGCAGAGGAGGATGTTTGTTTACAGGTCATAGGTTGAGCTTTTTCTATTTAGGCCTTCCTATGAAATACTTATGCAAGCCTATCTAGTGAGTGGTGACTTATTAGACCCAATTTCTCCATTGATCTCATTCCTCTATACCAAGATCCAAACCCTAGTTTTGGTGCATCACCTAGTAGGTAGTTTTCTTTTAGTCATTTCCCTTTCCAAGCATTCCTTCTAACCCTTTCCCTCAAAAGTTTTACTTTTCAGTCAAGAAGCAAATTAGGGTGATTATCCAAGAGGAACTAGCCTATAATCTAGAGGTCTCATCTCAGTTAGCATAGGTCCCACAACTTGGAGATGATTCCCATGTTATACTAGGTTATCAAGACCAAGAGAGCTTGTGATAGAGGTGCAAACTTAGTGTATAACAATAACAAAAGACCTAATTCATGAAGTAACTAATTTATCAAAATCTAGAGTTATACCATTTAATGAGAAGAATGTGAAGAAAACTATATTGGACAATACTAAGTCATCCTACAATGGTAGAGGAATAGTAATCAACAAGATACAACAAGATGATGATAGATATTTATGCAAGATCTTAACATCCAAGTTTTGTGATAACTTTAGAGAAGATGACATGGTAGTTGGAATGATTCATGTAGCCTATTTGATGTGCATTGATAAAGTTCAAGTGGATATGTGTGAAATTTTGAGAATTCATTTATTTGAGAACCTTGAGAAGATTAAGAAGACTAAAAGCTCATAATTTAGATTCTCATCCTTGATTACATATATGTTTTTATATTTTCTGAGAAGATTTCCATTCACTATTGGGGAAGACTAGAATGATAACATAACCACCATGGACAGAATTAAGAAGGTATATCTAAGATACCCTATAGACAAGGTTAATGAGAGTGTAACCTTAGTAATCAAATCATTTCAAAACTTGATGAAGAAAAGATCAAGAATCCAACAGGCTATAGTTGAGAAGTACAAAGATGAAACATGCTTTATGGTTGACATTGACTTTACTTTTATTGAAGTAGTTGAACCTAGAGTATAATTCATAGACCCTCTTGGATATGAAATTTTTGAAGTTGAAGCAGAAGAATATGTGAATAGATTGTTGAAAAGTAAATTGGATGTAAAGAACACTAGATTTGGGACTTATGGGGAGAACTTCAACCTTGAAAATTCTATACAAGAAGAAAATTTATCAAAGAAGAGAGTGAAAGCACCATTAAGAAAATTCTTAAGGATACAGGAATGTCAGAACAAGAATTCCTAATTGTAAAGAATACCACAGCAACATTAAGAGACATTGGACAAAAAGTAGTTTTGTCTGTTCCACCCCTATCATCAGTTGTAGATCAGACTGGAAATATTTAGAATGTAGTGAAAGTGGAGAAAGTTAAAAAGGAATAGGAAATAAGAAAATCTACAAGATCCTCCACCACTCCACTAGGTAAAAGGGTAAAGGAAATGGCCAGTGGACCAGGTAAAAGATAGAAAATAATAGTTGCCCCAGTACAAAGGAAAGTATCAGAAATTAAAGATGATGAAGACACTAAAGTCAAGAAGAAGAAATGGAAGCCAAAGATAGAAAAGGTAAATGCTCAAATTATTAATGATGGAGACTTTTCCAAGATGAACAAATATTATGAGCTATATGACTTTTCAGAAAGATTAAACTTGGAGAATGCAGTTGTTCGACACATGATCTTAGAAGATAAGAAACTTGACACTATTCAAGGGAAGATACCTAATGAATTGTTTGAGAAATTAGTAAATAGGAAGAAGAGAGCAGCTGAAGAAGACAATAAGATTAGAGAAAACTTTGTGAGAAAGCTCTGTGATATTAGAGATGAAGACCACTTCAAGGAAATCATGAAAGATCTTGGTATTCATATAAGAACAAAAAGAAGAACAATTCAGATAATGCAAGGAAATTATGAAGAAATTAATAAGGAAACTGAACAAGCAGTTATAAAGGTAATGACTATAGGTGTTTGGTAAGAACTCAAGTGCAACAGCTCAAGCTTTGGAAGCTAAGCACCAAAAAATTCCCTCTCCACCTCCATCAATTAACATTGAAGATGAATTAATGAATGTGGAAGGAACACATATCACACTGGATAGTGATGACAATCCTTTTAGCAACCTTGAGAACATTGTTGACAATTTGGCCTTAGAGGAACAAGACAGATCAATTGAGGAAGAAAGGAAGGAAACAAGGAAAGAAGAAGAGAAACAAGTAGAGATTCAAGTAAATACAAAGGTTGAAGGAAAGAAAGGAGCACAAAGTGAAGTAGAAATCAGTCCTACCCCTGATATTGCAGCAAAGAAACCACAAATAGAATCCATTTTATGAATTTTAGGAACAAAGTTGATGATGATGATTAAATGGAGCTGATCTCATCCCTTAACAAAATTATTGGTAAGAAAAAGAAGGTAAAAAGCCTTGAAGGATCATTGCTGGAAGTAACAGAGAAGTTACAGAGTGTTGTGACTAGTCAAATAACAAAGGCAGATCCACAAGTAAAAGCTAAAGAAGTTATGAAGGCATTTGACAATGAATTTAATAACTTGTTAGACATAGCTATAGTAAAGGCTCAGGTAGCCTATGAGGCTAAAGTATTTCATGATATATGTTAGAATATCAAAAATGATATTAACAATTTGGATGTGTGTATCAAGGACTTAAGAAGGAATTTGGACAGAGGAAAAGCTTTGTATATTCAGTGTACAAAAATAAAAAATCTGGTATCAGAGGTAACTGAGAAGATAAGAGCAAAAGAGGTAGAAATTCAAATAGAGGTAAAACTTTTATGTAGCCAAAATGCAAAGATATTAGATTGTGAAAAGAGAATCAGTAAATTGAATGATGATATAAGAATTCTTAGTGATGAAAGAGAAAGGAAATTGAGAAGATTTTCTCTTCTAAGAGAGCACATTTTATTAAGATAAGCATCATTGAAGGACAATTGGAAGAATGTCTTTCATCCAAGACATCTTATGAGAAATTCAACTTTACAAACCTTCATGCATGTGAGATCGCATCTTATGGTTTATGTGTACTACTCAGTGTTGCAGACACCATTAAGAAGGCATGGGAGAAGGAGATAGAGAGCATAAAAGTAAATTTTTTAGATTGTGTTACAAGCCTACCAACTCTGCACTTTTGAATCAAAGGTAAACATTTTTTAGAACACATTTTTGGCACTCTTTTTTGGCATTGTTGTCAAAGGGGGAGTGATAGAAGAAAATTGATATATATATATATATATATATATATATATATATATATATATATATATATATATATATATATATATATATATATATATATGGAAGTATATTCCTAGGGGGAGTATAGATGATATATAAGATATAGGGAGATATAAGGACAATAAAGATATACTTTTTGTTATGGCCACAATTTTGAAGTTTCATATGACTCATATATTGCCACCAATGACAAAGGGGGAGATTGTTGGAAATTTTTCTGAGTTAGATATCCAGATGTTGTCATTATGGAAACATATGATATATATGAAGACCGCATATGATAAAGAGCAATTATGACAGAGCGTAGAATAAAATTGTCTAAGTGTAAGCAACATTTTCCCAATCTAACCAGAGACAATTTTGATTGGTGATGTCGATATAAGTAAGTTTAGTGCTTGTGCACTTGAACATGGATACTAAGATGTATATTCAAGACTCATCTTAGAGTGCAAGTCTGTACAACATGTATGGAAGAAGTTATTGCAGTATTACAGAGACAAAGTTAAAGCTGATAGGATAAAGAAAGAAGACAGAATAAGTAAATAGTTAAGGGATTATTTTTCTTATCAAAATAATAACTTAATCATATAAAGGGATGAAATCCTAGATGTTAACCCTTAGGCATAATGAGTTAATATGTATTTTGTGAAGTGCTTTATGTTTTGTAAAAGTTGACTATAAAAGTTATTATTCTTAATAACTTGTATAAATGTAAGACATATGTAATGTAAGATTCTTCATTATTCAAACCTCATCATTACATCAAATGTCCACTTGATCAAATATGGGGAAGACCACATAATAAAACTCTTTGGAAGGTTCGTGAGTCAGACCATGAGGCAATACTTGAGACAATCAAGGGTAGGGCAGATCCAATTGGTTAATTGGACTAAATAGAGATACAAAATATTGTAATGTCAAATTTATATAGCACTATAAATTGGGTGGACTATAAATTTCTCATGCATTACCCCGTATGTATAATAGGAAGTTTGTAAGATTTAATGACAACCTTTCTCTTCTATTTTTTGGGGCAATACAAGAGGTTTTCTCTTCTTAGCTCTTTCCTTCGGTGCTCCTATTAAGCTGAGTTGTAAAAATATTTCTCATTATTAATAAAAGAAAAATTGTGATGTTATGCCAATGACATGTAGGCACATAATACTTGGAAGGCCATGGAAGAGCCTTAAGGAACCAAATCAATTCAAGGATGCACTATCTCATTTCCTTTCCAAATTCTCCCTCTCTGAAATGAAAGGTTTAAATTTTGGTTTATCCAGATTAATACATTTTCTAAAATGACTGGTGCCAAAACAGGGCTCTCCCAATCACTGACTATGACTAACTATCACCTTAAGTAGGCTAACTCAACTCAAGGATTCAACAAGTAACTTGGAATCAACTCAAGGAATTAGTCCTACTCAAAGATCAAATGGAGTTCTCTGACTTTGTAAGTTACTCCCACAACCATTCTCATGAGTTCACTAACACTTTTCTTTGTTCCAATCTCTCTAAACACCAATACCCTCCTAGGCCACCTAGTGTACCTAGTGCCTCCACCAGATCAAAACTCAAACTAGACTTCACACCCTAATCCTAACACCTTAGATCATCTCAACATGGTAAATTTTCCATGTTACAACTTCCCATTCACTCCTATCCACTCATCCTTCACCATTCTTCTACTATAGCCTTTCTAGGCCTATCTAGTAGCCCTTCAAACCTTGAAATTAGAAATTCATTCACAATATACCCAAACAACCTAGCAATGTTTTTACACTTTCAAATACCCTTTTCAGAGTTACTAGAAGTTGATATCATTCTCAGAATTTCAAGACCTGACTGGTGAACACTGTTAGGAATGGGAACATTGAGAGGGGGGGGGGTTGAATCAGTGTTCACTATATTTATTCTTTTTGCTTTACTCTTGAAACTTAACTTGATTTCTTAAGTACTGAAATAAAAATCAATGTAAACAAGATAAAAAATCACAACACATAACACAAATATGGTTACAGGGAAACCCAAATAGGTAAAAACCCCGGTGGGAATTGATACCCACTAAGAACTACACTAGTGTTTTATGATCCTTGTTAGAAGATCTGCAACCTTGTTAGAAGTTTTTCTTTACAATGGTTTTAGTACAGTGACCTAGTCAAAGTTTGGACCCTATTAGGATTCTTTTACAATAACCCTGTTAGGGGTGGGGACACACTGTCCTAGAGCTCACTACTCAAGTGGTAAAGGCTACAACCTTCTGATCTCAGATACACACTATATCTACTGGATGAACTGGTATTGTGACACTACTTTTCTAATCAATTCCTTTTGTGCATTGATTCTTTAGCCCCTTGTAAATATCTAACTTAATCTATCTTCAATTTGTATGTCTCTACTCTGCTTATCTCATCTCTATATCCATATTCATTCTTTATTACAAAGGCACATCTTATATTTATATGCACTAACAAAACAATTAACTAGGTCAGCCTATAATTGATTACATACAATGCTTCCCAGTGAATTGGCTCAAGTGTGTTTACAAAAAAAAGATGTTTACATGTCTACAACCTAATTAAAATAGGTACATAGCCTTTACAAAATATTATTATAAACGCTAATCAAAATACTAACAATTGGCTGCATACTTTGTTCTATTCTGGTGTTCACTATATGTACCACTTCAAATGACTGTATCTTTGTCACAATATCTCATCTGATCATGCACTCTTAGACTTAGCATGAATACACACTTACCAGCTTAACTTCAAGGGCATATACCATAACTCGGTCATACACATGTGCGTTGATGCTCTGACCTTCTAGTGCTCTGCTAACTATCCAACCTTCTATACTTAGCCATATTCTGATCTTATGATAATGTGCACTGACTCCAAAAATCTATATGAATTTTTTGCCATAATGACAACACTATATCTAGTCATATACAATAGTATATTCAACTTTCCAACAATCTCACCCTTTTTCATTAATGACAACAAAGAAATATGGTGAAGTTACTAACTATACCCTTATACAAAATTCTTTAACTTATATTCTAACTCATATCTCCCTTATATATCTTATACTCTACTTCTTCTTTAAATCATATATAATACTCCATATTCTACATAAAATACTCCCCCTTTGACATTAATGAAAAAGGGGCTCAAAAAAGTATATCTACAAGTACTTACAAAGAAAGTACATCTGGATAAGCAATCTACAAGTTCTGGATCTCTTGTTTCCAAAATGCTATCAGTGCATTGACAATTTATAGATGGGCACATAAGGCACATGTTAGCTTCTCCATCTTTTCCAAGTTTGTACTTAGATCTTGATCATATGTCACTATGGTGGCATCGATCTCCTTGATGTTATGATTAAGTACATCCAGAGAGGGTGCAAGAGCATTCCAAAGTTGTGTTTGCCTTACCCTTATCTTAGACATCTCTTTCTCAGCCTTTTCTATTTTGTCTATTTGTCCCTGGTATACATTGTTAAACATGTTCACATTTATAGTGGGATCCTCTACTAAATTCCTTACTTTCTCTATCATTGCCTCTACCTCCAATATTTTCTTATAGAGATCTATAGTTAGTTTATCTTGGTTCATGTAGTTTGCAATAATCTTCCTTCCCTTAGCTGCAAACTCCTTCAAGGATGCTTGACCAACCTTTAATGAACTAAGGTCAAGTGCCAAGTTTCAAACTAATTCACTCAATCTCTTCTTCATATATTTCTCTTCTGTAACTTGGGGTTCAGATTCTTCCAAGCTAGAAAGTTTTTCTTTGAAGTTTTTCAATATGGTACTGACATCATCAACTAAATGAAACTTCGACACTTTCTTATTTGAAGATAGCAAGCTGTTTAGAATGTTGACTGATTCAACAAATAGAGGGTTCCTCATTACTTGCTTCTCTTTTTCTTTCTCCATAGCAAGGACACTGATCTTAATTAGGTCTTCTTCTTCCCAAGAGTCGAAGCTTGTGGTGTTTGGTGTCAAACTTGACAACAATGATACTGATGGTTTTGGGGTAAGGAGTAAACTTTGATTAACATCCATTACCTTAGTCTTTGTAATCACATGTTCATCTTTCTTTTTTGTATCCTCTTCCTCTTTTTCTTCTTTTCCTATTATATCTTCTATTAACACTTCTTCTTGTATCTTAGGTGAATTATCACCGCATAGATTTTCAGCCTCATGTGTTCTTACAAAGGCTTACTCAAATTTATCCAAGTCTTTATCTGTGGCCACCATTGCTATATCTACATTGTCAATAAAGATTGTGCTATCTTTTTGTGTCTCAATCATGTGCGTAAACTTTATTGCCTATGTAGGTGTCACCACTATAGGCAATGAATCTTAAGGACCTTTTACTAGTACATTGGTGACCTCAGCTACTTTGTCTTGCTCACTAGGTGCTTGAGTGATGGGCACAAAAGGAGGTTGCATGTGCTATTCTAAGAACACCTTCTCAAAATCCTTTTCTATTTCCTTTTTTATCAGCTCATAGTCGTTGTTCATAATGTGTAATGTCCTCATTTTTGTCCTTCGGTGTGGCTTCACCAAATTCAACAATAATGTCTTTTCTTCAATTGAACATATTGGAAGATTGTCATCTAGTGTCTTTTCTCTGATTCTAAAATCTTCTTCAATGGCTTGTCTTTTTAAAGTATCCAAAATCTCCCATACTTTATCTAGGATGACTGTCTTCAGTTCAAGAATTGTCTTCTTGAATTTGATCGTGTGTTGGATCAGCATCTCATGAATTTTAAACTAATCAATTTCATGATATTTGTCATAAAACTTGGCTATCTGATCTATTCTTCCTTCTTCTACCACTCTAGTTCTTAACATTTGAAGACTTGGTAGGAATCCTACCTCTAGGGGTGGCTGCACATTCTTCACTCTACTTCTTCTGGCTCTAGCTAAAGGGTGGCTAGTGATAGTTTGTTTTCTCCTCTTAGGCATCTTAGGTGATGAATCTGTGGACTCCACATCAACTATATCAGTGGGTGTAGGACTGATAACATCTGTTTTACCCTGTTTAGCCTTTGGATCATCAATCTTCTCAATCTTGACTTTCTTCATTTTAGGATCATTAGTTTTAGCTTCCACTATGGATGCGCTCTCAATCTCCAATCCTATCTTTTCTTCTCTTTCTTTGTCTAGGTCTTCTTGTGTTACTCCATGAATTTTGAGTATCTCAGATGTAATCTTAGAGGCTTTCCTCTTTGTTCCTGCACTATTTAGAACTGCATCAACTTCCCTTGTCTTTTCTTCATGAGTTCCCCATCTAGGTTCATTAGGGTCCTTAGGTGATGATAGTAATACTTTTGCATATGCTTCCAAGATTGGTTCTTCTACGTCATGACCAAGTGGATGGATCCACTTTGTTCTAGGCTCAACTACTTCCATACATGTTATGTCAGCTTCTAGCATAAAGCAAATGTTGTCCTTGTATTTCTCAACAATACTTTATGGTATCTTGTGTTAGAATAATTGAGAGGGGGGTGAATTAGTTATCCATAGTCCCAAATAAAACATGTATATCCAAAATCAATTTACAAAATTTTTTGCAGCTCGGTAATATAAAATAGTAAACTGTCTATGATTTTACCGATTACTAGTTAATAACTTATAGTGATTACTGATCAAATCCAATATGCAATATGTAATGTATGACAATCAAACAATCACCACAATGAACACATAACACAAGATATTTAACGTGGAAACCCTGTTAAGGGAAAAACCACCTGGGATTGGCAACCCAAAATTGTTCTCTATTCTAAAGTGAGGTTGGTGATGACCCAATCCTATTAAAGGTTACAAAACACACTGCAAGGTGTGACCTTGTTTGAGGATTTAACACTAACCATTATCATCCAACCAGCATTCACTATGGGGTTGATAGGATAATAAATGTACACTCTATGAATGACATTACAAGACTTTCAAGTCCACTCAGTTAAGAGATTTATCTAATTACAATGGTTAAACTATAATAGTAGGTGATTTGATTATAATACAACTTCTATTGCAGATGTTTAGATCTATATTATGCTCATTCAAATCCTCTGATCAATATATCAATTCTATTTCAACAATAATCAATGACTTACTGTCTCTTGGTTATAGCTTTCTAACGCTCAATAATCTCTGCAGTTCAGTTCTCCTTAACCAGTCTAATCAGGGATGCATGAAGCTTGTTGATGTGATAATTCTATAGTCTCCTTCTTCCAGCATAAGTTTCATAATGAAAACCTAGTCTCTTAAATAGACATGTAAACCATTTTCTTCTCATCCATCAGATTTTGTCTCTTTTACCCTAATTTTCATGTGCATGCAAATTTGGCTAATATGTATCCCAAGATCTTTGTTTTTACCTTACCAAGCATTCCTAAAAATTTCATGGCTCTATGTTTTGTCTTCCGGCCTATGCAATTTGTTCTATTCCCTGGTTTGTAGTTCAAAAAATTTAAAAAAGTAGCTGTTATACCCAAAGAACCCTAAGAAGCCCTAGCCTTCATTCTATTTCATCATTACCTTTATTGGCCACTTAAGTCCCTCAATACCCATGTGCACTAAATTCTTATTGGTCGATCACCTATTATCTTATTTCCCCGGTGGTTACCTTTTCTATTCAATGATTCAGTGACTACAGTGATTCTCTCAGTCGCTTAATGTTTCACGGTGACCACATAACAGCTAGCGACTCAGTGAGCGGTTAACATTTCTTTGGTCATGTAATCGCTAAGTTCTATGGTGGTCTTTTTATGTGGGCTCCTAGTTAGGAAGATCAATGGTTATTGTGAGTTCACGAAGGGTTTTTCTGACACGTGATCTTGCGATAGCCATCGATCTTCCCTTTTACTCAGTGCTTCAAATGATAAGTGGGTCCATTGCCATGTTGTCCTATGTGGAGGTTTTTTATTGGCTGGAGGTAATGAAGTGGAACTTTGTCAGCGGGCCCAGTGAACTATCAAGCTTTTAATCTAATAGCTGGTGTGTATTCTCATGAGGTTTTTCTGACACATGAGATCATGCGCTGATCGTCGATTTCACTTTGTTGTCAGAACCTTATGGGTGGGTCCTCGTATTCTGATGTGCTCGTCTTCTATTGGTCCACATAGCACTGATGAGGATTTTTCAGAGGATCTGATGTGTCATGGGGTCCCAGTTCTAAAAGGATCAGTGGCTAGTGCATGATCTGAAGGAATATTTAGTGGCCATGAGATCATGTGCCTGCTATTAGATCAGAATCTTGTCTTTAGTGGGACCGATGTCAGAGAGCCTCACCGAGGTGTTGCTGATAAGGTAGTTGAAACAAATGAAAGGTTGACAAGTGGCAAGTCTAGGCCCAGGGTTAGTGAAGTATTCCATGAATCAGTGACTAAAGGGTTATCTCATGTTCACCAGACTTAACCAGGGTCAGCTAAAGTATTAAACGATTCTGTGACTGAAGGAAAATTGGAACCCGAGGTAAATGCCGAGTTAGTTTTGTAGTCAAGTGCTGAGCCCAGGTAAAAAGAGGGATATGATAGTTGCATTTTAAAGAGATATTGAGTTTCAAATGCCGACCATTGATAAGGATTTTTAGCGCCACCTGTGACCATTTTATCATTTTTTAAATTCAAATATCTCAAAATATTAGATTTCAACAGTTATGGCGAGACCGAGTTGTAGGTAGGTAGATGGATCATGGCGACTAGATTTTAGCAGGTATAAACATGAAATGGACATGCAAACATAGATATCTAATCAGCTAGGATATTTTCATGTGCATTTATGGCCAAGTTGGATAGAATTAGGGTTTGATTATTATATGAAAAATTGTGTAACCCTAATTAGATATTTTTCTCCTACCTACATGCATTAGAGGAAATGTATATAATGTTTTTTTAGAGAGCTTTAGAGCTCAGTTGACTTTTTGTAAAAGAAGAGTTGGACAATTGTAAAGAGAAAAATATATCTTTTCTTAGAAATCTATCTATGGCATTCTTCTTGCCCTCTAGTTTTCTATAGTTGTAAATTCCCACTGATTGTTTAGATATTGTAAGTTATTTTGTGACATTTCTCATGTCTCTATGCCTTCTTGTGTGAGTTATCTCTTAATGAATTTAGTATTTACATGCTTCTCAATGATATCTTAGGGTTCTTGATCCCACTTTCTTTCTACAATTTTTTGTATCATTGTGGATGATTTGATATGAATGCTTTTTTGGGTATACTTCAACCCCTTAACTATCTTGTCTCATTCCTATACCAAGTTGTAGAGGTGAATGTTTGTTTGCAGGTCATAGATTGTTGTCTAATCCTAAGAGTGTTATTGTTTGTGAAATAATCTCTCTCTTTCCCTAAATACCATCTTTTATTTGTAGACCCTTCTATGAAATACTTATGCAAGCCTATTCAGTGAGTTGTGATCTCCTAGACCTAAGTTTGTGCATTGAATTCATCTTTTATACTGTAATTCATACCTTCATTTCGGTGCATCACCTAGTAGGTAGTTCACTTTAAGTTATTTCCCTTTCAAGCATTCCTTCTATCCCTTTCCCTCAAAAGATTTACTTTTCATGTCAAGAAGAAAATTAAGGTGATTATCTAAGAGGAACAAGCCTAGAACCTGGAGGTCTCATCTCAGTTAGCATAGGTCTCACAACCTGGAGATAATTCCCATATTTAACTAGGTTATCAAGACTACAAGAGCTTGAAACAAGGGTGCAAACTTAGTGTATAACAGTCTCTTATTCTTCTTCATCCATTTTTCCACTTAAACCTTCCTCGGTTGATATTTCAATAACACGTTTTGTTTCCATCCTTTAGATCTTCCTTGAATTTTGTTAGCCATAGATCTTCGTAACAAACTTTATCTCTTATCCCAAAATCATGACACTTTACAGCTCATCAACTTCTGTCAAGTAAACTAATCATTTAGTTCCTTTCTTCTATTCGGTTAACAAAGAAATGCATCGGTGAACACAAGCTCAGTTTATACTATGCATGTCGGTATACACTACACTACTCAGTATATACTAGAATGCTTCATTAACTAAACACACTGCTTTGTAACAATTTGCTTCCATCTTCATAAAAGATTAATGTGACATAATCAAGTCAATAATATGAAGTCATAGACTCATCAATAAGTTACCAAAAGTATTCCTTATCCTCATTTGTCCTTTCCATCTTCCTCAATGTAGATAACTCGGTTCTTCATCTTTCTCTTCTCTTCTACAGATTTGTTAGATGTTTGCAACTCCATGATAAGTAATGTCAAAACTAGTTGACATCAATGACAACATAAAACTAATTTAATTATCTTACATAACACTTCAGTGTTCGGTGATCTCTAATCACTTTTAGTTCTTCGATGAAGTCCTCAATCAGTTGTAGTTCATTAATCTCTCCCTTTGGTATTGATGGCAACTCAAGTAATATCAAGTATACCATACACACATGAAACATGTATTCTAAAAATTTGCAAAAAAATTCTATAACTCATTACAAGCTCTCCCTAGCTTAATATGTTTAATCACTACATTACTTAACAACATTTCAAGTGCAGATTATCTTTTGCAGATATGAT
This sequence comes from Chamaecyparis obtusa, assembly GCA_027943335.1. Lineage (NCBI taxonomy): Eukaryota > Viridiplantae > Streptophyta > Pinopsida > Cupressales > Cupressaceae > Chamaecyparis > Chamaecyparis obtusa. The sequence continues at coordinate 112,145 of BSBK01004922.1, read as the reverse complement.
CTTTGCAGCTCTCAGATTCCTTCTTCTATTCTCAGTAACTGATCTTCAATGCTCTCCCTTACATTCAGATCTCTCTCCTGTAGATAGATGTGTATCTCTCCCTTTGTCTCTATTTCATATTGAGATCTCTCTCCCTTTGACAACAATGCCAAAGAAACACATAAACATACAGCTCTATAGTAGCCATGTAACTCTTTGTTGTCTAGTGCATTCTCTATATCTCTATATACTATTATGCAAATCTTTTCCAGTTCTTCAAACTTTCCACAAGCTTAGACAGAAATCCAAAGTTTTAACAATGCTACATCAACATGTATGATCTTCCGATAAGATTAGGTTGATTCAACCTCTAGATCACATTAGTGACTAGTAGATAGGGGATAGACCCCAAGTCTACTCCTCAAGTATTCAAATGTATCCTTCAGTAGAGGCTTTGTAAATATGTCTGCAAGTTGTTCTTTAGATGTAACAAATTCTAGATTTACTTTCTTGTCCTGTACTTGTTCTCTTAAGTAGTGATACTTAATAGATATGTGCTTTATTTTTTAGTGCATCACTGGATTCTTTGAAATGTTTATTGCACTAGTGTTGTCACAATATATAATCATCAGCTCAGTGATTACCTCATTCATACCTTCCAACACTTGCTTGATATATGCAATATTTGAATAGTTTGTAGCAGCAACAGCATACACTACTTCGACTATAGACTGGGAAATACAAAACTATTTCTTACTTGTCCATGTAACAAGTCTTTCACCAAAGAAAAATTCTCCTCCGGTGGTGCTTTTTCTATCATCCACATTTCTAGCCCAATCAGTGTCGATATAGACGCTGAGTTCAAACTTACCTTCCTTAGGATACCATAATCCATAGTCCTCTATTTTCTTCAAGTATCTTAAGATTCTCTTTGTAGAAACCATGTGTGACTCCCTAGGATTTGCAAAAAATCTTGCAACAATCCCCACAACATGTGCAATGTCTAGTCTACTATGCACTACATACATTAATTTACCAATCATAGATTAGTACAATGTTTGGTTTACTTCTGTAGTTTCATCCTTTTTTGTCAATTTACAACTTGTGACCATCAGTGTTTCAACTAGTTTAGCATCTTCCATGCCAAATGTTCTCAGTACTTCCTTGATATATATTTGGATTGTGTGATGAATATACCATCATTCTATTGAATAACTTGTAGTCCTAGAAATAACTTAATCTCTCCAAACATAGATATTTCAAATTATTTTCTCATTTCATTAGAAAATGATTTACAAATGTGATCTTGTCCTCCAAATATTATGTCATCCACAAATATTTCACCAATCAAGATAGTATCATCTGAATCTCCTTTCATATACAGATTGCTATTCTCACTATTTCTAAAAAATCCAATACTCAACAAATAATTATGCAGCCTTTCATACCAGGCTCTCGGTGCTTGCTTCAAACCATATAAAAATTTATGTAATCTACATACCATATCTTTCTTATCTGGATCAACGAACCCTTCTGGTTGTTCTATGTAGACTTCTTCAAGTATCCCATTTAGAAAAGCTGATTTTAGATCCATTTGGTAAACTTTGAACTTCTTGTGTGCAACATATGCAAGTAACATTCTAACTCCTTCTAATCTAGCAATAGATGCAAAAGTTTCACCATAATCTATGCCTTCCTCCTGTGCATATCCATTGCATACTAATCTAGCTTATTCCTGAATATCCATTTAGTACCGATAACATTCTTATCTTTAGGTCTGGGTACTAAAGTCTGTGTCTTATTTTTCTCTATCTGTTCTATTTCCTCTTTCATTGCATTAACCCATTCATCATTTTCCAATGCAACTTTAACATTCTTTAGTTCATATTCACAAACTAAACATGTACCTTGTCTTGTCTTACTCCTTGTTTGCATGCATGCTTGCTTGTCTCCAATTATTTGGTTCTCAAGATGATGTCTTTTGACAAATCTTGCTAGTACATGATCTCTTCTCTATTTTTCATCCTATGTAGGTTCATTTTTTTTCTTGGTAGGTCCTTCCTGCTCCTCAGTTTCTATTTCCTATTCCTTGGTATGGTTTTTCTACTATTCGATTGTCACACTTTGCGGCTTCGGTAGAAAATTTGGTTGTTCGATGTAAGTGAATCTACCATAGTCTTCCAATTCCTTTCTACTTTCTTCTACATTCTTATCATCAAACTCATCAACCCTTACATTAGTACTTTCAATCATTTTATTAGTAACTCTATTTACACACTTGTATGCTTTTCTTTTAGTGGAATATCCAAGAAATATCCCTTCACCACATTTTGAGTCAAACTTTCCATTTCTTTCATCTTTCAGAACAAAGCATTTACTTCCAAAAATTCTTAAGTAACTTATAGTGGGTTTGTGTCCAAACCATAACTCATAGGGTGTTTTTTTAGTGTCCTTCAATTGTACTCATTTTAGAACATAAATAGTTGTGCTAACTACCTCTCTCCAGTATGTCTGAGCTACATTCCTCTCTATCATTAATGCCATTACATAGTCAACAATTGACCTATTCCTCCTTTCAGCAATGCCATTCTGCTGAGGTGTCCTCAATGCAGAGACCTATCTTTTAATACCATGCTCATTACAAAAGTTAGTAAATTCATCAGAAAAAAATTCACCTCCTTGGTCAGATCTTAATCATTTCAACTCTTTACCAGTCTCTTTCTCTACTTTAGCTTTATACCACTTGAACATCTTGAATGCCTCAGATTTTTCTTTTAGAAACATGACAGTCATTAATCTTGTATAATCATCAACAAAAAGAATAAAATATTTGTCTCCATATTAACTCTGAGTTTTCATAGGACCACATAGGTCGGTATGAATTACTCAAGTATCTTCTTTGTTGAATAATCTTTTCTTTTGAAACTAGATTTGGTCATTTTACCTTTCTGACATTCATTAAACATAACATGATCAGGCTTTGATAAGTTAAGAAAACCTCTAACTCTTTTCTTTTTACTGATCTTAATCATGTTATCAAAATTCACATGAAATAACCTTTTATGCCACAACCAAGCATCTTCATTTTTCATCATCAAGCAAGAAAACTCATCATTATTAAGATAAAATAGATTACCTTTCAATTGTGCTCCAGTTCCAACTAGTCTTCCTCCATCATCAAATATTTTTACTTTCTTGCTCTCAAAAGCAACTCGGTGACATGAATTGTTCAATTGTGCCACACTTAAAAATTATAGTTTAGGACCCTTCTACCCAATAAGCATTTTCACATTTTATTCTATCATTTATCATCAGGGATCCTTTTCTTCTTACCATACAAGGTGTATCATGACCCATTTTCATAGATCCTCCATTGTATTGCTCAAGATGATTAAATTTATCTTCATCACCAGTCATGTGATGTGTACAACCACTATCTATGATCCATGTATCATTTTTATTAACTTTAGAAATTAATGTTGTTTCTACATACTTCTCTTCTTCTTCTAAATCATCCTTCATAGAAACAAATACAACTTGTACATCATCATCTGAATCAGTGTTAGTATCATTTGCTTCAACAATGTAACAAACCTTCTTACCTTTATCATTATTGTCTCAGTTGTCTCTATTGTATTTTTGGTAGCTTATATTGTTTCTTCTCCCATAGCTTCCTTCACTAGATCAATCTTTGTTTCTATCCTCTTCCTTCTTGTTTGGACATCTAGCAGCAATGTGACCAACTTCTTTACAATTAAAACATGCTAAAGGTAAATTTCCCTTATATCTACCTTTACCTTTAGGTAACCTTCTAGGCATAAGAGCTTCAAGTTCATCAAGCTTACTGTCAGTATTGCTATTATCATCATCATGTTTACTAATAGACTTACAAATCTCTAGAGAAGTCATGAAAGTAGACTCAATAGTCGGTACAGCACTATTATCATAATTTTTAAGCTCAAATGTTGTCAATTTACCAATCAAATTGTCAAGAGTGAGAGTATTACCATGTGAAAATATCATTTCATGGATTGTAGATATTCTGATTGAATAAACCAGTAATAAGGTTCTAAGAATTTTACTTATCACAGTGTCCTCATCAATAACACCATCAGATCCTCTTATAGCATTAACAACTTCCTTTATTCGATTTGTGTAGTGCACTATATTTTCACCTTCCTTCATCTTCATGTCATCGAATCTTCCTCTTAAGCTTTTAGCTTTGGCTCTTTTTACATTTACATCACCACTATAAACTTGAGCAAGTTTATCCCACATATCTTTAGCAGTAGTACAGTCATTGATATCTTCAAATTCGGCATCTGTCAGACCAACAACAATCTCCATCATAGTGACATTATGTTCATGTCTGTCTCTTAATTGATCAAGGGTCAAAGGTGTAGTATGCAGTGCAATGTAGCCATTCTCCATTAAAGTGAGGGAAGAATTCCCAATTCCAGATATGTGCAGCTTCATCCCGCTTTTCCATATTGTGAAGTTATCCTTATTTATCTTTGGCACTTCCCTCTTATACATTTTGAGATCTTTATGAATGAAGTCCTTGAAACTCTATTCCAAGCAACCAACACTCTGATACCAATTGTTAGAATAACTGAGAGGGGGGTGAATCAGTTATCCATAGTCCCAAATACAAAATGTATATCCAAAAACAATTTACACAAACTTTTGCAGCTCGGTAACATAAAATAGTAAATTGTTTGTGCTTTTATCTATTACTAGTTAATAACTTATAGTGATTGTCGATCAAATCCAATATGCAATATGTAAAGTATGACAATAAAAAAATCACCACAATGAACACATAACACAAGAGATTTAACTTGGAAACCCTGTTAAGGGAAAAACCACCTGGGACTGGGAACCCAAAATTATTCACTCTTCTAAAGTGAGGTCGGTGAAGACCCAACCCTGTTAAAGGTTACAAAATACATTACAAGGTGTGACCTTGTTAGATGATTTAACACTAACCATTATCATCCAACCAACATTCACTATGAGGTTGATAGGATAATAAATGTACACTCTATGAATGACATTACAAGACTTTCAAGTCCACTCAGTTAAGAGATTTATTTGATTACAATGGTTAAACTATAAAAGTATGTGATCTGATTATAATACAACTTATATTGCAGATGTTCAGATCTATATTATTCTCATTCAAATCCTCTGATCAATATATCAATTCTATTTCAACAATAATTAATGACTTACTATCTCTCGGTTATAGCTTTATGACACTTGGTAATCTCTATAGTTTAGTTCTTCTTAACTAGTTTGATTAGGCATGCATGAAGCTTGTTCATGTGATAATTCTGTAGTCTCCTTCTTCTGTCATAAGTTTCATAATGAAACCATAGTCTCTTAAATAGACATGTAAACCATTTTCTTCTCATCCATCAAGTTTTTCCACTTATTCTCCTTCGTCCATTTTGCCGCTTAAACCTTTCTTGGCTAATGTGTCAGTAACACATTTTGTTTCCATCCTTTAGATCTTCCTTGAATTTTGTTAGCCATAGATCTTTGTAACAAACTTTATCTCTTATCTCAGAATCATGAGTCTTTACAGCTCATCAACTTCTGTCGGCTAAACTAATCATTTAGTTCCTTTATTCTATTTGGTTAACAAAGAAATGCATTGGTGAACACAAGCTCAGTTTATACTGTGCACATTGGTATACACTACACTACTTGATGTATACTAGAATGCTTCATTAACCAACCACACTACTTTGTAACAAATTGCTTCCAACTTCATAACAGATTAATGTAACATAATCAAGTCAATAATATGAAGTCATAGACCCATCAATAAGTTACCAAAAGTATTCCTTATCCTCATCTATCCTTTCCATCTTCCTCAATGTAGATAACTTAGTTCTTCATCTTTCTCTTCTCTTCTACAGATGCGTTAGATGTTTGCAACTCCAAGATAAGTATTGTGAAAACTAGTTGACATCAATGACAACATAAAACTAATTTAATTATCTTACATAACACTTCAGTGTTAGTGATCTCTAATCACTTTTAGTTCTTCAATGAAGTCCTCAATCAGTTATAGTTCATCAATCTCTCCCTTTGGCATTAATGGAAACTCAAGCAATATGAAGTATACCATACACACACCAAACATGCATTCTACAACTCTTTAAACAAATGTTGTAACCTGGTAAAAGCTCTCCCTAGCTTAATATGTTTAATCACTACGTTACTTAACAAAATTTCAAGTGTAGACTATCTTCTATAGATATGATCTTTGCAGCTCTCAGATTCCTTCTTCTATTCTCAGTAACTAATCTTCAATGCTCTCCCTTACATTCAGATCTCTCTCCTGTAGATAGATGTGTATCTCTCCCTTTGTCTCTATTTCATATTGAGATCTCTCTCCCTTTGACAACAATTCCAAAGAAACACATAAACATATAGCTCTATAGTAGCCATGTAACTCTCTATTGTCCTGTGCATTCTTTGTATCTATGTATACTATTATGCAAATCTTTTCCACATCTTCAAACTTTTCACAACCTTAGACAGAAATCCAAATTTTGAACAATACTGCATCAACTTCTGATAAGATTAGGTTGATGCAATCTCTATATCACATTAGTGGCTAGTAGACAGGGGACAAACCTCAAGTCTAGTCCTCAAGTATTCAAATGTATCCTTTGGTAGAAGCTTTGTAAATATGTCTGCAAGTTGTTCTTTAGATGTAACAAATTCTAGCTTTACTTGCTTCTTTTGTACTTGTTCTCTTATGTAGTGATACTTAATAGATATGTGCTTTGTTTTTGAGTGCATCACTGGATTCTTTGATCCTAAGATCCTTTTCAAACTTGTAACAAATCTCTAGATTCTAAGATCTTCAACACCAAGAACAACACCTACCAACTCCTGGTCTACTAGTCCCAATAGGCTAATTGACTCAGTTGATTAAAGAAGACTTTACCAATTGGTTGTTCAAGGTTAACTTTCAACTAAAATGGTGTTGGGAATCCCAAAGAGACAACAATCTATCTTTAGATTGCTTTTATCCACCCCCAGAGTGCTTCTATCACTTCACTTCTTCATTTCTTGAACCAAGCACATAGAGATGCTTGGTTTAGAATCTACAAATAGACTTCTCCAACCAATCCCCCTTCTTTTGTGCTTTTGGGGAATTAAATTAAATTTCCCCTACTTGCATTTCCCAACTTTGTATAGAAATTACATGAAGGAAATACAAGTTACGACATCTTCGGTCAAAACCTTGGTTCGGGATGGTTTCCTGAAAATCCAGAGAAATTGATTCTTCTAACTTTTGACTCTGATCTTCAAATGGATTCAAATTAAATTCATCAGAGTCCTAGTTCATAGCATGTATTGAATTGATCAAATTTCTCCTTTTTATTTCCTTACAAAACTATACACGCAATGTTTCAATCCAAAATTTAGAGAAAATAGGGATCTTTTATTGATTGAATGCAAACATTACATAGATTTTCCTTACTGTTCAACATCTGTTGTCTTACACCCACCTGAAAGGGCTATATATGAAGACTTTCCTAAATGGATCCAATAATTTTTCAATGGTTGTGACTGTTGGGTGGTTGTTTCACAGGTCGGTAGCAACTTTTCAAAGAAGTTGCTGACAACATTTCTTGTATTTTGCAACTTTTGCAAAATATTACATTCTTGTTCCTAAAGAGCCTCTAGGCCTAAGCCTTGGATCCTAGTGATCCTAAACATTATTGAAATAACTTAAAAAGACACCTAGGAAACCTAACATCCTAAATGTGCCTTTGGACCATAGTAAAAAACCCCATGGTTTATAACCACACCGAGGGTGACTAGGTCTTACAAATTGGCTTATTAAAACTTAACCTATTAGTCTAAAAGTTGTGAGGAGTGGGGAGTGTTCCTTGGGTGCTCCTGCCCCATACTCCCATGTTTTAAAAACTCAAGTCCCACTTGAGAGTAGTTTCTAAAGCAAAGTTCCATGCTTGTTGATACACTCTTCACTCATCCATGTGGCATCAATGTCTAGTAACACCTGCCATTTGACCAAGTAATCTTTGCAGGTCTTCTTTGTTAGGAATAAGGTGTCTCAACCTTGGATAATTCCTATTCTTATTATTTGTTTTGTAAATGTAGTTTTTGCAAATAATGTAATTAAGTGTGAGTGTACATGTCTAGTTGGCATGTTGATGTGTTGGCATCTTGTGCATAAGGAGATCATGACTGAAATGGTCATGACAGATTCCTATGACATGTAAGAACTATTTAAGGAATGTGCTATGACAGGTGTAAGAGCATCTTATGACTTGGGCCTATTTGGGCGCCCAAGAAAAAGTGGTTGGTGTGTGTAAGAGAATATGCAAAAATAGGTTGGTATGACAGATTCTCTTAGACTTCTCTTGTGACCATTATTTTTTGGCGGATTCTATGAGAAGCTGTCATAGTCTATTCTAGGGATGGATGCCTATTCTTGGGATTGCATGTAACAACTATGTACATGTGGCTTTGTGCATGGGTCTTGGTGGTTGTGCCTATTTTTGGGTACAAAGGAGTCTATATATATGATGCTGATCCTATGGGAGAGATATAACAAAATTTAAGTCTTGTTGGCTTTGTCTCTCATTTCCTGAAAGAACTTGCATTGCAAGTGTATTGTAATCTTTGTGTTGAAGATAATACATTGTGCAGGTTTTGGAGTGCTGGGGTTTTTAACGAAAAGGTTTTCCCCAGGGTATATCATTGTGTCATTCTCTATTTTTCTGTATGCATGGTATGTGGTTGCAATATCTTTGTTAAAGTAGTTAACGAATCTGAAATTGTAAGGATTTATAAGAATGTGCACAATACTCTGCTATAGAGATTAGCATGGGAAGCTATTTTCACACTTGAGTTTCCTTACAAATGGTATCAGAGCTTGATCAACTTTTGATCCCAGTTGTTGGGTAGGGTTTTTTGAGTTGATCTCAAGTTTGAGTGGGAGTTTTTTGCAGAGCATTCTGAATCTTCTTTGGAGATTGAGATGGCAAGTTCATCATATGGAAGAATGGAGGTGGAGAAATTTAATGGCACTAATTTCAAGTTGTGGAAACTCAAGATGGAAGACATGTTGGAAGATCGTGACCTATGGGAAGTGACTTCAAGTGCTACGAGACCAGTAACTATAGCTCAAGTAGATTGGGATATCAAAGACCGTAAAGCTAAGGGTCTCATAAGACTCTATTTAAATGATGCAGTCCTTCTGAATGTTCTAGATGAGAAAACCACAAATAGTTTGTGGGAAAGACTTGCGGCCGTGTATCAGGCCAAATCTCTGGTAAACAAGTTGTTCCTAAGGAAGAAGTTGTACTCTCTGTGAATGGAGGAAGGTGGATCCTTAACGGATCATTTAAATGCATTTAATCTACTAGCTGCACAATTGACATCAGCTGGTGTCAAGTTAGAGGAGGAGGATCGTTGCTACACACTTTTGTGTTCTTTACCAGATTCATGGGACCATCTTGTGATGGCTCTCGGAAGCACTTTAGTCACCTTCAAAATGGATGATGTGGTGTCTTCACTCCTATCAGAGAAGATGCAGAGAAAGGCTTCCATGTTAGAAAAAGAAGCCCTTGCTGTTCGTGGGAGATCCACTGAAAGAGGGAAGAAAAATGACAATAAGTTTGACAATAAGGGTAGATCCAAATCCTGTGGGAAGTCAAAGACTTCCAATAAGTCCAAGAAAAAATGTTGGAATTGTGATAAATCTGGGCACTTCTATAAATACTACAAAGAGTCGAAGAAGAAGAAGAAAGGTTCAGATTTAGCTTCAGAAAGATCTCAAGAAGATGGCGATGCATTCATCGCAGCTTTGGCAGCCCATGTATCTAATGATGTGTGGTTGGTTGACTCGGGTGCATCTTTTCACATGACCTCTCATCGAAACTGGTTCTCAAAATATGAAGAGTTTGATGGTGGAAAGGTGTACTTGGGTGATGATTCTCACCTAAAGGTAGTTGGACGCAGAAGGGTCACTATCAAATTTTCTGATGGATGAGTAAAGGGAATCAACGGAGTTATGCACATTCTGGGTTTGGCATGAAACCTATTATTTGTAAGTATGCTGAATGATGTAGGTGTGCAAGTTGTTTTTTTGAAAGAAGGATGCAAGATGATGAGAGGATCGATAGTGCTTGCAAGGGGTACTAGGAGAGGTACCTTATTTCAGCTAGATGCATGTATTCCTCTATGTAATAGTTCTTCATCCTCACCATCTGAACAAGCAGTGAAGAAGTCTGTGGCTATTGGTTCTGATGGTAGTGCAAATACTTTGGAAGCTAAGCTTCCTGCAGAAAAGACAATGTTGTGGCATATGAGATTTGGCCACATTGGTGAAAAGGGTCTCAGAACCCTGAAAAATAAAAATCTCGTTGAGGGGTTAAATGATTGCAATCTCGAGTCCGACTTCTGCAAACACTGTGTCTATGGTAAACAATATCATGTTAAGTTTTACTCTAGTTCTCACAAATCTTCTGATGTTTTGGATCTTATTCATTCTGATGTATTTGGTCCTGTAAAAGTTCCTTCAATCTCCAAGTCTGTATTTTTTGTACCTTTCATAGATGATTACAGTAGAAGGACATGGATTTATTTCCTTAAAATTAAGACACAAGTCTTTAGTCGGTTCAAGGAATTTAAAGCTCTTGTAGAGAAGCAGACTAGTAAGAAGATTAAGTGTGTGAGAACTGACAATGGTGGTGAGTTTTGCTTAGCAGAGTTTGAACAGTTCTGTAAAGAACAAGGTATCGAGAGGCATAAGACAACTCCTTATACCCCACAGAAAAATGGAGTTGCAGAGAGAATGAACAGGACACTGATGGAGAAGGCTAGGAGTATGCTTAGTGGAGCTAGTTTAGAACAAAGGTTTTGGGCTGAAGTTGTGGCCACTACTTGCTATTTGGTTAATAGATCTCCTACATCAGCCCTTGTTGGTAAGACACCCATGGAGGTGTGGTCTAGTAAGAAGCCTTCAATTAGACATCTTCATGTTTTTGGTTGTGAAGCTTATGCACATGTTCCAAAGGAGAAAAGATCTAAGTTGGAAAACAAAGCTGTTAAATGTATTTTCATCGGATACAGTGCTGGTGTGAAAGGATACAAGCTTTGGGATCCCGTGACTAGTAAGGTGTTGTATAGTAGAAATGTTATTTTCAGAGAGCTAACATCTTCTCCTATTGTGCTACAACTAGATGAAAAAGAAAAGGAAAAAGATGTTCTTCAGTTGCCTCCTACCCCTGAGAAGACTGAACAGAGAGACCATGTTGGGCCTAATGATGAGGAGAGCTCTAGCAGCTCTAATAGTTCAGAAGAAGAGGAAGAACAACCTCAATCGTAGCCCTTGAGGAGATCCATGAGAGAAAGAAAGCAACTAGAAAGGTTTGGTTATTCTATGTTAGATTCTAGTTGTGCCTTTTCTTTGATTACTAACACTGATGAGCCTAGATCTATGAAAGAGGCTTTGGGCATGGAAGATGCAGGTTCCTGGATTGAGGCTATGGATGATGAGATGGCTTCATTGGAGAAAAACAAAACTTGGGACCTTGTACCTTTGCCTAAAGGGAGAAAATCTGTTGGCTATAAATGGGTGTTCAAGAAGAAATTCTGTGCAAATGGCAGTGTTGAAAGGTATAAAGCTAGATTGGTTGCAAAGGGGTATTCACAGGTAGAGGGAATAGATTATGGTGAAATATTCTCTCCTATTGCAAAGTTGACATCCATTAGATTTCTATTATCTCTTGCTACATCATATGATTTAGAGATAGAATAGATGGATGTGAAGACAACTTTCCTTCATGGTGATTTGGAGGAAGAGATTTATATGTCACAGCCTGAGCAATACATTGTTAAAGGTAAAGAATCCTTAGTTTGTAGATTAAAGAAATCTCTATATGGTTTGAAGCAATCTTCTAGGATGTGGTACCTTAAGTTTGATTCCTTTGTGTTGTCAATTGGATTTGTAAGATCAAAATCAAATCATTATGTTTATTTCAGAGTTGAAAATGATCATCTTCTTATTGTTGCATTATATGTTGATGATATGTTGTTGTTTGGGAAGGGTAAGGGTATGATTTCTGATTTTAAATCTCAATTGTCAACATAGTTTGAGATGAAAGATCTTGGGGTAGCTAGGTACATCTTGGGTATGGAAATTAGTAGAGATAGGTCTAACAGAAAACTTTGGTTGAGTCAGAGTATGTATGTGAAGTCTGTGTTGGACAGGTTCAGCATGGCAGATTGTAGACCACTATGTGTTCCTATTTCTATGGGAACAAAGTTATCTATAGATGATTGTCCAAAATCTCCTAGTGAGGTGAAGGACATGAGTAGAGTACCTTATGCTAGTCTAGTTGGTAGTCTTATGTATGCTATGGTCTGTACTAGACCAGACATTGCCCAAGTAGTGGAAGTCCTAAGTTGATTTATGGCTAATCCTGGACGGGTACATTGGGATGCAGTTAAGCGAGTATTCAGATATTTGAGGGGTACATCAGATTACTCCATATGTTATCATGGTAACTCTTCTAGATCTCTGCATTTAGTTTGTATTCATGGGTTTGTGGATTTAGATTGGGTAGGTGATATTGACAGCAGGAGATCCACCAGTGCTTATGTGTTCACTATGTTTGGTGGTGCCATCAGTTGGATGAGTAAGCGACAACCTGTGGTTGCTTTGTCCACTACAGAAGCTAAGTACATGGCTACTACTCATGCTTGTAAAGAAGCCATTTGGCTTAGAAGATTGTGTTCTGATGTTGGTGTCGATGCACAACAGATTACTATTTGGTGTGACAGTTAGAGCGCTATTTTCCTTGCAAAGAATCCAACTTTCCATGCCAGAACGAAGCACATTGATGTGCAGTTTCACTTTGTGAGAGATATGGTCGAAGATGGAAAGGTAAATTTGGAGAAGGTAGATACTGTGAAGAATGTTGTAGATGCATTAACGAAACCAGTGGGCACTGAGAAGTTTAGATGGTGTTCGGAGTCTATAGGCCTTTTGGCCTATAGCGGTTAAAGTTCCTGTTATGTTCCTGTTGCTCTTACAAGGTGTTTGACAAGTGGGAGAATGTTAGGAATAAGGTGTCTCAACCTTGGATAATTCCTATTCTTATTATTTGTTTTGTAAATGTATTTTTTGCAAATAATGTAATTAAGTGTGAGTGTACATGTCTAGTTGGCATGTTGATGTGTCACTCCACTTGATGTGTCGGCATCTTGTGTGTAAGGAGATCATGACTGAAATGGTCATGATAGATTCCTATGACGTGTAAGAACTATTTAAGGAATGTGCTATGATAGGTGTAAGAGCATCTTATGACTTGGGCCTATTTGGGCACCCAAGAAGAAGTGGTTGGTGTGTGTAAGAGAATATGCCAAAAATAGGTTGGTATGATAGATTCTCTTACACTTCTCTTATGACCGTTATTTTTGGCAGATTCTATGACAAGCTATTATAGTCTATTCTAGGGATGGATGCCTATTCTTGGGATTACATGTAACAACTATGTACATGTGGCTTTGTGCATGGGTCTTGGTGGTTGTGCCTATTTTTGAGTCCAGAGGAGTCTATATATATGATGCTGCTCCTATGGGAGAGATATAAAAAAATTTAAGTCTTGTTGGCTTTGTCTCTCATTTCTTGAAAGAACTTGCATTGCAAGTGTATTGTAATCTTTGTATTGAAGATAATACATTGTGCAGGTTTTGGAGTGCTGGGGTTTTTTACCGAAAGGTTTTCCCTAGGGTATATCATTGTGTCATTCTCTATTTTTCTGTATGCATGGTATGTGGTTGCAATATCTTTGTTAAAGTAGTTAATGAATTTGAAATTGTAAGGATTTATAAGAATTTGCACAATACTCTCCTATAGAGATTAGCGTAGGAAGCTATTTCTGCACCTGAGTTTCCTTACATTCTTCCTAGTTTTCTTGACAGCTTTAGAGTCCATAATATTTTCCAACTATGAAGGTTGGCTCAGTGGCAAGTCATTTATCTATTCAGCCTATTTATCTTCAGTGCCCTGCAAAGTGTCATTAGATCTTGCATCACCCTTAAAAGTAGTGGGATGACAAATGTTAAAGATAGGAGAAATAGAAATAGTAGGTGGTAAATAAATTTCATAAGCATTATCCTGAAATTTATGATGTATTTGACAAGGAACGATCTTCCTCATATATAATTTGGTATGTCCCCTAGGTAGCCTTGCCTTATTCAGGTATGCCCATACTTGGTGTCCTACTTTGAAAGTAACATGTATCTTCTTCTTATCTGCTTGTTCTTTGTACTTTGCAGTATTCTGAATCAATGTATCTTGGACTTGATCATGAATCTGTTTGATCCATGCTGACAGTTCTTCTCCCTATGCACTGACTTTAAAGTCAGTTGGTAACTCTCTTAGTTCCATAACTCCTCTTGGATGGAGTCCATAATTCACTTGGAATGGTGTCTTCCCTGTTGATTGGTTTACTAAATCATTGAAAGAAAATTCTACTTGAAGAAGGATAGCATCCCAAGTCTATCCATATTGTTTTGTTAGACACCTTAAATGGTTTCCTAATGATCTATTTACAACTTCAATCTACCCATCAGTTTGTGGATGGTATGCATAATTGAATGATAGATTTTTCCCCAACTTTTTCCAAAGGGTTCTCCAAAAGTGCCCTTGGAATTTCACATCTCTGTCGGAGATAATGGATGTTGGTATTCCATGAATTCTGACCACTTCTTTAAAAAATAAGTTAGCAATATGTGAAGCATCATTAGAAACTTTACAAGGAACAAAGTGTGTCATTTTACTAAATCTGTCAACTATAACAAAGATACTATCAAATCCCTGTTTAGTTCTTGGAAGTCCTAAGAAAAAATCCATACTCACACTATCCCATGGTTTTGTTGGAATAGGAAGTGGTTGATAAAGACCCTGATTGGTCCTAACTCCTTTAGCCCTTTGACAAATAGTGCATGATTCAACAAAATTCCTGACATCAGTCGGTAACCGAGGCCAATGATAATTTCTCCTTACAAGTTCAAGTGTCTTATCTATGCCAAAATGACCTCCTAGTGTACGACAATGTTTTTCTCTAATCATATTCTCTCTCATGGAGCATTTCAGAATACAAAGTTGACCTCCTTTGAACAAAAGGCCATTCTACAATAAATATTCAAAATAAGTAGTATTATATGCATCTAATAGAGTAGAGAAAACTTGATAGATACCACTGAAATCTGAATCATCTTTGTATAGGTGTTTGAGGACATCAATCCCTATGCTTTGTACCTACACTTCTTCAACCAAAATTACTCTTCTATTGAGAGCATCTTCTACTTTGTTTGATGTTCCTTTCTTATGTTTTATGGAAAATGTGAATG
Source organism: Chamaecyparis obtusa (assembly GCA_027943335.1). Taxonomy (NCBI): domain Eukaryota; kingdom Viridiplantae; phylum Streptophyta; class Pinopsida; order Cupressales; family Cupressaceae; genus Chamaecyparis; species Chamaecyparis obtusa. Next base: position 96,746 of record BSBK01004922.1, on the reverse strand, counting down.
CTTGGAGTTGTTCAACCCATTTCATATGCCTGTAGCTTAGCTTGTCTTGACTATTCAGAAAACTCAAGGCACGATTATCTATAAAGACAATAAATTCTTTAGGAAGCAAGTAGTGCCTCCATTTCTTGAGGGCTTGAAACATTGCATACAATTCCAATTCATATGTGTTGTATTTCTTCTTTGCTTCATTCAGTTTTTCAGAGAAGAAAGCCACTAGTCTTCCATCCTAACTGAGGACTGTGCCTATGGCTAGATTGCTAGCATCGGTTTCCACTATGAAAAATTTGTCAAAGGTCAGTAGTGCCAAAAAGGGATATTGTGCTACTCTCTCCTTCAAGTATTTTAAGGCTTCATCTACTTGTGTTGTCCACTGGAACTTTGTTTTTCTACCACCATTGATGGTATCAAGTAAAGGTGCACAAATGTGACTAAATTTTTTGATAAATTTCCTATAATAGGTAGCCAATCCATGAAAGGTCCTGACTTCTTCTGGAGTCTTTGGTATGGGCCAATGAATGATAGCCTCTACCTTTTTAGGATCCATTTTCAATGTGCCCTTTGAGATAACAAAACCCCAAAATATCAACTCTGGTTGCATGAATGTACACTTTTCCAAGTTGATAGTCAGTTTCTTCTCATGTAGTCTTTGGAGAACTTGCTCTAGATGTCTCATGTGTTCCTATAGAGTCCCACTAAAGATTAAGATGTCATCTAAATAGACCACCATGAAGTTTCCAATGAAATCTTGCAGCACTTCATTCATTAATCTCATGAAGGTGCTAGGAGCATTGCTAAGGCCAAATGGAATCACAAGCCATTCATACAATCCTTCAATGGTTTTGAATGCAATTTTCCACTCATCACTGGGCCTTATCCTTATCTGATGGTAACTAGATTTAAGGTCAATTTTCTGGAAGTAACATCCTCCTCCAAGTTGGTCTAGAAGATCTTCAATCCTGGGTATAGGGAATCTGTATCTGATTGTAATTTTGTTTATTGCCCTAGAGTCAGTGCATAGTCTCCATTTTCCATCCTTTTTAGGGGCCAAAACACTCAGAACTACAGAAGGGCTAAGACTCTTTTGTATGAGTCCTTTAGTCAACAATTCACTAATTTGTCTGGTGACTTCGACATTCTCATCAGGAGTGAGTTTATAAGCAGCTTTGTTGGGTAGGGAAGCACCTAGAATAAAATCTATTTGATGACAGATGTCCCTCAATGGTGGGAGTTCATCTGGTGTGTCTCCTACAACTATTCCTTTGTACTTCTATAGTAGACTATCTACTTCCTTTGATACTTCATTGTACACTATCTTCTCCTTTGGCTTAAAGACTAGGGCATATCCCACCTCAGAATCTTGAATAGTACTTATCATCTCTTGTTCTCCTGCAAGCATGAATAACTATTATTTTGGTTTTTCTTGTGGAGGATCAAGGAGAGGGAGCAGATTGTATTTGTGACCATTTTGAATAATTTGGTATTTGTTTGTGGCTCCATCATGTTTAGCCTACAAATCATACTACCATGGACATCCTAACAAAAGGTGGCATACATCCATATCTACAACATCACAAAGGACTCTATCCTTATAGTCTTTAGTTGAGAAATCTACTTGAACTTGTTCATTTATGAGGGTATGTTTCCCTTTTGTCAACCAAGATACATGGGATGGGTTTGGGTGGGGTATCTTTTTCAATTTTAATTTATCTACCATTTCTCTAGATACAAGATTTTCAGTAGAACCAGAATCAATTACTAACTTGCATACCTTTCCATGGCTCTTGCAGTTGGTTCTAAAAAGACTTTTCCTTTGGGGAGGTTCCACCGGTACTGGTGCTTGGATGAGAGTCCACTTCATCATGAGGCTTACTAGATCTTCTCCCATATAGTCTCTCACACTGTCAACATCATCTTCTTGTACTAGGTTGGCTCTTCTTTCACCTTGGTTATTCTGCTTGTCTCTATCCGGACACCTATTGGTGTAGTGCCCTGTCTGATTACAGTTATAACATCTAATTTGTCCATTGTTTCTTCCTCCATTTATACCCCTATCATTTCCTCTTCTACCTTGGTATCCACCTCTTGAACTACTTTCTCCTTGGGTGTTCTCCTTATTAGATTCACCTTGTGGTGTATTGTTTTGTCCTCTTCCTCCAAAGTTTCCTTTGCCTCTTTCATTCTTAGCTTTTCCTCTACCACTCTATTCATTACTCCTCCTGAGTTTTTCAAATTTTAATGCTAATTGATAGCATTCAGTCACTATGGTAGGGCTTGTCAAACTAAGTTCATCTTGAACTAAGACCCTTAGGCCTTGCATATACCAAGAAAGCTTTACACATTCTGGTTCAGCAAGCTTGGATTTCATCACCAATCTCTGAAATTATTTGATATAGCTAGAGATGTCCATCTCTTTCTATCTTAGACTCATTCTTCTTTTATGAAGTTGGACTTTGCAATCTTTAGGGACATAAGTTTCCCTAAGCAGGGTCACCATCTTCTTCCAAGTGGTGACTGGATTCTTTCCATTCTTCACCCTATAATCTTGAGTGCAGTTCCACCATGTGAGTGCAGAGCCTTTGAGCTTTGACTTAGCAATATTCACCCTCTGGTTCTCAAGGATGTCTTCACAATCAAAGAAAATATTTAGGGCATCCACCCAATCCATTTCAATGTCTGGGTCCATCTTCCCATTATATGTAGGCAACTCAAGCTTAGCATCCATGGTTCTCCCCTCCATAGATTTTAGAGTCTTCATAACTAGCTTCTAGTCTGTAGGACATTCTTCTTCCTCCTACTCAAGGGGTTCTTCATCACTCCTTACTTTGACATTATCAGAGTTTCCACTAATTCTCTTTTGAAGCTCTTCCCTTAGCATATCCATTTCTTGCCTCATCTACTACATCTCGGTGTCTCTTCGATCATCACATTGTGTCCTTTGCTCTTTTAGGTATCTTACTATCTCTAGATTGGTCATCCTCAATGAAAATCCTCCTTCATCTTCTCCTTCCATGGTGTTGGTATATCTTTACCCTAAGGATCTTAGGTGCTCTGACACCACTTGACACAGAGCTCTCCCCTATCTAGGAAGCTCAGTAAATGGTGAGACCTTTAGTGTCACTTTGAACCCATAGTGGGCTTAGGAGAGTGCTCTACACCTTTACAAGATCCTAAAACAAACATTCTTCCACTATCCTCACTGGAGGATCTAGTGTCTCCAACCAGCTTGTACTCCCTCGATCTCTACTAGTACTCATTTGATACTTGATCAGTGCTCGATGTCTATGTTAACCAAGTGGGCTCGATAGTTTTACTGAGTAGTTTCCTGACGCTCGGTAATGCTTACCACAAAATGCCTTACTGACTTATCTTTCAGATGGGAACCTACATATTTGGTAAGGGGATGGAAAGGTTCCATACACAAACAAAATGTCTACTATGGGAGTGATTCCCACACACACTATAGGATTTGAATAACAATTACAAGAGTTTAAACCTGGTCGGGCTTGTAGCCTTCCGAGAAAGCTTTTAGGGTTCTAGTTCTAGATCCTTTGAAGAAGTCTATGGAAACAAAGTATACTCAGACACCCTTTTCAAACTTGTAACAAATCTCTAGATCCTAAGATCTTCAACACAAAGAACAACACCTACCAACTCTTGGTCTACTAGTCCCAATAGGCTAATTGACTCGATTGATGAAAGAAGACTTTACCAGTTAGTTGGTCAAGGTTAACTATCAACTAAAATGGTGTTGGGAATCCCAAAGAGACAACAATCTATCTTTATATTTCTTTTAACCACCCCCAAAGTGCTTCTGTCACTTCAATTCTTCATTTCTTGAACCAAGCACATAGAGATGCTTGGTCTAGAATCTGCAAATAGACTTCTCCAACCAATCCCCCTTCTTTTGCACTTTTGAGGAATTAAAGTACATTTCCCCTACTTGCATTTCCCAACTTTTCATGGAAATTCCATGAAGGAAATACAAGTTAGGGCATCTTCGGTCAAAACCCTGGTTCAGGAGGGTTTCCTGAGAACCTGGATAAACTGATTCTTCTAATTTTCAACTCTAATATTCAAATGGATTTAAATTAAATGCATCAGAGTGCTAGTTCATAGCATGTATGGGATTGATCAAAGTTCTCCTTCATACTTCTATACAAAATTGTACATGCAATGTTTCAATCCACAATTTAGAGAAAATAGGGATCTTTTATTGATTGAATGTAAACATTACATGGAGTTTCCTTACTATTCAACATCCATTGTCTTCCACCCACCTGAGAGGGCTATATGCGAAAGCTTCCCTGAATAGATCCAAATTTTTTTCAAAGGTTGTGATCGTTGGGCGGTTGTTTCATAGGTTGGTAGCAACTTTTCAAAGAAGTTGTCGACAACATTTCTCGTATTTTGCAACTTTTGCAAAATATTACATTCTTGCTCCTAAAGAGCCTCTAGGCCTAAGCCTTGGATCCTAGTGATCCTAAACATTATTGACATAACTTAAAAAGACACCTAGGAAACCTAACATCCTAAATGTGTCTTTGGACCATAGTAAAAAACCCATGGTTTATAACCACACCGAGGGTTACTAGGTCTTACAAGTTGGCTTATTAAAAGTTAACCTATCATGGACTCAAGGTGTGACCTTATCCTATCAAGTCCAACTAGTTCCTTCTTATAGTACATATATGCATGAATGTTTTCAACATGCATTACACCCATAGGGGTTCTTGAAAATGCACCTTCTAGGTTATCTAGGGTTGAATTAAAGGGGTGTCTCTTAAAAATGTATCTCTTTCTCTCAGACACATCAAAGACAACTAGTGTAGCCATAACCTACTTGGTTAATGCTTCAAACTAGTTTTCAAAGATTTCTAAATCGTCGCATCAGACTAGGGCCTCATAGGTGATCAATCACACTTCTTTGCTCGTAAATCAAGCTCCAACACTTCACAATTCAACTGCTAGGGCTTCTATGGTTTCTAATCTCTCAAACTTGAATGCAATGAGTGATCTACAAGTTTCTGTAGACTATAAAGTAAATTTCTACCATTAATGTTTGCTGCGTAAATAGAATTTGACTAAGAATTTCCAACTTCTATCGTACAATCGATCAGGTATTGCACTCTTACACATAGCATCAAATAGTCTCCAAAATGTTAAATCCAAAGGCACATACTCTGAGGGTGAGTATACTAGCCATGCAAGGGTCTAAAGCTAAATTAGCATCCCCTATGACCTTGAGGGTCATTCATCCAAATGTAGAGGGTGTGTCCATTGTGGATGCATCCAATACATGCTCATCAACTTTATCCTTATTTTCCTCTATCCAAATCAAGCTCACATCTTCTATAGCTTTCACAAACTTGACTTCTCCTTCAGTATCCAATATTGATATTTATGGCTTTTTAGGGCTTTCTTGACTTTGCGTTCTTGATCTAAAAAACTTTGAGATGTGTCCAACCTTGTTACAAGAGTGACAAATAAATGGAGTCCTTAAATTCCTCGATGAATTCATATGGGTTACCATTTTACACTATCTAGCTAAGTGACCATTATAATTACATATCTGACATGTAATATTATGAGAAATTCCTGCATTGGGTTGATTCTGATTTCTCTGATTATGTCAAGTCTTGTTCTTCTGACTTGTTCTACAATTCATAGCTCTATGACCAAATTTATTGCATGAATAACAGTAACCATTGAAAGGTCTTACCTCTTTACAATCCCTTGCAATATGTCCATACTTGTTATATGAATAACAAGTTTGGTCTATTGAATTGCAGTCATCCTTAGATGGTTCAACATTATCTTTAGTCTAACTTCTAGTCTCCTTAGCATCTATAGTCTCTTCTGGTGCTCTCATCTTTTCTCACATGTCATCAATATGATTTTGTGCTTCATTGAATCCCATACTGCTGGTGTCTCATTTAAGATTTTGTTCATATAGTTGTGACTATCAAATCAGAACTAGTGTGTAATTTATCAATGTGATTCTTTGCCTCTTTCAACTCAGATTCCAACTTTTCTTTGTTATTTCTTAGCTCCAAGATTTCCATGTTTTCTTGTCTCAATTCTTCATTTAGTTGAGGGTTCTCTTTGATCTGTTCATCATAAAATTCTTGATTGTTAGTTATCTTTTCATCCAACTCTTCAATCTGATCTTCTAGAGATGTATTCTCCTCATTCATCTTCTTAACCATTTTCCCAAATCATTATTTGTACAATTCTTCAAATCTTGTCTTAGTTTTTTGATGAATACTTGTGCACCACTGACTTTCAATTTTAGTTCTTCAACTTCTTTGTCAGATCTGTCAAGGTCTTCAAGAGCTTCCATAACATTCTTCTTCAAATTATTTGCTTCTTCTGAACCCATTGATCACCTCAAGTGGTTAAATTTTCCTTCAGTGGACCAGAGCTCTGATACCAATTGTTAGGAATGGGAACATTGAGAGCGGGGGGGGGGGTGAATCAGTGTTCACTATATTTATTCTTTTTGCTTTACTCTTGAAACTTAACTTGATTGCTTAAGTACTAAAATAAACATCAATGTAAACAAGATAAAAAATCACAACACATAACACCAATATGGTTACGGGGAAATCCAAACAGGTAAAAACCTTGATGGGAATTAATACCCACTAAGAACTACACTAGTGTTTTATGATCCTTGTTAGAAGATCTGCAACCCTATTAGAAGTTGTTCTTTACAATGCTTTTAGTACAGTGACCTGGTCAAAGGTCAGACCCTATTAGGAGTCTTTTACAATAACCCTATTAGAGGTGGGGACACACTATCCTAGAGCTCACTTCTCAAGTGGTGAAGGCTACAACCTTCTGATCTTAGATACACACTATATCTGCTGGATGAACTAATGCTATAACCCTACTTGCCTGATCAATTCCTTTTGTGCACTGATGCTTTAGCCCCTTGTAAATCTCTAATTTAATTTATCTTCACTTCATATGTCTCTTCTCTTGTTATCTCATCTCTATATCCACATTCATTCTTTATTACAAAGGCACATCTTATATTTATATGTGCTAACAAAATAATTAACTAGGTCAGCCTGTAACTGATTACATACAACACTTTCAAGTGAATTGGCTAAAGCATGTTTACAAAAAAATATGTTTACATGTCTACAACCTAATTACAATAGGCGTATACCCTTTAAATAAATTATTATAACCGCTAATCAAAATACTAACAATTAGCTGCATACTCTATTTTGTTCTAGCATTCATTGTCTGTACCACTTCAACTGATTGTATCTTCATCAAACTGTCTCATCTGATCATGTGCTCATAGACTTAGCATGAATACAAACTTACCAACTTAACTTCAAGGGCACATACCATAACTTAGTAACACGCACCTGTGTTGATGCTCTGACCTTCTAGTGCTCTGCTAACTGTCCAGTCTTCTATACTTAGCCATATCATGATCTTATGATAATTTGCACTGACTCTAAAAATCTATATGAATTTTTTTCCATAATGATAACACTATATCTAGTCTATATAACAATACAGTCAACCTTCCAACAAACTTCTTTCACCCCCTAACCCTTCAACTAAGCCTAATTAGCCCTTTCACAAAGAAGCAACTCTATCATCCACTAATCTCCAAGACTCCACAACCCCAAACAGTCTTGATAAAGGATAAAAGACAACCATTTTTCAACTTAGTTTTCCCATATTTACCCATCTACACTCCTATTCAATAAACCCTCATTATTTGGGCTAGAAACCAAGGGTTTTAGAGAAATCACCCTATCAAACCACTCACAACTCTAATCAAGCTTCTAATACCTTACAATGCACTTGTTTTAACACCTTGTATATAAACCTCTTGTAACTTTCTACACTTCTCTTCCTCTTCTTCTTCTTATTCTCAAATTTCATGGCTTTGACTATTGAATCCTTTGTGGGCTTGAACATCACTTTATTTGATTTTCTCTTCTTTGGAGAAGCCTTTACTTCATTCTCTCCTTTCATACCATCTTCTTTAACAGTTGTGGAAGCCCTAGAATCTTTTGGAGCCATGGATTTTATGCTTGTATGAACAACTGACTAGAATTTTTTGCAGGTTAAGTTTCTTAGAACTCTCAAATGCACAGGTATGGGATTTGATTGTATACAAGGCATGATTTAAAGAATTGTTTGTGGGTAATGAAGAGCATATGTACAAGGATTTTTAACAAACTCCCAATATATTTTGAAGAGATTGTGGGCTTATGTGGAATTGAATGTTGTGTACATTTTATAGATTTTGGTCCTATGTTGCTGCATTGGGAGGGATGTAATTTAATGCAAGAGAATTTTTGGATAGATAGTTTTGTTTGTGAGATATCAAATCAGTAATTTTTTGAGATTTGAAATGGCTAGGTGTATTTATGAGCAAGTTGGGTCAATTATTCTAGTTGACATGTATTGTAAATAGTGATATATTTGAAATTATTTAATTAATTATTATTTGTGTTATTTATTTATTTGATGGAGTTTTCACTCATTAAGTCATATGTTAAATTTGTTTAGGACATGAATTCCATTTCATTGTTTTTTTTTTTAATGTTCGAGGACTGTATTCAATAAGATTTGATTCTTAGTGGCTTCATTAAGAATCATTTAACTTCACTAAACCAAGGGTCCATTAAAAATATTGCATTTTAAGGTGGTGGTATAACTGAAATAGGAAATTAAAAGTTAAGTAATATATGAGAGAGAGATAGATAGATAGATAGATAGATAGAGAGAGAGAGAGAGAGAGAGAGAGAGAGAGAGAGAGAGAGAGAGAGAGAGAGAGAGAGAGAGAGAGAGAGAGAGAGAGAGAGAGAGAGAGAGAGAGAGAGAGAGAGAGAGAGAGAGAGAGAGAGAGAGAGAGAGAGAGAGAGAGAGAGAGAGAGAGATTTAACCATGGTGAGTCATTAGGTGCTACAAGACCTTGTTTTCGTGGCCTAAAATAGCCCATCTCAATTTTTAGAGATTCAATTTTGTTTAAATTTGGAAAGACATTCTCGGTCGATGTCAGAACTCAAAGTGTTCCTTAGTTCAAATGGCCAATGTTGTGTATCTTTCCAACTATCGGTCATAGCATCAAACCATCTATTCTAATAGCTTTGAATGGCTAAGTAAACATCAGGAGCAACCTTGTTTTCCACACATAGTCATTCAAACACTACCGATGACTCTGGGTTGAAGTGTCCCTCAGGGTCCCTTTAGCATGAAATTGATGATCTTTACAGCATCATATCTTGGAGCTCGTATGAGGTAGCATCAATATGTTAGATGATATGGGACCATATTGTTGTAGCCTACAATAGCCTATCTCAAATTTTAGAGATTCAATTTCATTTAAATTTGGCAACACATTCTCAGTCAATGTCAAAACTCAAAGTGTTCCTTAGTTCAAATGGCCAACATTGCGTATCTTTCCAACCATCAGTTGTAGCATCAAACCGTCTATTTGAATAGCTCCAAATGGTCATGTAAACACAAGAGGAAACCTCATTCACCACACATAGTCATTCAAATGCCCCTGATGACTCCAGGCCAAAGTGTCCCTCAAGATCCCTTCAACACAAAATCAATGATCTTTATAGGGTCATATATCAGAGCTCGTGCAAGGTAGCATTGATTTATCAGGTGCTATGGGAATATGTTGTCAAGGCCTAAAATAGCCTATTTCAGTTGTCAAAAATTCAATTTCATTTAAATTTGGCAACACATTCTCGGTCGATGTTAGAACTCAAAGTGTTCCTCAGTTCAAATGACCAATGTTGTGTATCTTTCCAACCATCAGTTGTAGCATTGAACCCTCTATTCCAATAGCTTTGAATAGCCTAGGTAAATGCCAGGGGAAACCTCATTCACCACACATAGTTGTTTGAATGCCACCGATGACTCTAGGCTGAAGTGTCCCTTAAAGTTCCTTCAGCACAAAATTGGCGATCTTTATGGGGTCATATCTTGTAGCTCATGTAAGGTAGCATTGATTCATTAGGTGCTATGGGACCATGTTGTTAGGGCCTACAATAGCCTATATCGGTTTTCAAATATTCAATTTTATTTAAATTTGGCAACACATTCTTGGTCGATGTTAGAACTCAAAGTGTTTCTCAGTTCAAGCAGCCAATGTTGCGTATCTTTCCAACTGTTGGTCATAGCATCGAACTGTTTGTTCCAATAGATTTGAATGGCTGGGTAAATGCTAGGGGAAATCTTTTTCACCACACAAAATCATTCGAATGATGCCGACAACTCTAGGTTGAAGTGTCCCTCAAGGTCCCTTCAGTACAAAATCTGCAATCTTTATTGGGTCATATCTCAGAGCTTGTGCAAGGTAGCATCATTCTGTTAGGTGCTATAGGAGCATGTTGTCAGGGCCTACAATAGCCTATCTTGATTTTCAAAGATTCAAGTTTTTAAAAATTTGGCAACACATTCTCGGTCAATGTTAGAACTCAAAGTGTTCCTTAGTTCAAATGACCAACACTCTGTATCTTTCCAACTGTCAGTTGTAGCATCAAACCATCTATTCAAACCACTTTGAATAGCTAGGTGAATTCTAGGGGCCACCTCATTCACCACATACAATCATTTGAATGCTACCGATAACTTTGAGCTAAAGTGTTCCTCAAGGTCCCTTCAGCATGAAATCCATGATCTTTACAGGGTCATATCTTGGAGCTCGTGTGAGGGAGTATCAATATGTTATGTGCTATGGGACTATGTTATCGGGGCCTACAATAGCCTACCTCTATTTTAAGAGATTCAAGTTTGTTTAAATTTGGCAACACATTCTTGGTCGATGTCAGAACTCAAAGTGTTCCTCAGTTCAAATGGCCAATGTTGTGTATCTTTCCAATTTTCAATCATAGCATCAAACCATTTGTTCCAATAGCTCCAAATGCCTAGGTAAATGGCAGGGGCAACCTCCCTTTAGCATGAAATCAACAATCTTTATGAGGTCATATCTCAGAGCTCGTGCAAGGTAACATTAATCTGTCAGGTGCTACGTGACCATGTTGTCGATGCCTACAATAGCATGTCTCAGTGTTTAGACATTCAATTTCATTTAAATTTGGCAACACATGCTCGGTCGATGTCAGAACTCAAAGTGTTCCTTAGCTAAAATGGCCAATGTTTATTATCTTTCCAACCGTCAGTCATAGAATTGAACCATCTATTCCAATAGATTTGAAAGGCTGGGTAAACACCAAGGGAAACTTCATTCACCACACATAGTCATTCAAATGCCACTGATGACTCTAGGTTGAAGTGTCCCTTAGGGTCTCTTCAGCACTAAATCACTGATCTTTATGGGGTCATATCTCAGAGCTCATGCGAGGTAGCATTGATCCATCGGGTGCTATGGGACCCTGTTGTCGGGGCCTACAATAGCTTGTCTTAGTTTTTAGAGATTCATTTTCTTTTAAATTTGGAAACACATTCTTGGTCAATGTCAAGACTCAAAGTGTTCCTCAATTCAAATGGCCAATGTTGTGTATCTTTCTAGCCATTGGACGTAGCATCAAACTATCTATTCGAACAGCTCCGAATGGTTGGGTAAACACCAAGGGAAACCTCATTTACCACACATAGTTGTTTAAATGTGGCCGATGACTCTGGGCCGAAGTGTCCCTCAAGGTCCCTTCAACATGAAATTGATGATCTTTATGGGGTCATATCTCAGAGCTCATTGAAGGTAGCATCGATCCATCAGGTGCTATGGGATTGTGTTGCTGGGGTTTACAATAGTTTGTCTTAGTTTTCAAATATTCAACTTCATTTAAATTTGGCAACACATTCTTGGTCAATGTCAGAACTCAAAGTGTTCCTTAGTTCAAATGGCCAACGTTGTGTATCTTTCCAACTATCAGTTGTAGCATCAAACCATCTATTCTAACAGCTCTAAATGGTTAGTTAAATGCTAGGGGAAACCTTTCTCACCACACACAATCATTCAAACACCGCCGACAACTCTGAGATGAAGTGTCCCTCAAGGTCCCTTCAGCATGAAATCAGTGATCTTTATGAGGTCATATCTCGGAGCTCATGTGAGGTAGCATCAATCCATCAGGTGCTATGGGACCATGTTGTTGGGGCCTACAATAGCCTATCTCAGTTTTTAGAGATTCAAGTTCATTTAAATTTGGAAACACATTCTTGGTCGATGGAAGAACTCACAATGTTCCTTAGTTCAAATTTCAAACCATTAGTCATAGCATCGAACTGGATATTCCAACATCTCTGAATGGCCAGGTAAACACTAGGGGAAACCTCATTCACCACACATAGTCATTCCAACACTACCAATGACTTCAGGCCAAAGTGTCCCTCAAGGTCCCTTCAACACAAAATCAGTGATCTTTATGGGGTCATATCTCGGAGCTCGTACAAGGTAGCATTGAGCTGTTAGGTGCTACAAGACTATGTTTCTAGGGCCTACAATAACTTTTCTCATTTTTTAGAGATTCAAATTCATTTAAATTTGGCAACACATTCTCGGTCAATATCAAAACTCACAGTGTTCCTCAATTCAAATGGCCAACATTGCGTATCTTTTAAACCGTCGGTCATAGCATCGAACTGTCTGTTCTGATAGCTCCGAATGGCTAGGTAAACACTAGGGGAAACCTCATTCACCACACACAGTCCTTTGAACACCGCCGATGACTCCAAGTTGAAGTGTCCCTCAAGGTCCCTTCAACACAAAATCAGTGATCTTTACAGGGTCATATCTCGGAGCTCATGTGAGGTAGCATCAATCCATTAGGTGCTACGGGACCATGTTGTCGAGACCTACAATAGCCTGTCTCAATTTTTAGAGATTCAAGTTCATTTAAATTTGGCAACACATTCTTGGTTGATGTCAAAACTCACAATGTTCGATACTTCAAATGGCCAACATTGCGTATCTTTCAAACCGTCGGTCATAGCATCAAACCATCTGTCCAATAGCTCTGAATGGCTGGGTAAATGCTAGGGGAAACCTTGTTTGCCACACATAGTCATTCAAACTCTGTCGATGAGTCCAAGCCAAAGTGTCCCTCAAGATAATGGGATAGTTAGAAGTTAGTTTGTAGGTTCCAGTCTATCTTTTGGAAGATTAGAGTGTTTTTTGAAGGGATTTGTGTGAGTGGATAGGGCGAGAATGTTGTTGATCTGAAATGGATCAAGTTTGTATTAGCTTGAATCAATAAAATAAAAAATTCTTTGCACATTGGTATTCCACTGGCCTATAGGTACAGTCAATAATAGTGAACTGTTGTACTTGATCTAAATGTGATCCTTGTCTAGTTTGATGTAGCAACATTTATTTGCATTTTTTTTGACTTGGCTATAATATCTTTTCATTACCTTCATCACTGACAACACCAAGGATTTAACTGGTGTATTGATAGTCACTGGGACAGGGGTACAATCAGCAACTAAGTGACCCCGCAATACTAGAACCACAAGACCCTAAAACATCAAGGAAAAACAAAACATCTGCCTTCAAATGAACCAAGGCATTAATACTAAGCATATCAATGGTGTTCCTATCCTCCAAGGGGTAGTCCAAAATACTAGGAGTATCAATAACCTGATACCTCAAGTACTTATAATTAGTATGCCCAACAAATAGAGACTTAGTAGTAAAAGCATAACGTTGTACATCCACATCCACCCTAGTAATCTTATTAATAAAAGAACTCTTTCCAACATCATGATACCCATAGATCAAAATAGGCTTGGAATTAGGGTCAATAGATGACAACCTTTCCATATGTTGCCTCACCTATTCGAGGTCATCTTTTTAAATTGTGATTGTCCTGTGGAATAGGGAACACACCAATGAATAAAAATATTTGATTCCATGTGATCTTGGATAGGTTGTGACATAGAAATATTGTCTTATATTATATTTATACATTTCTACATTCATTTCATTACTTTTTTTATTATTATAATCAAGGAATTGACTGTTATTGAGGACAATGACTAGCATTTGTAGCACAGTCAGCAAGTTAAAGGTTTGAATCCTCCAAAATATGTAAGGCACTCCCACCTCTATGTTAACTATGGTTTGGTGGGATATTTCCATTGGTATATTGTATGTATTAGATCTATCTTTGAATGCAAGGAAGTTGAATAGAAGGTGAGAAGAGACAGAGACAGGCCTGGTGAAATCACAGTGAAAGGAGTTGAAGGTAAGCACCAGTCATGGCTGGAAGTGACCTGATGATTGGAAAGGGTAGATGATGGATGGGAAGGTCCTTTGGGATGTATTAGAAGGTGTTGGGACTAGTGTTGAGATTGGGTATTGCAGGGAAGGGTATTTTTTGCAAAACCCTTGGTTTCTAGCCCAAATAGTGAGGGTTTATTGAATGGGAGTGTAGATGGGTGAGTATGGGAAAAATAAGTTGAAAATTGGTTGTCTTTTATCCTTTATCAAGGCTTTTTGGGGTTGTGGAGTCCTATAAATGAGTGGTTCTAGGAGTTTCTTTGTTAGGTGACGCTAATTAGGCATAGTTGAAGGGTTAGGGGGTGAAGGAAGTCTTCACCAGTCAAAGATTTAAGGTCTGAGATTGATCTAAATTTAGTAACTCTAAAAAGGGTACTAGAAAATGTAAAAACATTGCTAGGTTGTTTGGGGATTTTGAGAGTAAATTTATATTTCAATGTTGGAAGGGCTACTAGGTAGGCCTAGAAGGGCTATAGAAGACGAAGGGTGAAAGATGAGTTGATTGGATTGAATGGGAAGTTTTAACATGGAAAATATAGCATTTTGAGATGATCTAAGGTGTTAGGATCAGGGTGTGAAGTCTGGTTTGAGTTTTTGTGTGGTGGAGGCACTAGGTGCACTAGGTGGCCTAGGATAGAGTTGATGCTAGAAGACATTGGAACAAGGAAACAAGGAAGTGAATTTGAGTATAGTTATGGTTGTGGGAGTGACTTAAAAATTTAGAGAACTCAACTAGATCCTTGAGTAAGTTTAATTCCTTGAGTGGATTCCAAGTTGTTTGTAGAATCCTCGAGTTGAGTTAGTCTCTTTAGGGTGATAGTGAATGTCGTCGAGTTAGTCTCCTTAGGGTGACACTAAAAATATAAATCGATAAACATACAAGCATAAGACATCCACATAAATATAAATTAGTATACATCAATACACCAGACACATGAATTGCATACCTAAAACATAAAAACTATATATTCGTAGGGCATGAAGCCAAATATATATGTCCAATAATGTCATACATTGAATATATTCAATATAGTTAAATTGGCTTCCTCAAAGCCAAATGTATGTACAACATATCACTTATACAATATACAAAAAATATGTCAACTAATGCCATATAGGCATACAATCCATATCCCTAATCTATTCCTTTCTTCCCAGGGGAAGAAAACAAATCCTGAGCTATCTTTGATCGTTAATTCGATGGAGATGCAATGGATTTTGTAGTCTTCTGAGTGTACTCACTCATCCTCCTATCTAGACTCTTCTGTAGCTCAAGCTGATAAAAAAATTTTAAGCATCAATAACTAATATACATCAAAATTGAATTATACAATGACATAAAATTGAATATTCTCTTACTGCTAGCAAATAGTCACTATGTACATCCACCGAAGGTGCATGCTGGTGATCTAGAGTAATAAGTCCCTACAACAATGATCAAAATAATAATTAAAATACATACATGAATATCATTATAAAATTCAATAGAAACTATTAAAATAATAATTAAAATTAAGTGATCTCTTTCATACCTCAATCAGTGCTTCAAAACTAGGTACTGCTGTAGCTACTCCACTATCCAAAGTATCACGAATAGGAGGAGTCTCTGATGTCAATAATTGAAAATGAAACCAAAAAAATATTATTTAGTTATCAAGATTACATATATTTTTTACAACCCTACTAATGAGTAAATGATACCTCCGTGAAGGTTCCACTATGTCCTTCGGTGTGCGGTGTCGATGTCGAAGCTCCAATATTCAACTAGTGCACATGTACATGGAAAATTATAAGATAACCATTCATATAAGAACATCCTATTGACATTTTAATTATAATGCATTATTAAATATATACCTGTGGACTCAATGGTGACGTTTCAAAGCCAGGTGAAAGAATATGATCATCGTGCCTTTGGATTTTGATCATAATTTGTCTAGTAATTTAGTTATTCATTCATTTATTAATTAAATATAATCAAGTAAATCAAATTAACATGCAAATAAAGATACCTCAAGGAATGTGGCATGATTCCCTTCCCTGTCTATTGTGAATATCGATGGTCCACCAGTGAATGTCTAATGCACACACATAACAAGTTATGATACAATTATTCATATAATTACATAATAATAAAATATATTAATTAAAATGTTTTATTCAATACATACTTGTGGAATTGATGATGATGTGTAGAAGGGGACATGATGATCATTGCCACTGCCACCACCATTGACACTCTTGCCCTAAATTTTGATCATAATCAATAGATACGAAAGTAATTAGTTAGTCTTTTATAAATGAAATATGATCAAAGCAATTTAATGAACTTGGAAATATTTACTTGTGTGTCAATGCCAAATGTCATATTTAGAAAACTATCAGCCATCATTCTGGGACCCTCTTCCTCTCTCTCTGCAGTACCAAATGTGCACAAGCATCCACATGACCAAAAAATATGCCCCCTCAAAGATTGACCATGGTCACCCTCAACTAAAGGAGTGGCACACTAAATGAGAGTCTATGTCAGAGCACTAATCATGCCTAGTATGTTCGCCTCTACATGTTCCTTCACAATGGAAGGAATAGGAACATGGTCCACCTGTGGCTTGCCAATAGGAACCCTAAGTGTGTTAGGGTCATGATGTGCCCCTGCTTTATCAAATGATGACCCCCATCTTCTACCCTGAGAATCTAGATAGTTAAAATAATTTGGCACCTCCTTGAGTACAAACTCGCAATAGAGTTTCCTCAAGAAATATATAGGAACCTCATGATTTTTATAGGGAGGTGAATCAAAGACCATCAACCATCTATCCCAAAAGTTGTTTTTAATATCTTAATTTAAGCAACAGTGAATTGGGAACCTCCTTTTTGTAGTTCTAAGAGTATTTGTGTCCCCTGGTTTTTTAAATAGCTTGCAAATGTCATCTTTTGTGATTTTTTTCTTTTTTATGTCCGCATAAGATAATTTACTTGTATAATATTATTTTTGTTCTTCTCTTTTATCCTACCATAAATTAATTTTCTCACTAACGGAGCTTACGTGGGTCAAGATTGCTTCCAATGATTTCCCAAGTCTTTCCCTTCCAGGATTTGTACCAATAGAATCTTTTAACTTCCTAATTAAAGATTCTAATTCTTTTTTCCCTCTTTCAATTTGGTTTATCAAATTTTCTTGTGTTCCAGGAAGAGGTTTCTCGATTGGTGGAGGCAACTAAGGTTCATTTTTTTGGTTATTTTCTTTATTTGTTTCTTCATTCATTTCTTCATGAGGAGATGGAGGGTTTGGTCGAGGGAGATTATTTCTTTTTTCAAATTAAAAAAACTAGATTTTAAAATCTTAATTACACACAAATTTTAACAAAACAAATTGCTACAAAACTAAAATTTTAAAACAAATAAGAGGCATGGCTGTAAAAACACTTACCTCTTCTTGCGGATTGAACTTGACAACGTCGTGGAGCCATTTGATGGATGGATGAATGAAAAATATGGATTCAACAAGCCCAAACAAAATTGTGTACACACTTGGGAAGGCTCTTTTTGTTGCAAATGTAGGTTTGTGGAAAGAAAAATGAGCTTTCCCAACTACAAAAAACACTAAATAGTGTTTTTTCAAAGTCTGTACGTGCTATAGGGTACACACACTTTGTAAAAACACTTTTTAGTGTTTTTCAAACCACATGTGCCCTATAGGGTGCACGTGGTATGCTTTAGATTTCCCAAACCTAAGGCTTGGGCAACCCAAGCCATAGGGCAGGCACCCTATAGGGTGCACGCCTTTTAGTGTGTATGCACTATGGTTAATGGGGGACCAAACAGGAAAGTGGTGCCTTTTTGGTCCCCCATCTTTGTGCATATGCCCCACATTAGCACTTTCAACCATTTTATTACCAGCCTTGTTCAAACATTTGTATGCTTTACTCTTAGTAGAATATCCTAGAAACATTCCTTCATCACCTTTAGAGTCAAATTTACCATTTCTATAATCTTTCAGAATGTAGCATCTACTTTCAAAAATTATGAAATAACTTACATCCAGTGTGTAGCCAAACCATAACTCATAAGGTGTCTTATTTGTGTCTTTCTTCAGTTGAACTTGGTTCAAGGTGTATACAGTAGTGCTGACAGCTTCTCTCCAGTATTTGTGCAACATCTTTCTCAATCATCAATGTTCTGGCACAGTCAACTATAGATCGGTTCCTTCTTTCAGCAATTCTATTTTTCCATGGTGTCCTCGATGCAAAAACATGTCTTTCAATTCCATGCTCATTACAGAAGTTAGTGAATTCATCAAAAATAAACTCATCTCCTCTATCAAATCTTAAACATTTTAAATCTTCCCCACTTTCCCTTTCAACTTTAGCCTTATACCACTTAAACAACTTGAATGCTTCATATTTCTCTTTTAAGAACATAACTGTCATCATCCTAGAGTAGTAATCAAAAAATAAAATGAAATATTTGTCACCATAATAAATTTGAGTTCTCATAGGACCGCATAAGTCGGTATGTACCAACTCCAAAATACCTTTAGATGAATAGTCTTTTCTTTTAAAACTAGATTTAGTCATCTTTCCTTCTGACATTGATTGCACATAACATGATCAGGTTTAGTTAGACTCGGTAACCCTCTAACTCTTCTCTTCTTACTGATCTTAACCATGTTATCAAAGTTCACATGACATAGTCTCTTATGCCACAACTCTACATCTTCATTTCTAGCCAACAAACAAGAAGTTTCAGCATTGTCAAGATAGAATAGATTACTTTTTGATTGTCCACTAGTACCAACCAAATTTTTCGTTTCATCATATATTTTGAACTTCTTACTTTCAAATGCAACTCAGTGACCTATGTTATTCGAATGTGCTACACTCAACAAATTGTAGTTAACTCCTTTCACCTAATATGCATTATCACATCTAATCTTATCATTCAACAAGATAGATCATTTTCCCTTCACTTGACAAGGTGTATCATTTCCCATTTTAACTGATCCTCCATTGTAGTGTTCAAGGTATTCAAATTTATCTTCATCACCAGTCATGTGATGTGTACAACCACTATTGATAATCCAAGTATCATTCTTGCTAACTTTAGATATAAGTGTTATTTCTACATACCTTTCTTCTTCTAAACCATCTTTCATTGCAACAAATCCCACTTCAATTTCATCATAAGTGTCGATGTTTGTGTCATTATCATCTTCTCCAACAAGGTAACATGCTTTCTTTCTTTTGTCTTTGTAGTCTTAGTTGTTTCTTATGTCATAGTGTCAGTTTCCTCTGTTATCTCCTCTGCCAAACTTTCCATCACCAGATCGATCATTGTCTTTATCTTCTTCTTTCCTATTAGGACATCTAGCAGCAATATGGCCAATTTCTTTACAATTAAAAAAAGCTAAAGGTAAATTTCCTTTATACCTGAATAGAGGTAATTTGGAATCACCTCTATTTTTGTGTGTGTGGGGAAAATGTGAGATTCACTCCTAAATCCAAATTCCCAAAGGAAAGATCCAATTTGATCAACCAAAAGGTTAATACACAATTGAATCAATCTATGAAGAATATGGAAGAGAGAGAGAAACCCTATACTTCCCTATAGTTGGATTAAGCTTGAAATAATTGAAGTGCAAATACTAACCTTGAATTATGACATACCTGGAAAATGCTGAATTCTGGCTTATGTATGAACTTTCTAAAGATTTCATCACCTGTTTTGGACTAGAAATGTCGAGACGGACAAAACCCATAAATCTTTTCTCCAAATTCACACAGGTCGACTTTGACCTTTTAAAAGGTCAAAGACCACATTATTTATTTGAAGTCCAATTCTGATTTTGTTCGTGGATCCTAAAAGATTGTCGAAAAGGGTATCTGAATTCACTCTCAAATCTGAGATTTTGCACCTCTACCTACAAGAAAAATGGTTTTATTTGTTTGTTTGGGGGGGGCGGTTTGCCTTAGTCAAATCCCAGTTTGGAATCAACCTTAATATTGAAATTGAAATAGGAGAATGCTAGCAAGTAGTAGAAATGAATCTAATAATAAAGCTATGCAATTCAATAGATATGATAATGTATTTGGAATGTAATCAAATATATTAATATGAAAGATTGAACATAACATCATCAAACCTCCATGATTGTATGCTTGAAATCCACCTTGAGGAAATAATGATATGGATCTTGAAGATGAACAAAGGATCTTGAAGGAAGATCACACCACCAAGGTGGCTAGATCTAGGGTTTGAATGATTGATCTTGAATGCTTGAACCAAATCCCTTCAATAGCTTGAATGCTTGAATCCTTGATCTTCAATGGAGAAATTGGATAGAGAAGAAGACATGAATGCTTGAATGGAATGCTTCCTTGATCACCTTGAGAACTTGAGAGCTTGATTGCTTTTGATGAGATATAAAAATGAGAGAGGAAGGCCTCCTTTTATAGTGATCTAGTGCACACTCCTCTAGATGGGCCACCTTGGAGAATTAAATCCCAATTAGGTCCTCACCTTTAGAAAATATACCTTGATTAAATACAATTAAAGGATTTACCATTTCAGAGCCCGAAACAGCTGACTTGGAGGTGGAGAAATAATTATCCCAAAAGCCAAAATAGCGGGAAATGAAAATTTGAAAACCTAGCGGGAAGAGGTCAAGGTCGAGGTTGACCCTAACCTAGTCAAGGTTGAGGTTGACATTGACATCAAACCCTAACTTTTTTCAGAATCTAGAGCAGAGGTTCTAGGTGATGCTAGAGATGCAGGATTTGATGTCAGAATAGGACCCAGTGTCTAGAACAGATAGAAAATCCCTTGTTTGATATGATGAAGGACTAGGAGGTCTCATTTCTAAATCCTACCTAGAAAATAGAGCCATGAAAGAGGGAAAATTAGGAAAAGCCTTAAGACCTTAACCCTAATTTCACCTAAAATGAAGGAATCAAGCACAGAGAAGAAGTGGAAAGCGGGAAGAAAGCCAAATATATGCAAAGATCGAATCAAGGCACCAATCATGACCCCAAACCACTTACTCAGGGGGATAAATAGTCTTAACATGGAAGTGCTTCCATTTTAAGATGATACATTAAGCCCCTACTTTAGCAAGAGTATGGATTTGATGCAAACTCTTGGTAAAAGAGAAGAGAGAAGAGATTCTAGTGGATTCAAAATGAGATAAAATAAAACTTAGCAGAAGACACAAGCCCCTAGACCAAGGATTCTAACTCAACATACATACATGAGAGTATACAAAAGAATAAGGGTTAGTAATAAACAACCCAAATCAATTAGCATAAGAAACCTTGCTAAGAAATATTTCTCATACCAATATCATATTTGGAAAGCTATCATAAAAGCATAAATGATTACATAAGAAAGACAAGAGCAACACTATAGACAACATAGCTTCATGATCCAGTCCTACTAGCATGAAAGCGAAAAGAGAGAAAAGAGAAAGTGATTACCTCACCTGGTAAGATGCCAACCTTACCATGAATCACCCTGGAGGGAGAGCCCACATAGGTTCACCCATAAACTATGCTTGCAATTGTAATGCATCTTCTGATGGCTTTTGGAATACCCATAGATCCACCTTCTTGTATCACTATGAATATGAAGTGCGTGTCTCCTCAGGATTTAGCAACTTATGTGTGTTACCTTCAGAAGATTTAGCATATAGGTGTGTGTCTTTTCAGGATTTAGTAACTTATGTGTGTTACCTTCCAAGATTTAGCATATTGAAAATTGGAAATACGTGTCCCCTTAGGATTTAGCAACTTGTGTGCATTACCTTAAGAGGATTTAGCATATAGGTGCATGTCTTTTCAGGATTTAGCAACTTATGTGTGTTACCTTCCAAGATTTAGCATATTTGAAAATTGGAAATGCGTGTCCTTTCAGGATTTAGCAACATATGTGCATTACCTTCAGAGGATTTAGCATATGAAAATAAAAAACTATAGTACAAGGGAGACCCTATATATGCCCCCCTCCTTAAGATGGAAAAAACATACTATTTTGTCATGTTAAGGAAAGAAAAAGAACAAGGATAAAGCCTTCTTCAGCATCAAGAGAATATCCATAGACAAATCCCAGTCCAAGCCAAGAAGGTCACAGCTCCTATGAGGTAATGGAAGAGACAAATGTAAAGAGATATCATACAAGAAGTGAAAAGGAAGTAACCCTTAATGAGGGATAGCACACTATTCAGTTTCCAAGGTGAGAGATGTATCAACCATGGAAACCCAATGTCAAACAACAAATAAGGTTTGTATAAAGGACATAGGTCCTCAAATGCAAACCATAATTTTTATGTATGATTGGATATCACATAGTAAATAAATACTGCTTAACCAAGGAAAAGGTGAATCCCTAGAAAAGAAGAGAATATGAATCAACAATGCATAGAGTTGAATAAAATAGAAAATCATACCAAGCCCCCAAGGCTAAAGTACTTCTACCGAACTCACCATCCATACTCCATGTGTGAATACTTGAAGATAGAAAAGAAGGATAAGGCATCTTCGCCCCCGAAGTGTAGGAACAAAGATGGAAGAGGATACCTACTTCACAAAGCAAGGAGATATCATGTTTACAACAATGTATAGTATATCCTTAGCGAGAGATATTGACCCCTACATCCAAGAGTATAGATAATCGTGAAAAGGATATGTCACTTAAGGAAAAGGATCCTTAATGAAAAAGATCTTATCACCAAGATCCCTACCAAAGAAGAGTGCATTTAGATAAGATATCATCTTTCAAAAAGGCGGGAACAAAGATTCAATCATAAAGCCCCCTGTGAAGAAGAGCAAGAGTAATCTTTGGAATGAAGGAAAAAAAAATTAACACCAAGCAAGAATAAAATTTTATATTAAACATAATTTGCAACATAGAGAAGAGATGACAACCTAGGACAACAACTTCTCATAAGAAGATTATCCATAACCAACACCTCTATCACTATGATGAAATAATATTGTAACATAAGCAAACATTACTAAGCTAAGGAAATAAGCTCCCCTAAAAAAAAGAGAAAGAAGGAAGAACCTTGCCCCCCTGAGAGATGAAAGACAAGGGATATTTTTAAAAAACACATGTCCTAGAAAAGATTTCCTAAGAAGAAAATATCATTCCTAGGAATGGGTAAAAACATCATGCAAGATTATGGAAGAAGAAAACATAAAGAATACCAATTAAATCTTAATAAAAAGACCTAATGGATCCTAAAAGACTTGATAAAATTATGCCTCTTGCCCCCCAGTCATGAGACAAGAGAATAGGAACATTTTGTCTAGCTCTAATGGAGGGGAATCCCCTATATCAAAATTATGAAGAAGTTGTAAGACTACGTGAGAAAAAGGTATAATTCCTCATGCAGCTCTATCCCTAACATATAATTTGAAGTTGTTACAATTGACAAGCAAATGAGTATTATGATAGTGGAAAGGACATTTAAATTTGTACAAAGCATCAATAAGCATAGGTCTAAATCTTTCCTTCTTAGAATTCATTAGCTCCACATATACTGTCTTAGCAACCTCTTGACAAGTGTTAGGATTATCCATTAGAGGGGTAGAGAGACAAGCATTAAGGGGAGGATGAAGATCCACACCACTTAACTGGACTTGAGATTTAGAGTTTCCAACACCACTCATATCCGGTTTAGGAGGTATGTTAATGGGAAACATAATACCATGTTCATTAACTCCTAACCCTAAACCTTTATAGCCTTGTTTATTCACCATATTATATCCAGTATTGTACATATCATGCAAAGCTTCTACAAGAGGTGATTGTTTATCATGTTCATGAGTAAAGGTTGTATAAGGTGGGATAATAGGTTTGGAAGAAGTTTCTTTACCCTTTCCTTGAAGATCATCATGATTTGGAGGAGAAGGTAAATCAAAGAAATGTTGCACATTAGCATCCTAAATGATAGCTTGAATCCCATCATAAGTATGGGAAGAGCGAGTATTAATAGATGGAGAATCAGGTATTGGAATAGGAAGATTAGGATTAAGATTAGGATTGATAGGATTAGGATTAGGATTTATATGATTACAATTAGGAAAATTAGGAGATCGTGTGTCATCTACCAAATTCTTCACATAAGCTAAAAGGTGAATAAGGCTACCACATAAATCCCTAAGAAAAGTTTTAAATGTAGGTAGACTAGTGTTAGTCAGCTTTACAAAAGCATAGGCAAGAGAAAAGTGAAGTGTCATCAACATAATGAAGTGAATGATACTCTCATAAACATAATATGCATTATAAATAGATGCTAGGAGAAGAGTAAGAACAAACATGATTATGCACCAAAACATCTTAACAATCTTCATGATAAATAAAAATGCAAGGAATATGTTTTTGTATTTTATCAAATATATAGATTTTTTTTTGTGTATTTTTGAATTATAGATGCAAGATCATAATCAAAGAAGGGAATCTAACACCAAAAAGAAAGAGAGTAAGCTAGTCGGGTTCACCAAAATGAATAGAGGTAATTTGGAATCACCTCTATATGTGTATGTGTGTGGGGAAAATGTGAGATTCACTCCTAAATCCAAATTCCCAAAGGAGAGATCCAATTTGATCAACCAAAAGGTTAATACACAATCGAATCAATCTATGAAGAATATGGAAGAGAGAGAGAAACCCTATACTTTCCTATAGTTGGATTAAGCTTGAAATAATTGAAGTGCAAATACTAACCTTGAATTAGGGCAGACCTAGAAAATGTTGAATTCTGGCTTATGTATGAACTTTCTAAAGATTCCATCACCTGTTCTAGACTAGAAATGTCGAGGCAGACAAAACCCAGAAATCTTTTCTCCAAATTCACATAGGTCGACTTTGACCTTTTAAAACATCAAAGACCACATTATTTATTTGAAGTCTGATTCCGATTCTGTTCACGGATCCTGAAAGATTGCCGAAAAGGGTATCCGAATTCACTCTCAGATTCAAGATTTTGCACTTTTACCTACAAGAAAAATGGTTTTGTTTGTTTGTTTGGGGGGGGTTTGCCTTAGTCAAACCCCAGTTTGGAATCAACCTTAATATTGAAATTGAAATAGGAGAATGCTAGCAAGTAGTAGAAATGAATCTAATAATAAAGCTATGCAATTCAATAGATATGCTAATGTATTTGGAATGTAATCAAATATATTAATATGAAAGCTTGAACATAACATCATCAAACCTCCATGATTGTATGCTTGAAATCCACCTTGAGGAAACAATGATATGGATCTTGAAGATGAACAAAGGATCTTGAAGGAAGATCACACCACCAAGGTGGCTAGATCTAGGGTTTGAATGATTGATCTTGAATGCTTGAGCCAAATCCCTTCAATAGCTTGAATTCTTGAATCCTTGATCTTCAATGGAGAACTTGGATAGAGAAGAAGACTTGAATGCTTGAATGGAATGCTTTCTTGATCACCTT
Source organism: Chamaecyparis obtusa (assembly GCA_027943335.1). Classification (NCBI taxonomy): domain Eukaryota; kingdom Viridiplantae; phylum Streptophyta; class Pinopsida; order Cupressales; family Cupressaceae; genus Chamaecyparis; species Chamaecyparis obtusa. The sequence continues at coordinate 71,052 of BSBK01004922.1, read as the reverse complement.
GAGAACTTGAGAGCTTGATTGCTTTTGATGAGATATGAAAATGAGAGAGGAAGGCCTCCTTTTATAGTGAACTAGGGCACACTCCTCTAGATGGGCCACCTTGGAGAATTAAATCCCAATTAGGTCCTCACCTTTAGAAAATATACCTTGATTAAATAAAATTAAAGGATTTACCGTTTCGGAGCCCGAAATAGCCGACTCGGAGGTGGAGAAGTAATTATCTCGAAAGCCAAACTAGCGGGAAATGAAAATTTGAAAACTTGGTGGGAAGAGGTCAAGGTTGAGGTCAACCCTAACTTGGTTAGGGTCAAGGTCGACATTGACCTCAGACCCTAACTTTGTTATAATCTAGAGTAGAGGTTCTAGGTGATGCCAGCGATGCAGGATTTGATGTCAGAACAGGACCTAGTGTTCGGAATAGACAAAAAATCCCCTATTTGATATGATGAAGGACTAGGAGGTCTCATTTCTGAATCCTACCTAGAAAATAGAGCCATGAAAGAGGGAAAATGAAGAAAATCCTTAAGACCTTAACCCTAATTTCACCTAAAATGAAGGAATCAAGCACAGAGAAGAAGTGGAAAGCGGGAAGAAAGTCAAATATATGCAAAGATCCAATCAAGGTGCCAATCATGACCCCAAACCACTTACTCAGGGGGCTAAATGCTCTTAACATGGAAGTGCTTCCATTTTAAGATGATACAATACCTTCCTTTACCTTTCTGAAGTCTCCTAGCCATAAGTGCTTCAAGCTCATCAAGCTCATCTTCACTGTAACTGCTACTTTCTCTCTTTATGTTATGCTTACTACTAGATTTACCAATATTTAGTGATGACATAAATGATGAACTAAAAATGATTGAGAACTTTATTGATGAACTTCAAGTGATTAAAGATCACCGAGAACTGAATGGATATGTAAGATAATTAAATCAGTTTTTATGTTGTCATTGATGTCAACTAGTTTTGACAGTATGTATCATGTTAGTTGAAAATATCTAAACATCTGTAAAGAGGAGAGAAAAGATGAAGAACTAAGATATCTACATTGAGGAAGATGGATATGACAGATGAAGATAAAGAATACTCTTTGTAACTTATTGATGAGTCTATGACTTCATATTGTTGACTTGATTATGCTGCATTATTCTGTTATGAAGTTAGAAGCAAAATGTTACAAAGAAGTGTGGTCAGTTAATGAAGCATTCTAGTATACATAGATCAAGTGTAGTGTATATTGAGTGACAATATCAACCGAGCTTGTGTTCACTAACACATTCCTTTGTCAACCAAGTAAGGACAAAAAAACAAAATGATTAGTTTAGCCGACAGAAATTGATGAGCTATAAAGTGTATGATTTTGAGGTGGAAGATAAATTTTGTTATAGAGATCAGTGGCTAACAAAATTGAAAGATCTAAAGGATAGAAACAAAACGTGTTACTGACACATCAGCCAAGGAAATTTTAAGTGGAAAAATCAACAAAGGAGATTAAGTGGAAAAATTTGATGGATGAGAAGAAAATGGTTTACTTGTCTATTTAAGAGACATTGATTTCATTATGAAACGGATGCCAGAGGAAGGAGACTGTAGAGATATCATGTGAACATTGTGTCATGCTTGCCTGATCAAACTAGTTGAAGAAGAACCGAACTATAGAGTTAACCGAGCATTAGAGAGCTTTTACCAAGGGACAGTAAGTTATTGAATGTTGATGAGCTAAAAAGAAATATTGATCAGAGGTTTGTATGGACTTAGAATAGATCTAAATATCTGCAAAGTTAAGTTGTATTGTAATCAGATCATCTACTATTTTTAGTTTAACCATTGAAATAGATAAAATCTCTTAACCGAGTGGACTTGAAAGTCTTATATGTCATTCATAGAATGTACATTGTTATCCTGTCAACCCCATAATGAATGTTGGTTGGATGATAACTGTTAGTGTTAAATCCTCTAAAATGTTCATACCTTACAGTGTGTTTTGTAACCTTTAACATTGTTGGCTCTTCACCGAGCTCACTTTAGAAGAGTGAAAATATGTTGGGTTACCGGTCCTAGGTGCTTTTTCCCTTTGCAGGGTTTCCACGTTAAATCTCTTATGTTTTGTGTTTATGTTGTGATTGTTTAGATATCATACTTTATATGTTGCATATTTGATTTGGTTGGTAATCACTATGAGCAATTAACTGGTAATCATTAAGGTCACAGACAATTTAGTATTTATTGTTTTACTGAGCTACAAAATTTAACTGAATTAGTTTTAAGTGGTACATTTTGTATTTGGGACTGTGGATAACTGATTCACCCCCCTCTTAGTTATTCTAACAATTTGTATCAGAGCAATATTAGTTTCTTGGAATAGATTTTTAAGGACGTCAGCATAAAGATCACAAAATGTATAAGAGGGAAGTGCCAAAGCTAAATAAGGACAACTTTACAATATGGCAAAGCCAAATGAGACTTCATATATCTGGGATTGGGAATTTTTCCCTCACCCTATTGGATAATGGCTACATTGCACCACCTATAGGACCTTTGACCCTTGATCAATTAAGAGATAGATATGAGCATAATATTACTATGATGGAGATTGTTGTTGCTCTATCAGATGCCAAGTTTGAAGATGTCAAGGATTGCCTTACTTCTAAGGACATGTGGGACAAACTTACTTAAGTTTATAGTGGTGATGCTAATGTTAGAAGAGCCAGAGCTGAAAGTTTAAGAGGAAGATTCAATGATATGAAAATGGAAGAAGGAGAAAACATTGTGTAGTACACAAACTAAATAAAGGAGGTAGTCAATGCTATCAGAGGATTCAGTGGAGTTATTGAAGAAGATACAGTGGTAAGAAAAATCTTGAGAACCTTATTGCTTGTTTATGCAATCAGAATATCCGAAATACATGAAATGAGGTCTGCACCTAATAGTGCTCTCACTCTTGACAATCTGATTGGTAAGCTAACAACTTTTGAATTGGACAACTTTGATAATAGTGTTGTACCACCTATTGAATCTGCTTTCATGACTTCTCTGAAGATTGGTAAGTCTAGTAGTAGAAGTAATAATGATGATAATGACAATAATTCTGATGATGAGCTTGATGAGCTTAAAGCTCTTATGGCCAGGAGATTACCTAAAGGTAAAGGTAGATATAGAGGTAAATTACCTTTAGCGTGTTTTAACTGCAAAGAAGTTGGTCATATTGCTGGTAGATGTCCAAACAGGAAAGAGGATGATAGAAACAAAGACTGATCTAGTGAAGGAAGCTATAGGAGAAGAGGCAACAGAAGTTACCGATACTACAACAGAGATAACTGAGACAACAATGATAAAGGCCAAAAGGTATGCTACATTGCTGAAGGGAATGATAGTGATTTTGATACAGATGATGATGTAGAAGTAGTATTTGTTATGATGAAGGATGACTCTGAGGAAGAAGAAAGGTATGTAGAGACAAAACTCATTTCTAAGGTTAATAAAAATGATACATGGATCATTGATAGTTTATGTACACATCACATGACTGGTGATGAAGAAAAAATTGATCATCTTGAGCAATATAATGGAGGATCTATAAAAATGGGTAATGATACACCCTGTATGGTTAGAGGAAAAGGATCTTTACTGATTAATGATAAAATAAGATGTGATAATGCTTATTGGGTAGAAGGACTAAATTATAATCTGCTAAGTGTGGCACAACTTAACAATTCAGGTCATCAAGTAGCTTTTGAGAGCAAAAAGGTAAAGATATTTGATGATGGAGGAAATTTTGTTGGAAGAGGAGCACAAACGAAAGGTAACTTGTTTTATTTTCATAATGCTAAGTCTTCTTGTTTAATGATGAAAGACAAGGATTCATGGTTGTGGCATAAAAGGTTATGCCATGTAAACTTTGATAACATGATCAAGATAAGTAAAAAAAAAAAAAGGTTAGAGGTCTACCTAGCCTAGCAAATCCTGATCATGTAATGTGTCATCAATGTCAGAAAGGTAAGATGACAAAATCTAGTTTTAAGAAAAAAGATTATTCAACAAAGAGAATTTTGGAGCTAGTTCACACCGACCTATGTGGTCCCATGAGAACACAGAGCTATTATGGAGATAGATATTTTATTCTATTTTTTGATGATTACACTAGATTGATGACTGTGATGTTCTTAAAAGAAAAATCAGAAGCATTTAAGATGTTTAAATGGTATAAAGAAAAATTAGAAAAAGAAACTGGGAAGGAACTGAAATGCTTAAGATTTGATAGAGGTGGTGAATTTATTTCTGATGAATTTGCTAACTATTGTAATGAGCATGGTATAAAAAGATAGGTTTTAGCACCGAGGACACCTCAACAAAATGGGATTGTTGAAAGGAGGAATAGATCAATTTTAGATTGTGCAAGGACACTGATGATAGAAAAGAATGTGGCTCAAACATACTGGAGAGAAGCAGTCAGCATAGTTGTTTATGTTCTGAACCAAGTACAATTGAAGAAGGACACAAACAAAACACCCTAGGAGTTATGGTTTGGTCACAAATCGACTGTAAGTTACTTCAAAATTTTTGGGAGCAAATGCTTTGTTCTAAAAGATGAAAGAAATGGAAAGTTTGACTCTAAAGGAGATGAAGGGATATTTCTTGGATATTCCACTAAAAGTAAAGCTTATAAGTGTCTAAATAAAGTTACAAATAAAATGATTGAAAGTACTAATGTCAGGGTTGATGAATTTGATACTAAGAATAGTGAAGAAAGCACTAGGGATCTAGAAGATTATGGTACATTCACTTACATTGAACATCCAGAGCACCTACCAAAGCCATAGACTATGTCAATCGGGCATCAGGAAAATGATACCAAGGAACAGCCAAGAGAAACCGACAATCAGGAAGGAGGTACCGATCAAGACAATGAACTTGAACAGGATGAACAACAAAGAAAAGATCATGTGCTGGCAAGATTTGTCAGAAGACATTATCCTGAGAACCAAATCATTGGCGATAAGCAAGCTGGCATGCAGACAAGAAGAAAATCAAGACAAGGTACATGCTTAGTTTGTGAATTTGAACCAAAAAATGTTAAAGTTGCATTGGATAATGAAGAATGGGTAAATGCAATGAATGAAGAGATAGAATAGATAGAGAAAAACAAGACATGGACCTTAGTACCTAGACCTAAAGATAAGAATGTTATTGGCACTAAATGGATTTTCAAGAACAAACTGAATGAAAATAAAGAAGTTAAAAGGAATAAAGCTAGACTAGTTTGCAAGGGGTATGCATAGGACGAAGGAATAGATCATGGTGAAATCTTTGCACCTATTGCTAGACTAGGAGTTTAAATGTTACTAGCCTATGCAACACATAAGAAGTTTAAATTTTATCAAATGGACGTTAGATCTATATTTTTGAATGGGATACTAGAAGAGGAAGTCTACATAGAATAACTAGAAGGGTTTGTTGATCCAGACAAGAAAGATATGGTATGTAGACCACATAAAGCTTTATATGGTTTAAAGCAAGCACCCAGAGCCTAGTATGAAAGGTTGCATACTTATTTGTTAAGTATTGGTTTTACTAGAACTAGTGAGAACAATAATTTGTATATGAAAGGTGAGTCTGATGATACTATTCTAATTGCTGAAATATTTGTGGATGATATTATTTTTGGAGGAAAAGATCATATATGTAAATCATTTGCTAATGAGATGAGAAAAGAATTTGAAATGTCTACGTTTGGAGAGATTAAGTTCTTTCTAGGCTTCTAGGTTATTCAGCAGAATGATGGAATATTCATCACACAATCCAAGTTTATAAAGGAAGTACTGAGAACATTTGGCATGGAAGATGCTAAACTAGTTGGAACACCGATGGTCATAGACTGCAAACTGACTAAAGAAGATGAAACTACAGAGGTGAACCAGACACTATACCGATCTATGATTGGTAAGTTTATGTATATAGTACATAGTCGACCAGATATTGCACATGCTATGGGGATAGTTACTAGATTTTCTACAAATCCTAGGGAGTCAAAGATGGTTACTACAAAAAGAATATGAAGATATCTGAAGAAAACTAATGACTGTGGATTATGGTATCCTAAGGAAGGGAAGTTTGAACTGAGAGTCTATACTGATGCAGATTGGGCTGGAAATATAGATGACAAAAAGAGTACCACAAGAAGAGCATTTTTCTTTGGTGAAAGACTTGTTACTTGGACAAGTAAGAAACAACCTTGTATTTCTTAGTCTACTGCCAAAGCAGAGTATGTTGTTGCTGCTACAAACTGTTCAAACATTGCCTAAATCAAGCAAGTGTTGGAAGGGATGAACGAGGTAATCACTGGCCAGTGATTATATATTGTGATAACACAAGTGCAATAAACATTTCTTAGAATCATGTAATGCACTCAAAGACCAAGCACATCTCTATTAAGTATCACTACTTAAGAGAACAAGTACATGAGAAGCAAGTTAAATTGGAATATGTTACATCAAAAGAGCAACTTGATGGCATATTTACCAAGCCTCTACTGAAGGAAACTTTTGAATACTTAAGGGATAGACTTGGGGTCTGTCCCCTGTCTACTGGTCACTAAAGTGATCTGGAGGTTGCATCAACCTAATCTTATCAGAAGATCATTCATGTTGATGTAGCATAGTTCACACTTTAGATTCTGTCTAAGGTTGTGAAAGATTTCAGGAACAACTATTTGCATATCAATATATAGAGATATAGTATAGGAACTGGGCAACAAAGAGTTACTTGGCTAATACAAAGTTGTATATTTTTCTATTTCTTTGGCATTGTTGTCAAAGGGAGAGATGTTAATGAAATATCACAAAAAGATTGTTGTCAAAGGGATTAATAGAAAAGGAGGGAAGTTAAAGACGAGCTTTAAAGAGAGATAAACTGAAGAAGTCAGGGAGAGATAATCTGAGAGCTGCTAAAGATCAAATCTATAGAAGATAGTCTACACATGTAATGCTCTCATGTAATGCAGTGATTAAACATATTAAGCTAGGGAGAGCTTACAACATTTCTTACATAGTTATAGAATACATGTTTGGTATGTGTATGGTATATTTCATATGTTTGAGTTGCCATCAATGCCAAAGGGAGAGATTGATGAACTATAACTAATTGAGAACCTAATTGATGAACTTCAAGTGATTAGAGATCACCAAGCACTAAATGGATATGTAAGATAATTAAATCAATTTATATGGTGTCATTGATGTCAACTAGTTTTGACAGTACTTATCATGTTAGGTGCAAATATCTAAACATCTATAAAAAGGAGAGAAAAGATGAAGAACATAGATATCTACATTGAGGAAGATGGATATGACAAATGAGGATAAAGAATACTCTCGGTAACTTATTGATGAGTCTATGTCTTCATATTGTTGACTTGATTATGTTGCATTATTCTATTATGAAGTTAGAAGCAAAATGTTACAAAGCAGTGTGGTCGGTTAATGAAGCATTCCAATCTACACCGATCAAGTGTAGTGTATACTGAGTGATAGTATCAACCGAGCTTGTGTTCACTGACACATTCCTTTGTTAACTAAGTAAGGAAAAAAGAACAAAATGATTAGTTTAGCCGACAGAAATTGATGAGCTATAAAGTGTATGATTTTGAGGTGGAAGATAAATTTTGTTATGGAGATCAACGGCTAACAAAATTCAAAGAAGATCTAAAGGATAGAAACAAAACGTGTTACTGACACATCAGTCGAGGAAATTTTAAGCGGCAAAATCAACGAAGGAGATTAAGCGGAAAAATATGATGGATGAGAAGAAAATGGTTTACTTGTCTATTTAAGAGACATTGATTTCATTATGAAATGGATGTCGAAAGAAGGAGACTATAGAGATATGACGTGAACATTGCTTCATGCTTGCCTGATCAAACTGGTTGAAGAAGAACCAAATTGCAGAGTTAACGAAGTATCAGAGAACTTTTATCGAGGGATAGTAAGTTATTGAATGTTGATGAATTGAATAGAAATATTGATCAGAGGTTTGTATGGACTTAGAATAGATTTGAACATCTGCAAAGTCAAGTTGTATTGTAATCAGATCATCTATTATTGTCAATTTAACCATTGAAATAGATAAATCTCTTAACTAAGTGGACTTGAAAGTCTTATATGTCATTCATATAATGTACATTGTTATGCTGTCAACCCCATAGTGAATGCTAGTTGGACGATAACTGTTAGTGTTAAATCCTCTAACAAGGTCACACTTTACAGTGTGTTTTGTAACCTTTAACAGGGTTGGCTCTTCACCGAGCTCACTTTAGAAGAGTGAAAATATTTTGGGTTACCGGTCCTAAGTGGTTTTTCCCTTTGTAGGGATTCCATGTTAAATCTCTTGTGGGTGGTCCCACAAAAGTGTGTCCCACTTTTTTAGACATGTTGATTTTTGCTGAAATAATACATTTTTAATAAAATATGATGATTTAAGACTTTAGAGCTTCCATTTGAAGGAATTAATTACAAATGGTTAGCTCAAATCCTCTTAGATTAAAAAAACATTGATATAACATCTATACTGCTCATTCATACCTACAATGGAGTCTCCTTCACACCTATTAAAATGCTGACAAAAAATCACTTCAACTTTATGTTTTGGCAGATCAAATGAATTCATTTGAAGAAACTATCTATGTAGTATGATGCTATTCAGAACAAGCTTTCTAATGAATATAATTTTAATACATATTAAGTTCAACATCACTTTTAAATATTACTTTAACTAAACATAGGTTGTTTGGTCATTCAACAACCTATCTCTTCAAGACTTTGGGAAAAATAGTAAATTACAAAAAAAAATTATAAAAAATATGTAGGAAAAGAGTATTTGTGTTACCTTTCTATAAAAAAATAAAAAATGAATTTTGATATACACATATCAAGTTAGAGTGATCCAAGTGACCTTACGTTTAAATTACAGTTACTGTCACTTTAGAACTTAATAAAATATGAAATATTGACCCAAAATGAATGAAACCAATTGCATCCTTTAGATATTGAAGTTATAAATATAATATCGAAAGAATTACATTGTTATCATATTTTAAAAAAAAATTATGTTGATCCAAGTGATAGTAACTCCTTAAAAACATAGTTTTTCACACAAACCACTTTTCGAAGGAGAAGGAAAAATAAATTTAAATGAATTTTATTTTTTATTTTTTAAATATATTTAGAAACTAGAAAGAAAATTTTAAAAGAATCTAGTTTACATCATCTTCAAATTCCTAATAGTTTTGCAGCAACAAGTGTTTGAAAGTGAAGTTTTTTCTCAGAATGTTGATCTCTGTGTCAAAGTTGGCCAAAAAGTGGGACACACTATTGTGGGACCACCCTTGTGTTATGTGTTTATGTTGTGATTGCTTAGATATCATACTTGAAATGTTGCATATTTGATTTGGTTGGTAATCACTATGAGCAATTAACTGGTAATCGGTAAGGTCACAGATAGTTTAGTATTTATTGTTTTACCGAGTTGCAGAATTTAGCTGAATTAGTTTTAAGTGGTACATTTTGTATTTGGGATTGTGGATAACTGATTCACCCCCCTCTCAGTTATTCTAACAATAAAAGTAGACTCAACACTTGATACAATACTATTGTCATAGTTATTCAACTCAAAAGTAGTCAGCTTGCCAATTAGACTATCAAGAGTACGAGTACTACCAGACCGTGTAGATCTCATTTCATGAATAGAAGATATCCTAATAGCATAAATAGGCAGCATGGTTCTCAGTATTTTACTTACAACAATGTCTTCAAAAATAATACCTTCTGCTCCTTGGATAGCATTGACCACCTCTTTGATTTGGTTAGAGTATTGTGTGATGTTCTCACCTTCTTTCATCTTCATATGATCAAATCTGCCTCTTAGGCTTTCAGCTCTAGCTCTCATTACATTTACATCACCACCATGAACTAGTGCAAGTTTGTCCTACATTCCTTTCATTGTAGTGCATGCTTTGACATCTTCAAATTCAGCATCAATTAGAGCAGCAACAATCTCTATCATAGTTATATTGTGCTCATGTTTGTCTCTCAACTGATCAACTGCCAAAGGTCCAATAGTTGGTTGTATGTATCCATTGTCTAGTAGTGAGATAGCATATTCTCCAATTCCAGATATGTGCAGCCTCATCCTGCTTTGCCATGTTGTGAAGTTGTCTTTGTTCAGCTTAGGCACTTCCCTCTTATACATCTTGTGATCTTTTGCTCAAGTCCTTGAAAATTTTCTCCAAGCAACCAATGTGCTCTAATGCTAAATGTTAGATAACTAAGAAGGAGAGTGAATCGGTTAAATTAGTTATCCTACAATCCCAAACTCTCAGATGTAAGTTTTTTCAAACTTCATAAATAATTCAAATAGCTCGGTAAGATAAAATAACTATCTTTCAATTCATTCACTGAATACCAGTAATTATCCAAACTATGATTACCGATTAATCAAATATGAAGTATGTAAAGTATGATAGAAAAATAATCATAAAAAATAACACATAACATAATGATTTAACGTGGAAATTCTTTTAAGGAAAAAACCACTTGGGACCGGTAACCCAAAAATATTTCACTCTTCTAAAGTGAGCTCAATTAGGAGCCAACCCTATTAAAGGTTACAATGCACACTGTTAGGTGTGACCTGGCTAGAGGATTTATCACTTAGAGTTAAATTTTGACCAGCATTCACTATGGGGTCAACAAGATAACAATTAACATTCTTTGAATGTCATATGGAAATCCAAAAGACTGTTAAGTCCACTCGATTAAGAGATTTTGCTGTAACAATGGTTAAACTGATACAATGCTGATCTGATTCAAATACAACTCTATTTGCAAATATTTAGATCTATGCTAAGCTCATAAAAACTCTTCTGATCAATAACCAATTTACTTCCTCGTATCCTTCAACTTACTTCACTCGGTGTATATATCTTTGATGCTCGATTATGCCTAAAACTCGGTTATGTCTGTAACCAGTTTGATAAGGAATGCATGAAAAATGTCTTCACGCAAAATCTTCTATAGTCTCTATTTTATCTAGCATGTTTCAATAATGAAACTCATGTCTTTTAAATAGACAAGTAAACCATTTTCATATCATCCATTAGATTTTGCCTCTTAATCCTCATCGTCCATTTTTCCGCTTCAACCTTCTTCAGCAGATGTGTCAATAACACATTTCAATCTCTTCCCTTAAATCATCTCTAAATTTTGTCAGTCGTGGATCTTATAACAAACTTCATTTGTTACCTCAGAATCATAACAATTTCCATCTCATTAATTGTAATCAGTTGTTATAGCATTTAATGTTTTCATCCATACTTGGTTAATATTAAATGCGTCGGTTATAACTAACTCAGTTATTATTGTCACTTGGTATACACAAGACTGACTCAGTGTATATAGAAATCTTTAATTACTGACCACATTAACTTGTTCAATTCTTATAACTTGTTCAATTCTTATATTTTGTTCATAATAGAATAATATAACATGCTCAAGTCAACAATAGAATGCCATAGACTCATCAATAAGTTACCCAATGTATACCTTATTCTTATCTATCATATCCATCTTTTCTTTATGTAAATGTCTCATTTCTTCACCATTTCTTCCTTCTACAGATATTCAGATGTTTGTAACTATCGTGATAAGTATAGTCAAAAATAGTTGACATCAATGACAACATATTGACTGATTTAATCATCTTACATATCACTTTAATAGCTCGGTGATATCTAATCACTATCTCTTCAGTTCATCAAGATATTCAATCAGTTGTAGGTGATCAACATGAGCTACGTGGATTCTTCAGACTGCGTAGTTATTAAAAATGATTTGTGAAATGGTTTTCATAGCTAGGATCACCACGAGAAGACTTGAAGAAGAGGGGAGATTTCCATTGGGATGATAAGGCACAACAAGCCTTTGATAGATTAAGGAGCTCATGACTACATGTCCAATACTCACACTACCAGACTTCAGTCAATCCTTCATCCTAGAGTGTGACGCGTTGGGAGAAGGAATTGGAATGGTGTTTGTTGGTACTCAAAATGCAGTTTTGAGGTACCATGTAAAACGCTTGCTAAAGTGCTCCTTTTGGTCCAAATGCACATGTGAAAAGGGTATTTCCGGGTCCTGTAATGAGTGGAGAATGTTTTGACACCTTGTTTATGTCCCTTTGAGTCAATTTGAGCCTTCAGTTCGGGTATTGAAATGGGTTTACATCAATTCATTTTTAGGTGGTCTCAAAAATTAGAAAATGCTTGTGTAAAATTCACTGGGAAGGGCTACTTTGAGGTTGAATATCTTGAATTCTGACAAATGTCATGAAAATCCGAGAGTGGGGTCTTCTTTAGTGTACTTCAATTGACCTATGTTTCTGATTTCAGGTCAGAGCAACGAGTTTTGATAGGTCTTTTGTTTCCCGTTCCGGATGTGTTTTCTCATAATTGCATAATGCACTTGTTCAACAATTCGCGAAAGCCCTATTTGTTAAGTTGTATCTGATACTTAGTGATTGGTCAAGAATAATTAATGATAGATCTATATTGTAGGCATGTTCCTCTTTTGGCTTGTCTGGTTTTAGCCCCTGGTGAATCCGTTTCAGTACTTTTCAAAGCCAAATCCATTTCTAGTTTTCACTGTTTTGCTGAAACCCAGAAGTTCAGAAGTTTTAAGGGCTATATTTGACAGTGTGTAAAAGACACTTGTGTGATCCGATGAGCAAGCTAATGATTGGGTCATGTTGTAATCATGTTTTACTCCCACCGTGCCAAATCTAAAACCATGACCAATCCATTTGACCAAGTTTCCAGGCTCATTCCATTTGCAATTTTTGCAAAATGTGTTCAATTCTGTAGAGTGTGTTTTCACAGAAATCCAAATGCCCTACTTTGCTAGTAAATAAATTTTGACCAGTTGACTCTTTTGATGAATTTCTTTTTGCGTTGTCTTGTAAAGTTGGAGTACTAACCCCAGTCCCAATTTCAGCCCCCTGCCAATCCATTTGTTAGCCTTTTAAAATCAATCACGATGATTAAAATCATTTTCTGACATGATTTTTTGTAGGGCAGAACAAAAGTGCTATATTCACCGTTTAAAATCTTTCAGCTAGGTTACAGTCAAGAGATGTTGTTTTGCAGTATGAAAGAATGTGGATCAATGTTCATGCATGTTTAGTGGTGTGACCTAGTTAGGTGAAATTGTCAGTTTTTAAAGCCGCTCTTGGAGCCCTCTAACCCAGTTTTGGCACTTTGCATAAAATGTGAATTTCAATGTTTCAATGATCCGGGTTTGATTGAAAATGGATTCAAAAGTATGCAAAGGGCATACAAGGTGTTTGAGATCGTTTCTGGGATCGGGTGTTTGAAATCAAATTTTTTTTTAGCCAGACCCACTCTGGGGCCCGACCTTGCTCATCATTAGTTGCCAGTTGCAAGTTATCAGTTATCTCGGGAGATGAATTTTAAAATGTAGCAAAGGTCAAGAGGGGGAATACCAAAGCATGACATTGCTATTGCTAAATGGAGTTAACAGTGGGCGCGCTATGGAGTAATGCCAATGCAGTGTTTAAAATGGCATTGAATACCAAATCAGGATGCATGGCAACTATGTAGGGAGATGGATCAAACTCAAGAAGTTTTCCCAGCGTTGGCCAATCACAATCAAAGTCAAAGAAAATGTTAAGCATTGGGAGGCAGCGTAACAAAGAATGGACTAGCGTTGAAACAAAGTGGGACTGCAGGCATAAAGATGGATTTTACGCTATATAATAGGAGGCCTCCAACGCAATAAGGGTCAGCATAAGTAATACATGCCTCACGTAAGGTAAGGAATAACAACTCATTCAAGTTTGAAATAGTTTGGAGGCCTGTGCAATGTTAGGCTTCATTGTTTTAGAAACAAGTGGAAACCTGGCATAAGAAATCAACCGGGGAGCTCACGTACTAATCAATATGGAGGCCAACGTTTACAATTTAGGGGTAGCTTATATTGATTGTATTTGTGTAAGTATGTGAGAAGTAATGGCTCATGTGTTTCAAAGAAGGGGAAGTTACGCATTAGTTGCGGAGCTCCTTCCCCTGCATAAAAACAAGTGTGGGAACCTACTTGGTGATGCCTCGCATATCTTGGAGAAGCCAACACAAGTGCGATGCCAGCCCAGCATAAAGAAATCAACGGAGATTAGGTGGAGGCTCACACACCTTTTGAACTTCTGAGTGAGAAGCTAATCCACAGGGATGCCCCATGCATTTAGGAAGATTGGGGGCTATGTTTTAAATAAAGAAACTCATGTATAAAGGCAGAGCAGCCCATGCATTATACTAAGGAAGCACACCATTGTTTAAAAGGATGAGGAGCTGCCTATGTACCAGTGGGGACCCTATGCAAGTTTTAATATAGTGAGGAAGAGAGTGTGAGCAGCAAAAAGGGACACCTCACGCAATAAAATGGAGTCTGGAAGAGCTGGCAATGCCCCTATTAACAAATGAATGTAGGAGCCAGTGTATGAAAATGGAGGAAGCTAGTCACCAAATAAAATCTACGCAATTTTATGAGGCATGGGCTCACGCGATGAAGATGGAACCTGCTACCTGCTAACGTAATGTCCATGCATTAAAATGTATTGGCACCTTGCGCAATCTCAAAGGGAAGTCACTTTCTGTCAGCACACATTGAGCTCCATACCAGGTGAGGGAGGCCAGGCGTCGTGGAGGGTGCGCTGTGCAATTTCTAAATCTATATGTCCCACATTGCCTATGTTTGGCACTTCCCAAATATTTATAATATACAGTACTCACAAGCTGAAATAAGTAAAGAGACATGGAGGCTATTGGCGGGCCCTCCTGGTAAGTGGTCTTTGCGGTGGTGGGGCCCCCAATTTTGGTGCCCAGCATGTAGAGAGCTTTAAAACTACAAAATATATAGTCCCACATTCACGCGGAAACATGAGTTTGAAGTGAATATAAGCAAGAACACTCACAATGTGAAATAAGTCAAATGAAGGAGGCTCTTCCCATGTGAGCACCTATGCGGCTGCCTTGGTTTGCGTGTTGGCACGCCCAAGAAAAGAAATTTTGCAGACTTAGTCCTGAATTCGCGAAATAGTTATGGGTTAAGGATAAACATTTGGCGACTTGGAGATAGCTGTCGTGGATTCGGGAGATAAAGTGACGGTTAGCCCAAACATCTGGCAACTTGGACATGACCGCATTTGCCAATTCACTCAATGCTCGGCAGTTAGGACTAAACATTTTACGATTTGGAGAATAGGTAATCGCCCATTCATGTGATGGTGGCGGTCAAATCTAATGCATTTCATGATCACGAGATTAGCATGGTCGCATATTCGCTCAATGCCCGACAGTTAAGCTAAACTATTTCGTGATTACGAGAATCGAGCTAGTCGCCAGGTCATCAAATTTCACCTGAGGTCAAGTATTCATTCTGTGAATTTGAGAATTCATGTGATCGCTAGTTCTCCAAGCAAGGTGGCAGATAAGTCAGCATTGAGGTGGCACCTGGTGGACATCGCAACCAGTCAGAGGGCTGACATGTGTCGTGCGGGTCCCACACTTGTAGAGGTAAAATAATAAAATAATTGAAATTTCAAATGAAGATTCCCGGGCCATGAAAAATCAAGTTAAAAATGTTAATTCCTATAGTTGAGACTATAGTGAATAAATTCAAAAAATTTAAATCACATACCTGAGAAACAAATTCATGGCTTGTGGCTTCATTTTTTCCCGGGATATGAAGTGTTATATATCGCTGGAAAGGTGAGAGAACAAGGAATTGATTTATGAGATCAGACTTGATGCAGGTCTTGTTGGTTTCTAGATATTTGCAGTTGAATGAAACAGGGGCCGAGGAGATATTTTGGAAATATCTGAGTTTGTTGAATCTGGTGATTCACAGTTTGTTTGAGCAGAGGACAGGTGCTTTCAGGAGAAAATGATGCATATCATATTTTCAGTTCAGAGTTGGGTGATTCATCAGCAGGAGGTTTAGAGGATAACAATTGTCAATTTGCGGATGAATCTTGAGTTTTCTCCTCTCCTTCTTATTCTGAATTCAATTCTTTATACGGGGTTCCAACCTTTTTGCATGAGCTAGCCCCTGCAAGTGTTTGTGTTCCATTAATGCAAGTTCTAGTTAAGTTTAGTGTTCTAGTTTTTTTAGTATTTTGGCATTTTGAATGTATTGAAGCAATGTTCTATTAATAAAATACACTTGAAATCTTTTTGCAAAGACTTGATGTCTCTGTATGTTTTCTAGAATTCTTATGAGCTAGATTTGTAAGGCATTTCTAGTTTGTCATCTATAAGGTAGACTGTGATATTATTTTTCAGTTTCCTTGAAGGAAGGAGTAAATCTTGTTGGATAGTTTCTGAGATTGTCAAGGATATATCAATTTGATGATCATGTGTTTGTAATAAAAGTAGTATGTAAGGCATGTTACTGGTTTCAGATGTATTGAGTTGTAAATGTTTGTGAATGTCTATTCAATTTGACTCCATACCCAATGGATTAGGCACTGGTCTTTTTCCAGAATTGCATCCAAACCGAAATCAATCCATCAATCAACTATTTCCCTTTCTGTTTTTGGGTAGTTTAATTGTTAAATATAGCATGACAAGCTGGAAACTATCCAATGATTCGCTTGAAAGGGTGAATCTAGTTGTAGGACATTAGTATCCTGTTGATCCATTTTTATATTTGCTAGTGTTATGAGGAGGGAATAGTTTGCAAGTGTTGTGAGCAGATATCTTGAGGTACACCCGCTTGGGTTTGTGGAGCCCGAAGTGTAGAAGGTATTTTATGCCTTTTCAAAGTTGGGTTTTCTCTTGTTGAGTCAGTTTGTGAGTTGTGAAACAATGTATGTCAGGACTAACAAGAAAAAATACCAACAAAATGGCGACTCTGGTGGGAAAGAAAAGTATTGCAGTTGCATTAGCAGTGAGGTTACATTTGAGTTTCCTTGTGCTTTCAATTGAACCCATGAGTCTGGCCAAACCTCATTTGGGAAAAGAGTCTTCAAAGTTTAAAGTTCTGAAAATCATTTAAAGACCTGTGTATACCTAGATTTGTTGTTGAAATTAGTTTACAAAATTATGTGACTCCGCTATGAGACATACTCAGAATCTTGTAGCATTCAAAGAAGATCAGTAAAGAAAATTATATTCCTCTAAAAAGAGGTGGCAACTCTGTGTCAGAACAAACCCAAAATTTGAAGATGTTCCTCAGATCTCAAATCAAAAGATGAAGCCACAACAGCAGCAAAAAATTTGTCTAGGTATTTCCCCATTCATTTATAATATCCCATAAGATCCTTATTCGGTGAAATAAGTCACTAAGCCAAGGAAATTCAGGAAGTCCTGTGTATGTTTCTTTGTTTGAATAAGTTCAGTTGAAAAATTTGTGGTGAGAAGTGTATACATTTGAAGTTGTGTCTACATGAGGTTTGTGTAGTAAAAGTAAGATGTCATGTCATAGTAGTTCTACAGCCGAGATGGAAAACACTTTGGATTCAAATGTTCTTTCTGAATCTAAAATTTTGTTGCCAAGTTTTAATGAAGGTGAAATTAATAGACTGATGTTATGACAACAAATTGAAGAAGAAACTATCCTATTTCTGACAACAAGAATAGGTAGAAGGAAAGATGAATCAGTTATGTTATTCTATGATAAATTTTCAGCAGCTCTGAGACAAGTAGAGATTTATGATCTGTTCAGAGAACCCTATTTGATAGACTTGTTTGTAGAGTTATGTATGCCTAAATCAGTCAATCAGTATGCAACATTTAGGGAAAAACATTTTGCACACATTATAGAATGTCTTTTAGAAATTGAAAAGAATGCCCAATCTGAAAATAAATGTGAAGGGTATTCAGATGAAATGTATAAAAATGATGCATATAGTTTAGATTGGTATGATGAGTGCAGTGATGCTGATATTGACAGTGATAGAGTTCAAAATGAAGGAGATAAATCTGATAGTGATTTCTATGATTTGGTGCATAGTGATGAGTTTCAATCCGGGAATGAATTTAGTTCCTAAGATGAGTGTCTAAATGAGGACCATGAGGGTGTGATTAGTTTCTCTCCTCTTGATCAGCAAACTAATATTTGTGGCCTAGATACTCAAGATCTAATTTCATTTTCAGATTTTGATTCTTCTTTCTCTGATCAAAGTTTTTGTGGCAGCGGGTCCAATAATGTATTCAGTAGTTTCTCTAATGCATTGTTTGACAAGGATATGGATTCTAATCAACCGGCCTTGTGCAAAAAATTCTATGATCAGCAGTTCCATTTAGTTTGCAATCCATTTTTTGATGATAATGTGGAAGAACCAGACTATGATGGAGCTGAAATAGTTCAAGAAATAGTTGATTCCAAGGGATATGAGTCAGATTGCCAAGCCTCATCTCAGTCGGATGAGAAATAAGTTATCTACTATGAGTCTCACGGCATCTCCGAATATGTACAGCAGTGTGAGTATGAGACTTTTTCTTTTGGTTTGCAATCATGTTTTGAAGATGAAGATGCATTTAAAGATTGCAATCAACAGGCAAGTTTTTCCTTATTTTGTAAAAATAAGTCGAGTGATAGGTTGCCCGGTGCGGTAAATTATGACTATGTTTCTTTTATGAAAAGTGATGACATTGGCAAGTGTAGTAAGCATATGTGTGTAGAAGATCAGAATGAACAGTTAGTGTTTGACACTCACATGCTTGATGGATTTCAAAATGTTGATAATCATATGTCTTTTGATTTTCCAATGGTGGGTTTTTATCCATTTGACCATGCAATTGAAAATGAAGATAAATGTTTGATTCCCGAGCATGGGGATGAGAACCAAGTTTTTGATAGAGGTAGGTGCTGATTGGTGAAGAGTTTCTTTTTAGTTTTAGCAGTAGTGGTAGTTTTCTTGCAGCCGTAGTTTGTTTTCGGTAGTTGTTGTTCGCTTTGAATAAGGAACCAGTTTTGAGGAGCTTGATGGACCCGGTTTAGTAAGTTTTTTGAAAATGAAGTGTGTTTGCAGTGATAAGGTGAAGAAGCTAGTTTTGGGGGTGGTCTGCTCTTCCAGGAGATTCTGAGGTTCTTGTGCTGATCTTATGCTCAACCATCCTCAGACAAAGCCAATGTTGGTACTCAAAATGCAGTTTTGAGGTACCATGTAAAACGCTTGCTAAAGTGCTCCGTTTGGTCCAAATGGACATGTGAAAAGGGTGTTTTCGGGTCCTATAATGAGTGGAGAATGTTTTGACACCTTCTTTATGTCCCTTTGAGTCAATTTGAGTCTTCAGTTCGGGTATTGAAATGGGTTTGCATCAGTTCATTTTTAGGTGGTCTCAAAAATTAGAAAATGCTTGTGTAAAATTCACTGGGAAGGGCTACTTTGAGGTTGAATATCTTGAATTCTGACAAGTGTCATGAAAATTTGGCTGTGGGGTCTTCTTCAGTGTACTTCAATTGACCTATGTTTCTGATTTCAGGTCACAGCGATGAGTTTTGATAGGTCTTTTGTTTCCCCTTCCGAACGTGTTTTCTCATAATTGCATAATGCACTTGTTCAACAATTCTCGGAAGCCCTGTTTGTCAACTTGATTCTGATACCTGGTGATTGGTCAAGAAGAATTAATGATAGATCTATATTTTAGGCATGTTCATCTTCTGGCCTATCCATTTTTAGCCCTTGATGAATCTGTTTCAGTACTTTTCAAAGCCAAATCCATTTCCAGTTTTCATTGTTTTGCTGAAACCCAAAAGTTCAGAAGTTTTAAGGGCTATATTTGACAGTGTGTAAAAGACACCTGTGTGATCCGATGAGCAAGCTAATGATTGGGTCATGTTGCATTCATGTTTTACTCCCACCATGCCAAATCTGGAACCATGACCAATCCGTTTGACCAAGTTTCTAGGCTCATTCCATTTGCAATTATCAAAAAATGTGTTCAGTTCTGCAGAGTGTTTTCCCAGAAATCCAAATGCCCTACTTTGCCAATAAATAAATTTTGACCAATTGACTCTTTTGACAAATTTATTTTTGTGTTGTCTTGCAAAGTAGGAGTACTAAACCCAGTCCCTATTTGAGCCCCCTGCAAATCCATTTGTTAGCCTTTTAAAATCAATCATGATGATTATAATCATTTTCTAACATGATTTTTTGCACGGCAGAACGAAAGTGCTCTGTTCGCTGTTTAAAATCTTTTAGCTGGGTTACAGTCAAGAGATGTCATTTTGTAGTATGAATGAAGGTGGATCAATGTTCTTGTCTGTTCAGTGGTGTGACCTAGACAGGTGAAATTGTCAGTTTTTAAAGCCGCTCTTGGAGCCCTCTAACCCAGTTTTGGCACATTGCATAAAATGTGAATTTCAATGTTTCAATGATCTGGGTTTGATTTAAAATGGATTCAAAAGTATACAAAGGGCATACAAGGTGTTTGAGATCGTTTCAGGGATTGGATGTTTGAAATCAAAAAAAATTTAGCCCGACCTTGCTCATCTTTAGTTGCCAGTTGCAAGTTATCAGTTATCTTGGGAGATGAATTTTAAAATGTAGCAAAGGTCAAGAGGGGGAATGTCAAAGCATGACATTGCTATTGCTAAATGGAGTTAACAGTGGGTGCACTATGGAGTAATGCCAATGTAGTGTTTAAAATGGCATTGAATGCCAAATCAAGACACATGACAGGTATGTAGGGAGATGCATCAAACATAAGAAGTTTTCCCAGCATTGGCCAATCACAATCAAAGTCAAAGAAAACATTAAGCATTGGGAGGTAGCATAACAAAGAATGGACTAGCATTGAAACAAAGTGGGACTACAAGCATAAAGATGGATTTTACGCTATATAATAGGAGGCCGCCAATGCAATAAAGACCAGCGTAACTAATACATGCCTCACGTAAGGTAAGGAATAACAACTCACACAAGTTTGAAATAGTTTGGAGGCCTACGCAATGTTAGGCTTCATTGTTTTAGAAAAAAGTGGAAGCCTGGCATAAGAAATCAACCGGGGAGCTCACATACTAATCAATATGGAGGCTAGCATTTACAATTTAGGGGCAACTTATATTGATTGTATTTGTGTATGTGAGAAGTAATGGCTCACACACTTGAAAGAAGGGGAAGTTACGCATTAGTTGGGGAGCTCCTTCCCCTGTGTAAAAACAAGTGTGTGAACTTGCTTGGTGATGCCTCGCATATCTTGGAGAAGCCAACACGGGTGTGATGCTAGCCCAGCATAAAGAAATCAATGGAGATTAGGTGGAGGCTCACACGCCTTTTGAACTGTTGAGTGAGAAGCTAATCCACAGGGATGCCCCACACATTTAGGGGGATTGGGGGCTATGTTTTAAACAAAGAAACTCATGTATAAAGGTAGAGTAGCTCATGCATTATACTAAGGAAGTGCACCATTGTTTAAAAGCACGAGGAGCTGCCTGTGTACCAATGGGGACCCTACGCAAGTTTAAATACTGTGAGGAAGAGAGTGTGAGCAGCACCAAGGCACACCTCACGCAATAAAATGGAGTCTGCAAGAGCTGGCAGTGCCCCTGTTAACAAATGAATGCAGGAGCTAGTGTATGAAAATGGAGGAAGCTAGTCTCCAAATAAAATTTGCGCAATTTTATGAGGCATTAGCTCACGCAACCAAGATGTAACCTGCTACCTGCTAACATAATGTCCATGCATTAAAATGTATTGGCATCTTATGCAATCTCAAAGGGAAGTCACTTTCTGTTAGCACACATTGAGCTCCATACCAGGTGAGGGAGGTCAGGCGTCATGGAGGGTGTACTGTGCAGTTTGTAAATCTATATGTCCCACATTGCCTATGTTTGGCACTTCCCAAATATTTATAATCTGCGGTACTCACAAACTAAAATAAGTAAAGAGACATGGAGGCTATTGGCGGGCCCTCTTGGTAAGTGGTCTTTGTTGTGGTGGGGCCACCAATTTTGGCGCCTAGCATGTAGAGAGCTTTAAATCTACAAAATATATAGTCCCACATTCACGCGGAAACACGAGTTTGAAGTGAATATAAGCAAGAACACTCACAATGTGAAATAAGTCAAATGAAGCAGGCTTTGCCCATGTCAGCACCTATACGGCCACCTTGGTTTGCATGTCGGTGCGCCCAAGAAAAGAAATTTTGTAGACTTAGTCACAGATTCGCATAATGGTGACGGGTTAAGGATAAACATTTGGCGACTTGGATATAGCTGTCGCGGATTCGCGGAATAAAGTGACGGTTAGCCCAAACATCTGGCGACCTGGAGATGACCGCATTCAACAATTCGCTCAATGCCCGACAGTTAGGACTAAACATTCTACGATTTGGAGAATAGGTAGTCGCGCATTCACAAGATGGTGGCAGTCAGATCCAATGCATTCCACGATCACAAGATTAGCATGGTCACCAATTCGTACAATGTCCGACGGTTAAGCTAAATTATTTCGCGATTACGAGAATGGAGCTCTTCGCCAGGTAGCTAAATTACACCTGAGGTCAAGAATTCATTTTGCGAATTTGAAAATTCATGTGATCACCAGTTCTCCAAGCAAGGTGGAGGATGAGTCAGCGTTGAGGTGGTGCCTGGTGGATAGTGAAACCAATCATAGGGCTGACATGTGTCATGCAGGTCCCACACTTGTAGAGGTAAAATAATAAAATAATTGAAATTTCAAATGAATATTCCTGGGCCATGCAAAATCAATGTTAAAAATGTTAATTCCTATAGTTGAGACTATAGTGAATAAATTCAAAAAATTTAAATCACAGACCTGAGAGATAAATTGATGGCTGGTGGCTTCATTTTTTCCTGGGATATGAAGTGTTATATATCGTCGGAAAGGTGAGAGAATGAGAAATCCATTTCTGAGATTAGATTTGATGCAGGTCCTGTTGGTTTCTAGATATTTGTAGTTGAATGAAAGAGAGGCCGAGGAGATATTTTGGAAATATCTGAGTTTGTTGAATCTGGTGATTCACAGTTTGTTTGAGTAGAGGACAGGTGCTTTAAGGAGAAAATGATGGAGATTAGATTTTCATTTCAGAGCTGGGTGATTCATCGGCAAGAGGTTTACAGGATAACAAGTGTCAATTTGTCGATGAATCTTGAGTTTTCTCCTCTCCTTCTTATTCTGAATTCAATTCTTTGTACAGGGTTTCAACCTTTTTGCATGAGCTGGCCTCTGCAAGTGTTTGAGTTCCATTAATGCAAGTTCTGGTTAAGTTTAGTGTTCTAGTTTTTTTAGTATTTTGGCATTTTGAATGTATTGAACCAATGTTCTATTAATAAAATACACCTGAAATCTCTTTGCAAGGACTTGATGTCTCTGTATGTTCTCTGAAATTCTTATGAGCTAGATTTGTAAGGCATTTCTGGTTTGTCGTCTATAAGGTAGACTGTGATATTATTCTTCAGTTTCCTTCAAGGAAGGAGTAAATCTTGTTGCATAGTTTCTGAGAATGTCAAGGATATATGGATTTGATGATCATGTGTTTGTAATAAAAGTAGTATGTAAGGTATGTTACTGGTTTCAGATGTATTGAGTTGTAAATCTTTGTGAATGTCTATTCAATTTGAGTCCATACCCAATGGATTAGGCATTGGTCTTTTTCCAAAATTGCATCCAAACTGAAATCAATCAATCAATCAACTATTTCCCTTTCTATTTTTGGGTAGTTTGATTGTTAAATCTAGCATGATAGCCTGGAAACCATCCAATGATTCTCTTGAAAGGGTGAATCCAGTTGCAGGACATTAGTATCCCGCTAATCCATTTTTATATTTGCTTGTGTCGTGAGGAGGGAATAGTTTGCACGTGTTGTGAGCAGATATCTTGAGGTACACCTGCCTGGGTCTGTGGAGACCGAAGTGCAAAAGGTATTTTATGCCTTGTTGAAGTTGGGTTTTCTCTTGTTGAGTCAGTTTGTGAGTTGTGAAAGAATGTATGTCAGGACCAACAAGAAAAAACACCAAGAAAATGGTGACTCTACTGGGGAAGCAAAGTATTGCAGTTGCATAAGTGGTGAGGTTACATTTGAGTTTCCTTGTGCTTTCAGTTGAACCCATGAGTCTGGCCAAACCTCATTTGGGAAAAGAGTCTTCAAAGTTTAAAGTTTTGAAAATCATTTTCAGACTTGTGTATACTTGGATTTGTTGTTGAAATTAGTTTACAAAATTATGTGACTCCGCTGTGAGACATACTCAGAATCTTGTAGCATTCAAAGAAGATTAGTAAAGAAAATTTTATTCCTCTAAAAAGGGGTGGCGACTCTGTGTCAGAACGAACCCAAAATTTGAAGGTGTTCTTTAGATTTCAAATCAAAAGGTGAAGCTACAGCAGCAACAAAAAATCTATCTAGGTATTTCTCCATTCATTTATAATATCTCATAAGATCCTTATTCGGTGAAATAAGTCACTAAGCCAAGGAAATTCAGTAAGTCTTGTGTATGTTTCTCTGTTTGAATAAGCTCAGTTGAAAAATCTATGGTGAGAAGTGTATACATTTGAAGTTGTGTCTACATGAGGTTTGTGTAGCAGAAGTAAGATGTCGTGTCATAGTAGTTCTATAGCTGAGATGGAAAACATTTTGGATTCAAATGTTCTTTCTGAATTTGAAATTTTGTTGCCAAGTTTTAATGAAGCTGGAATTAATAGACTGATGTTACGACAACAAATTGAAGAGGAAACTGTCCTTTTTCTAAGAACAAGAATAGGTAGAAGGAAAGATGAATCAGTTATGTTATTCTATGATAAATTTTCAGCAGCTCTGAGACAAGCATAGATTTATGATCTGTTTAGAGAACCCTATTTAATAGACTTGTTTGTAGAGTTATGTATGCCTGAATCAGTCAATCAGTATGCAACATTTAGGGAAAAACATTTTGCACACATTATAGAATGTCTTTTAGAAATTGAAAAGAATGCCCAGTTTGAAAATAAATGTGAAGAGTATTCAGATGAAATGTATAAAACTGATGCATATAGTTTACATTGGTATGATGAGTGCAGTGATGCTGATATTGACAGTGATAGAGATCAAAATGAAGGAGATAAATCTGATAGTTATTTCTATGATTCGGTGCATAGTGATGAGTTTCAATCTGGGAATGAATGTAGTTCCGAAGATGAGTGTATAAATGAGGACCATGAGAATGTGATTAATTGCTCTTCTCTTGATAAGTAAACTAATATTTGTGGCCTAGATACTCAAGATCTAATTTCATTTTTAGATTTTGATTCTTCTTTCTCTGATCAGAGTTTTTGTGGCAACGCGTCCAATAATGTATTCAGTAGTTTATGTAATGCATTGTTTGACAAGGATATGGATTCTTATCAGTCGGCCTTGTGCAAAAACTTCTATGATTAGAAGTTCCATTTAGTTTGCAATCCATTTTTTGATGATAATGTGGAAGAACTAAACTATGATGGAGCTGAAACAGTTCAAGAAATAGTTGATTCCAAGGGATATGAGTCAGATTGCCAAGCTTCATCTCAGCCGGATGAGAAAGAAGTTATCTACTATGAGTCTCACGGCGTCTCCGAATATGTGCAGCAGTGTGAGTATGAGACTTTTTCTTTTGGTTTGCAATCATGTTTTGAAGATGAAGATGCATTTAAAGATTGCAATCAGCAGGCAAGTTTTTCCTTACTTTGTAAAAATCAGTCGAGTGATAGGTTGCCTAGTGCGGTAAATTATGACTATGTTTCTTTTATGCAAAGTGATGACATTGCCAAGTGTAGTAAGCATATGTGTGTAAAAGATCAGAATGAACAGTTAGTGTTTGACACTCACATGCTTGATGGATTTCAAAATGTTTATAATCATATGTCTTTTGATTTGCCAATGGTGGGTTTTTATCCATTTGACCATGCAGTTGAAAATGAAGATAAATGTTTGATTCCCGAGCATGGGGATGAGAACCAAGTTCTTGATAGAGGTAGGTGCTGATTGGTGAAGAGTTGCTTTTCAGTTTCAGCAGTAGTGGTAGTTTGCTTGCAGTCGTAGTTTGGTTTTGGTAGTTGTTGTTCACTTTGAATAAGGAACCAGTTTTGAGCAGCTTGTTGGACCCGATTTAGTAAGTTTTTTGAAAATGAAGTGTGTTTGGAGTGATAAGGTGAAGAAGCTTGTTTTTGGGGTGGTCTGCTCTTCCAGGAGATTCTGAGATTCTTGTGCTGATCTTACGCTCAGCCATCCCCAGACAAAGCCAATGTTGGTACTCAAAATGCATTTTTAAGGTACCATGTAAAACGCTTGCTAAAGTGCTCCTTTTGGTCCAAATGCACATGTGAAAAGGGTGTGTTCGGATCCTGTAATGAGTGGAGAATGTTTTGACACCTTGTTTATGTCCCTTTGAGTCAATTTGAGCCTTCAATTCGGGTAATGAAATGGGTTTGCATCAGTTCATTTTTAGGTGGTCTCAAAAATTAGAAAATACTTGTGTAAAATTCACTGGGAAGGGATACTTTGAGGTTGAATATCTTGAATTCTGACAAGTGTCATGAAAATCCGGGAGTGGGGTCTTCTTCAGTGTACTTCAATTGACCTATTTTTCTGATTTTAGGTTACAGCGATGAGTTTTGATAGGTCTTTTGTTTCCCCTTCCGGACGTGTTTTCTCATAATTGCATAATGCACTTGTTCAACAATTCTCGGAAGCCCTGGTTGTCAAGTTGTATCTGATACCCAGTGATTGGTCAAGAAGAATTAATGATAGATTTGTATTGTAGGCATGTTCCTCTTCTAGCCTGTCCGTTTTTAGCCCTTGGTGAATCTGTTTCAGTACTTTTCAAAGCCAAATCCATTTCCAGTTTTCACTGTTTTGCTGAAACCTAGAAGTTCAGAAGTTTTAAGGGCTATATTTGACAGTGTGTAAAAGACACCTGTGTTATCCGATTTGCAAGGTAATGATTGTGTCATGTTGCAATCATGTTTTACTCCCACCATGCCAAATCTGGAACCATGACCAATCCATTTGACCAAGTTTCCAAGCTCATTCCATTTGCAATTTTTGCAAAATGTGTTCATTTCTGCAGAGTGTGTTTTCCCAGAAATAGAAATGTCCTACTTTGCTAGTAAATAACTTTTGAGCAGTTGACTCTTTTGATGAATTTCTTTTCGCATTGTCTTGAAAAGTTGGAGTACTAACCCTAGTCCCAATTTCAGCCCCCTGCCAATCCATTTGTCAGCCTTTTAAAACCAATCACGATGATTAAAATCATTTTCTGACATGATTTTTTGCAGGGCAGAACAAAATTGCTATGTTCGCCATTTAAAATCTTTCAGCTGGGTTACAGTCAAGAGATGTCATTTTGCAGTATGAATGAATGTGGATCAATGTTCATGCCTATTTAGTGGTCTGACCCAGTCCAGTGAAATTGTCAATTTTTAAAGCCGCTCTTGGAGCCCTCTAACCCAATTTTGGCACTTTGCACAAAATGTGAATTTCAATGTTTCAATGATCTGGGTTTGATTTAAAATGGATTCAAAAGTATGCAAAGGGCATACAAGGTGTTTGAGATCGTTTCAGGGATCGGGTGTTTGAAATCAATATTTTTTTTAGCCAGACCCACTCTTGGGCTTGACCTTGCTCATCATTAGTTGCCAGTTGCAAGTTATCAGTTATCTTGTGAGATGAATTTTAAAATGTAGCAAAGGTCAAGAGGGGGAATGCCAAAGCATGACATTGCTATTGCTAAATGGAGTTAACCTTGGGCGCGCTATGGAGTAATGCCAATGTAGTGTTTAAAAGGGCATTGAAATCCAAATCAGGATGCATGGTAGGTATGTAGGGAGATGCATCAAACTCAAGAAGTTTTCCCAGCATTGGCCAATCACAATCAAACTCAAAGAAAACATTAAGCATTGGGAGGCAGCGTAACAAAGAATGGACCAGCATTGAAACAAAGTGGGACTGCAGGCATAAAGATGGATTTTACGCTATATAGTAGTAGGCCGCCAATGCAATAAAGGCCAGCGTAAGTAATACATGCCTCACGTAAGGTAAGGAATAACAACTCATGCAAGTTTGAAATAGTTTGGAGGCCTGCGCAATGTTAGGCTTCATTGTTTTAGAAAAAAGTGGAAGCCTGGCATAAGAAATCAATTGGGGAGCTCACGTACTAATCAATATGGAGGCCAGCGTTAACAATTTAGGGGCAGCTTATATTGATTGTATTTGTGTAAGTATGTGAGAAGTAATGGCTCACATGATTGAAAGAAGGGGAAGTTACGCATTAGTTGGGGAGCTCCTTCCCTTGCGTAAAAACAAGTGTGGGAACCTGCTTGGTGATGCCTCGCATATCTTGTAGAAGCTAACAGAGGTGCGATGCCAGCCCAACATAAATAAATCAGCGGAGATTAGGTGGATGCTCACATGCCTTTTGAACTACTGATTGAGCAGCTAATCCACAAGGATGCCACACGCATTTAGGTGGATTGGGGGCTATGTTTTAAACAAAGCAACTCATGTATAAAGGCAGAGCAGCTCACGCATTATACTAAGGAAGCGCACAATTGTTTAAAAGGATGAGGAGCTGCCTATGTACCAGTAGGGACCCTACGCGAGTTTAAATACAGTGAGGAAGAGAGTGTGAGCAGCACCAAGGCACACCTCACGCAATAAAATGGAGTCTGCAAGAGCTGGCAGTGCCCCTGTTAACAAATCAATGCAGGAGCCAGCATATGAAAATGGAGGAAGCTAGTCTCGAAATAAAATCTGCAAAATTTTATGAGGCATGGGCTCATGTGACCAAGATGGAACCTGCTACCTGCTAACATAATGTCCATGCATTAAAATGTATTGGCACCTTGCGCAATCTCAAAGGGAAGTCACTTTCTACCAGCACACATTGGACTCCATACCAGGTGAGGGAGGCCAGGTTTCGTGGAGGGTGCGCTCTGCAGTTTGTAAATGTATATGTCCCACATTGCCTATGTTTGGCACTTCCCAAATATTTATAATATGTAGTACTCACAAGCTGAAATAAGTAAAGAGACATGGAGGCTATAGGTAGGCCCTCCTAGTAAGTGGTCTCTGCAGTTGTGGGGCCCTCAATTTTGGCGCCCAGAATGTAGAGAGCTTTAAAACTACAAAATATATAGTCCCACATTCATGCAGAAACACGAGTTTGAACTGAATATAACCAAGAACACTCACAATGTGAAATAAGTCAAATGAAGGAGGCTCTGCCCATGTGAGCACCTAGCGGCTGCCTTGGTTTGCGTAAAAGCACACCCAAGAAAAGAAATTTTGCAGACTTAGTCATGGATTCGTGTAATGGTGACGGGTTAAGGATAAACATTTGGCGACTTGGAGATAGCTGTCGCGGATTCGCAGAATAAAGTGATGGTTAGCCTAGACATCTAGCGACCTGGAGATGACCGCATTTGCCAATTCGCTCAATGCCCAGTACTTAGGACTAAACATTCTGCGATTTGGTGAATAGGTAGTCGCACATTAACGTGATGGTGGCAGTCAGATACAATGCATTCCACCATCACGAGATTAGCATGGTTGCCAATTCACTCAATGCCCGACAGTTAAGCTAAATTATTCCACAATTACGAGAATAGAGTTGTTCGCCAAGTTGTCGAATTTCACCTGAGGTCAAGAATTCATTCCGCAAATTTGAGAATTCATGTGATCGCCAGTTCTCCAAGCAAGGTGTCGGACGAGTCAGCGTTGAGGTGGTGCCTGGTGGACAGTGCAACCAATCAAAGGGCTGACATGTGTCATGCGGGTCCCACACTTGTAGAGGTAAAATAATAAAATAATTGAAATTTCAAATGAATATTCCCAGGCCATGAAAAATCAAAGTTAAAAATGTTAATTCCTATAGTTGAGACTATAGTGAATAAATTCAAAAAATTTAAATCACAGACCTGAGAGACAAATTGATGGCTTGTGGCTTCATTTTTTCCTAGGATATGAAGTGTTATATATTGCCGAAAAGGTGAGAGAACAAGGAATCCATTTCTGAGATCAGATTTGATGCAGGTCTTGTTGGTTTCTAGATATTTGTAGTTGAATGAAACAGGGGCTGAGGAGATATTTTGGAAATATTTGAGTTTGTTGAATCTGGTGATTCATAGTTTCTTTGAGCAGAGGACAGGTGCTTTAAGGAGAAAATGATGCAGATCATATTTTCAGTTCAGAGCTGGGTGATTCATCAGAAGGAGGTTTAGAGGTTAACAAGTGTTAGTTTGTGGATGAATCTTGAGTTTTCTCCTCTCCTTCTTATTCTGAATTCAATTCTTTGTACGAGGTTCTAACCTTTTTGCATGAGCTGGCCTCTGCAAGTGTTTGAGTTCCATTAATGCAAGTTCTGGTTAAGTTTAGTGTTCTAGTTTTTTGAGTATTTTGGCATTTTGAATGTATTGAAGCAATGTTCTATTAATAAAATACACCCGAAATCTCTTTGCAAGGACTTGATGTCTCTGTATGTTTTATGGAATTCTTATGAGCTAGATTTGTAAGGTATTTCTAGTTTGTCATCTATAAGGTAGACTGTGATATTATTCTTTAGTTTCCTTCAAGGAAGGAGTAAATCTTGTTGGATAGTTTCTGAGAATGTCAAGGATATATGGATTGATGATCATGCGTTTGTAATAAAAGTAGTATGTAAGGCATGTTACTGGTTTCTGATGTATTGAGTTGTAAATGTTTGTGAATGTCTATTCAATTTGACTCCATACCCAATGGATTAGGCACTGGTCTTTTTCCAGAATTGCCTCCAAACCAAAATCAATTAATCAATCAACTATTTCCCTTTCTATTTTTGGGTACTTTGATTATTAAATCTAGCATGACAGGCTAGAAACCATCCAATGATTTACTTGAAAGGGTGAATCCAATTACAGGACATTAGTATCCTACTGATCCATTTCTATATTTGCTCGTGTTGTGAGGAGGGAATAGTTTGCAGGTGTTGTGAGCAGATATCTTGAGCTACACCCGCCTGGGTCTGTGGAGCCCGAAGTGCAGAAGGTATTTTATGCCTTGTCGAAGTTGGGTTTTCTCTTGTTGAGTCAGTTTGTGAGTTGTGAAAGAATGTATGTCAGGACCAACAAGAAAAAACACCAACAGTGTTAATGCAAGATCACCACCCCATCATGTTTGAGAGTCAAAAACTCCTGGGAGATTAATTGTTGCATTCAATCTATGATAAGGAGATGCTCTCCATCATGCACATACTAGCCAAGTTTCAAAAATACCTCATTGGAGCAAAATTTGTTATGCAGAAAGACCATAATAGTTTGAGATATTTCTTAGAGCAAAAGGACTCAAGAACGAGCGACAAAAGAAATGGGTGAGCAAAATCTAGGGAAAAAATAACGTGGTGGCCGATGCATTGTCAAGGAGACCTACGATATGTTCATTGTCACAGATTTCAATAGATTGGAATTCACATTTGTTGGTTAAGTACTCTAAGAATAACTTTGCATGTAAGTTGATGGATGATCAAATATAGGATGACAAGTATAAGGTGGTCGACAATATCATATACTACAAATATACAATCTATTTGGTACCCAAATCAAAGATAAAGGAGAATATTTTGAGGGATGTTCATGACTCACCTCTAGTAGGACACCCAGGGTACCTTAAGACCTATAGGTGAATTCATGAGAGGTTCACCAAGAAGGGCCTCAAAGAATATGTAC
The DNA here is from genome assembly GCA_027943335.1 of Chamaecyparis obtusa. Classification (NCBI taxonomy): domain Eukaryota; kingdom Viridiplantae; phylum Streptophyta; class Pinopsida; order Cupressales; family Cupressaceae; genus Chamaecyparis; species Chamaecyparis obtusa. The sequence goes on along the minus strand of BSBK01004922.1, from coordinate 39,318 downwards.
TGTAGTATGTGAGGAAATATTCCACATGCCAATAGAATAAATCCAAGCATAGCTTCCATGTAGGGTTACTTCATCCTTTTCCAATACACGATAAAAAATGGGAAAGCATCTCGATGGACTTAATCACGAGACTTCCTAAGGTGCAAGGGAAGAATTGTATTTAAATGTTGTGGTGGATTGTTTAACCAAATATGACCATTTCTTTGTCATTCTCATGGGATTTTGGGTAGCTCACGTGGCCAATTTGTTTTTTTGAGAGGTGTTTCTCTTGCATGGCCTCCCATAGAACATAGTTAGTGACATGGATAGCCATTTCCTCAACACTTTCTAGATGGAACTATTTGTCTTGATAGGTACAAAGTTGTCTTTGAGTACAATCTACCACCCGCAGATAGATGACCAGATAGAGATTGTGAACAAGTGGTTGGAAGGCTATCTAAGGAACTACATGTCAAGAAAGAAGAAATCATGGATAGGTTGGATTCATTTAGAAGAGTACTATTACAACACTACCTATCAAATGTCAATAGGTATGTCACCATTCAAGGCACTTTATCTTAATGAGCATTTTTCATATGTGGATCTAGTGTTAGGCCACAGTTGTGTGCCAAAGGCGAATGATTAGTTGTAAGAGAGTTTGGATATCCTTTGGTCTCTCAAGGATAACATCCAGTTGTCTCATAATCAACAATAGTTGTATGGCGATAAGCACATGGTTGAGGAGAGTTTTGAGGTGGGAGATTTGGTCTACCACTTACTATATTCATATAGATAGTCTTCCTTGAAGCAAATTGGTCTTGAGAAGATAAAGGAATGCTTCTATGGACCTTACAAAGTGGTATTGAGAGTGGGAGAAGTTTTCTACAACTTGGAGCTTCTTGAAGGAATTCAGATTTAGAATGTCTTTCATGTTTCATGCCTCAAGAAGGAAGTCGGTCAGCATGTCATAGATTCTGAGAAACCCCCACCCATTGATGAAGATGAAAAGATTATGTTGGGGCCTATAGAGATCATCGATGTCAAAGAGAGGAACGTGAGATCGCTCACCATGAAGGAGTACCTAGTCCGCTAGAAGGATCAGCTAGTTGAAGATGCCACATAGGAGAGTGAACAAATCTTGGAGCATCCAAGTTTGCAATTTCTTGAGGGCAAGAAATTTTTGCGCTGGGAGGACTGTAATGTCCCCAAAATAATTAAATGAATGAATTAGATTTATTGATTAAGTGGTCTTGAATTTAATAGTAATATCTTACGGACCCATTTTTTGTTAATTAATTTAATAATGAAATAAAAGTAATAAACAATTATCGGCCTACTTGTAACCCTTAGAGAAACTTACTGGAGCCCTTTATAAGGTTATGTTTGGCATTTTAGGTAGTCATCATGAGTTTTATGTTTCCTTTGTATTTACAATTCAAGTTGGAATTCTACATTGTTCACCATTTTGGAGGTGAGAGTTCCTTCCTATTCTGGCATTCACAGTTTCGGTGGGAGTCACTCTCGCCCTAAACTCCTCGTGGTCCAAATTTGTAATATCTTCATTTAAAGACAAGTTTGTAATCAAGTTCTGAACTAAATATATGTTTCTAGATCTTTCACCTTATGCCCTGATTTTATATATATATATATATATATATATATATATATATATATATATATATATATATATATATATATATATATATATATATATATATATATATATATATATATATATATATATATATATATATATATATATATATATATATATATATATATATATATATATATATGAAGAGTATACTATGCATTCCATTTAAACATTTTGGTGGATCTCTGCATTCAACATCAAATTATAATCAGAAGCTCTTTCAAAGGACTACCATGCGATAGTAGAGTTTGTGGAATATTGAGAAGACCCGTATGTATATAATGGTTCATAATGGCCGTACAGTGTGAATTGTACATGGTCAAGTGTGGCAATAGTAGCCATATGTTGTGAACCATTTAGTGACCATACACATAGAGTGTATGTCATATAGGTGAGAGTGGCATCGTACCAAGGGGTGAAGAGTTGTATGGTTGAGGAGAAGTGTCATACGATGGAGGAAGTGGGAAGACCATGCGGAAGTGATGAGTAATTTGGTATTGACTGTACGAAGCATGTGTGTGGAGGCTAATCTTAGGTATGGTACATCACATAATGATAGTAGCTTCCTCAATTTCTTTATGGCAGTGCGTAGCCTATAACACACAAAGAAAATAAACTTAGCCATTATCAAGTAAATTTGTACAAGTTACATTTAAGAATAGTGTAGCCTGTAGAACACAAAGATGAGCAAATCAGTCATTATCAAGTAAATTTGTAGAAATTATATTTAACAATTATGAAGGATAAGATAATAATGGTGATGGGAACATGAGTATATGTAAGATATATTAGAATATTTATATTTTATAAATACAATAAATATAGAAGATGTAGAGAGATCAAATTTAGAGAATCTTTAATATTCATAAAAAATTTAAATAAAAATAGTTTATAGAGAAGACAAATTGTCATTTCTGATTAGATAAGGAAAAAATGGTAGTTCTTATCTTTTTAAATTTTAATGCCACATAAAAATGACAATACTATTATATAACTAGAAATTGTATCTTGGTGTGCAATGTGTATGCTATAGAGGTTTGGAAGGTCAATTAGAAAAATTTGTGGGCTATTAGTTGCAAGCATTCATGTAGTATATAAGATCAAGTGGTAGGTCCTTTCATGAATGATGTTGTGTGTGTAACAAATATCTCAATGGATAAGTTATAGCTTCAAATCAACTACGTATACTTCACATAACCCAAAAACTATTAACTCAAAATTATAAGCAAGCTTATTAGATCAAAATGGTAAGCAAGCTCCATTGGTAGAACATTGATTTTAATTATAATAAACAAGGGTATGTGATGAAAGAGCATTCCAACTGAATCGTAAATGACATCAATGGTTTGTTTGGTATCTCTGTTAAGTTTAGATCAAGAATGTATGATTTTTAATTTTCTTTATATTAACTTAGTATTTGTGATGTATCTAATCACAATATATATATATATATATATATATATATATATATATATATATATATATATATATATATATATATATATATATATATATATATATATATATATATATATATATATATATATATATATATATATATATATATATATATATATATATATATATATATATTAATAGATATATTAATAGATATATCTAATTGTATTATATTATAATTATGCACCTTTTAGAAGAGAGACTGTATTATTTCCTATATATATATCAGTTAGTTATTATATTAATAAATTTGCAGTCAACTCTCTCAAGGATACCAATTCAAATCTTTCACTTATTAATTTATGTTGTCGATGATGGATTAGTATCATGCGGGGAGTATAAATATGTATTAACACTCAAGGGAGAGGACACATCTATGATAGACGTGACTACTTAAGGAGTCACACCTATCATAGGCGTGCCCTTTCATTCCTTTATTCCACCACATGCAGCCCTGATCAAAGTCGGGAGTATTCACTAAATACTCACGACAATTAATGAATCGCTAAGTAAGAATTGATATCATTCGATTCCTTTATTTTATTAACTTAATTAGTAATTATTATCAATATATATAATTATTATATATCTTGTAATAATATCAACTTATTAATAATAATAAATATCAGTTTATTTAATAATAATAATGTATAATAATAATATTATTATTATTAATATTCTTATTATTATCTATATATTGATATATACATATATATTTCAATTTATCTATTATATTGATATCTTATCTGATCAAAGCTATAAACATCAACACTCCCTCTTAGCTAAGGAAGATAAAATGTAGCTCGCAATAAGTTTATAAATTGTGAGGGTTAGTTCCTAGGTGGATTGCCTCTATCGGTGATTCTATCCATAGTTCTCAGGTGGATTGCCTCCATCGGTGATTTGATCCACAAGCTCCTATGTGGATTGCCTCCATCGGCGATTCTATCCACAAACTCATGAGCTATGGTGTGGATTGCCTCTATCGGCGATTCTATTCACAAGCTCCTGTGTGGATTGCCTCCATCGGCGATTCTATCCACAAACTCATGAGCTATGGTGTGGATTGCCTCTATCAACGATTCTATCCACAAGCTCCTATGTGGATTGCCTCCATTGACGATTCTATCCACAAAATCATGAGCTTTAGAGTGGATTGCCTCCATCGGTGATTCTATCCACAAGTAAGATTTATGTATTACAAAAGAAAAGTTATTGCAAGATCGTCACCTTCCAATAACTTTAACAAATGCAAGTGATAATCATTTGGAAGTCATCACTTCTTTATGATTTACATAGGGCGCATATAATTATAAATAATATTAACATAATAATCAATAATCATTACAAGTTTACCTTATAAGTGTTCTTATCTTTATTAGTGAACTCCCTCTCAATCATAAGGTATCTTGAATTCCATTTAGAGAAGGCATTTCTCTGAACATACATTTGAATTATTTACTTCAACAAGGGAAGCTTGCATTCTAAGTCTATCAGGATAGTTTCTTGTGCTGTGACCATATTTGTCACATCTAAAACATTGTATTGAAGAGTAATCTCTTGGTTTCTTGAACGACTATTGATCATATGTCTTCTTGCCCTTTTTCCTTTTTGAACTAGTCACAAGAGCTTGAGCATCTTCTTTAGTGGATTCCAAGACTCCTCTGGATTTTAGGTTGTACTCTTCTTGGATGTAGTCAGCTTTTAGTCAATCAAATTTGGGGAGTTTGGTGCAAGCACTTACTCCTTGTCTAAAGTTTTCCCATGAGATAGGGAGCCCATTTAGAGTTATCATAGATAACTCCTTACTATAATAAATGTGACCAATAGAAGAGAGTTGATTCCTTAATTCTGTTATCCTCATAAAATATGAGGTGATAGTCTCTCCTTTACTCATTTTAATATTAGAGAGTTGATTTTTAAGAGTAAGAATTTTGCTGGTGTTGTTGATCTCAAACATGTTTTCCAGGGCTTTGAACATGTCATAAGAAGAGTCTAACTTTGTGATGACAGGTAGTAGATGATTTTTCACTCCATCCACTAATAATTCCATTGCTTTAGTATTATCTTTTTCCCATTTATTCTTGTCATCATTTTCATTAGGTTTACAAGGATTCTCTATTATTGTCTTCACATCATTCTTCCTTAATAGCAACATCATTCGAAGTTTCCATGATTCAAAATTGGAGGCCCCTTCAAGTCTGTCTTCTAGTCTCATTCCGTTTGCCATTATGAGATTTTCCAAAAATCTGATCTTGATCTTCCTTCAATCTGATCGGAACTTCCTTCAAGTGGTTAGACTTCAACGAAAGAACTTGGCTCTAATACCATGTTAAGTTTAGATCAAGAATGTATGATTTTTAATTTTCTTTATATTAACTTAGTATGTGTGATGTATATAATCACAATAGATATATATATTTACCATAAATATATTAACAGATATATCTAATTGTATTATATTATAATTATGCACCTTTTAGAAGAGAGACTATATTGTTTCCTGTATATATATCAATTATTTATTATATTAATAAATCTACAGTCAACTCTCTCAAGGATACCAATTCAAATCTTTCACTTATTAATTTCTGTTGTTGATGATGGATTGGTATCACGCAGGGAGTATAAATATGTATTAACACTCAAGGGAGAGGACACATCTATGATAGACGTGACTCCTTAAGGAGTCACGCCTATCATAGGCTTGCCCTTTCATTCCTTTATTCCACTGCATGCAGCCCTGATCAAAGTCGGGAGTATTCACTAAATACTCACGGTAATTAATGAATCGCTAACTAAGAATCGATATCATTCGATTCCTTTATTTCACTAACTTAATTAGTAATTATTATCAATATATATAATTATTATATATCTCGTAATAATATCAACTTATTAATAATAATAAATATCAATTTATTTAATAATAATAATATTATTATTATTCTTATTATTATCTATATATTGATATATACATATATATTTCAATTTATCTATTATATTGATATTTTATCTGATCAAAACTATAAACATCAACAATCTCTTCATCTATTTGTAAAAGTTTTGTTTGACATGACACTCAAAAGTCGAGCTAGAATCTTGCAGCTTATGCATTTTGGTTCAAGGCATGAAAAACCATCAAATCATTAACGACAACTTTTGTTAGATGATGTTGCAACCTCCCAGGTATACTTGTATTCAAAATTTCTAAAGCCTTTTCAACAATTCTAAATTGTACATATCCTATGAGTATTGCAATCCATGCGACCACCTTTATTTGTGAGGCATTTTGTAAAAGTGTTCAATCCTTGTATTTGCCTTCATGCCATAGTACATTGGTTGGAAGAGTGCTAGTGAAAGTTGGACAGGGTGCAACATTATGCCTAGAAATTGTATTTGCTACGCATGTTTTTAAATATTTTAAACAAATATATTTTGTGCATATATATCTTGCAATTGTGCCAGTAATGAGAGCATGTCTCTTTAAAATATTTTGCTAGATAGTCCTGCATTGTTGGTTCTCTTATGTTTTGCATGAAAATTTATTAGATTATTGCATGTTAATAGAAAATAGAAAATCACTTTTTATAATGTTTGACAAAAATCTCTATTTAACATGCTTTGAAGGATGTCAATACCCTATTGCAAATCCTCCATCTCACACAGGGAGCGATATATTTGCTTATTAGTTTCTTGGGTAGTTATAATAACTACCAATCATCGACAAATAGAGAGCTATCCAAAACATTGTTGATATTTCAAAGGAGATTGATAACTTTCCATTGGTGCTTAAAGACAAGTTGTTCAATTATTTAAAATACCCTATGCATCTTTACTCTTCACTAACTATGTTTTAAGTCACTTAACCAGCCCCAATATTGTTGCATAGTCATTCGCATACATGTATATTGTCTGCCTACATGTAGAACAAATAAGATTAAACTAAAATGGTTTATTTGTCGTGAAATAAATGTACATTTGGAGTCATGTCATACTTGTGACTGTAACTTGTCAATACATACGTGTTTCTAAAGTCCACGCATAATCAAGGAATGAGTGTTTTCACATTATGGGAGACCTTGCATCAAGTTACAGCATTGAGATTTGTATATGCCATCTTTGTATCTAAATTAGATGCATGTTTTGTTTTTACATTAAGTTTAAAGATAAATGTTATTATAATTTAGTTATGATGTTAAGCATTATAAGGATGAAACGACTTTGTTCTTTATTACTGCCATTCAAAAGGAGTTGGAAGGGCTTATGAATCCAAGCAAAGTGTGTAGACTCAAGTGACAGAAATGAAGACACATAAGGATAAAGGACAATAGCATTGTTTATATCCATTTTGGTGACCCTGTTCATGGAACAATCTTTGACATTCAATGACCGAGACACTGAATAAAGATAGTCCATGAGTAGAAAAGTGATAGAATGTGACAATCTACAGATGTTTGATGAATTGGACAGAGCTATGGAGGCCTTAAGAACGGTATAACAAGTCATATAGCTTGCACACACAGTTCAAAGCCAAAATAGTCCCAATGAAAGGATGAAAATATGAGTCCAAGAGAGTAAACACAAATAAAAAAGGATAGTCAATGGGATGCATCATGTATTACAGTCAATAAGAGATCCTTTCCACTACGAACAATGTTGTGAGGCACTAAATGAGCTCTCAAAGACACAAAGGACAAAGTTCTTTGTCCATGAAGCATTCACAGTAGAAAACAAGGGCTGCAGGGAAGCTAAGTTCCTGCCAAAATTTGGAAGAACAAATTTTGGATTTGTGATTAGTTTAGCTTAAATTCATTTATTTATATGATTGCTCCATTTTATTTTCAGATATTAGAATTCATTGGGATTTTCACTCTCCAAAACAGGGGTTTATATGATCAAGTTTGTAGTGTAATTTAAGCGGGTTTGTGTTTGTGGGTGCTCAAACATTGAAGCTCAGACAGTGAAATTTATCTGGCATATAACAACTTCCAAATCAACTCCTACTAGCATGAACAAGCACCAAACTTGAAACCACAACAACTACCTTGTGCAAATGATGTAAAATGCATTGGCAAATGTTCAAAATCTTTTTATTCCTTTCTCATAATAACTTCTACATGGGTCGAAGATAATTGATGTTGTTTGAAGAACATGCAGATTCTGTTTGCATTTTATACTTCAATATCAATATGGGTACATAGAAAAGAAAGACTTTTATTCTTGGCCAGCATTGAACGAAATGGTGACTTGCTAGTGAAGTAATGAAATGATGCAATTGTTCAATCCATGCTAATTTTCTGAAACAAATCAGAAAAAACTAAATTTGTTCTTCCAAATTTTGGCAGGAACTTAGGCAGGAACTTAGCTGCCCTACAGCCCTTGTTTTCTATTGTAAATTACTGTCAAACACAGGACCAATTATCAGCAAATAAAGCCAGGTTCTAATTCTCATTCAACTTGGTAATAATTTCCCTTCAGTTAGCTTGCAAAATGTAAATCTTCATAGAAGATAATTTTGCGAACACAGTACCATCCTTCTAGATAAAGTTATTCAAACTCTTAGAGTTGAGTTTTAGAGAAACAGGAAGCTTCACACCAGAATGATCTTTTTTTCAGAATAGAGAACGCTCTCCTTTATTTTGTTAGTTTGGGCTTCAGTCAGCTATATTTTGGAAATGCTCTAATAGACATGTATACAACGTTCGGAAACATAGACAGCGCGTGAACTGTTTGACAAATGCCTCAAAGAGATGCTGTCCCATGGTATGCAAAGATTGCAGATCCTATGCAAGATGAAATGGTTAAGGTGTTTAAACTATTAAGCAGAGCAGTGACAGAGGTAGTGCCGAATTTCACGCCAATATATTTACTACCCGTGCCAAAATGGGAACTTTGAAACTCAGAAATAGGGTATAAACATTTGCCAAAGCATAAAAGAGGATTTTTTAATTGCAACTACCTCCATAGGCATAAATGGAAGCAAATACATGTCGCGTGGCTTGTTTGATGGAACTGTGATTGTAGGATATGCAAAGATTAGAATTATTGAAATGGTTTGAGAATCATCCAAACAAATCAAATGGAAAAAGTAACTTCAAATTCCTTGCCTGTCTTGTATTTCTTCTTCTTTGAAGCAGACACAGAGAATGCAAAGAGACAGGGTCCATGGGGAATCGAGGAAACCCTCCAGCCACAACACTAGGAATAGTTGTGTAGGGGAAGACAAAGAGTTGAGAGAGGGATTGAAGAGAATCAGTGCTGAGCTTGAATGAGAAAATGGTTAACGGGGAAAAAGAACAGGGAGAGGGTGCGTTGTGAGAGGGGGACTAGGTGAGTGTGTGAGATGGCAATGGAAAAGAGTGCGAGGACAAATTCACAGCCCATGTGAGGGGTTTGAAAAGAGATAAAAGAAGAATGAGCAGAGTTTATGAAGACTGAGGACAATGAAAGGGTCAGCATTGTGAATTTAATGTTTTAAATGTAAATTTTCTTATTGTACAATCTAAACTTTTACTTTGGAGCAGAGAGATTCCGTGAGGATGCTTTGTATTTTGACTATCCTCCCTGCATCAAATAATGCCTATCAAAATGAAAGAATTTTTTATTTTTTTTTGTATAAAACGAGATTGAAAAATATAAAGAAAGTAAAAAAGTCAATAAAAGATGCATATGCACCACATCCTCACTGCAACATAATTACAATATTTAGCTCTAAAACCTTGCCGATACTAAAGAGCAGTTAAAATCTAATGAAATGAGATTATTGTAATGATTTATGACATGATTCACAAATTTTTTTAAATCTTCTGACATTGTTCTTTTTTCTAGATTTTTTGCCATGGAGAGATAAATATCTGACAATATCTCTGCTTGGAGACCTCAGTAGGAAAAGACAACTGTCTCAGATAGCTTGGCAACATCTTTGAAAGATGTTCATTCTAAGCTTGCCTTATTTTGGAGGCCCGCTGAAATGAGGATTATGATATTAGAGCATAACAACATTTCTATATACATGCGACACTAAGAATTTTACAAAATCTCATCAACTAGCAAGGAAAAGGAAATGGTTCTAAAACAATTTCCACTAATTTAATTATAGAAAGGAAATGTGATTTTACACCTGTGGTGTGCATTTTCTGAAACAACTTCCTGGCATCAACATGAAAACCATTGCGCATAAAACCTGCAACCATGGCACTCCATCAAACAACATTCACTGGGTGCATTGTTTCAAACACTGCATTGCCCACAAAGCCATCTGAATCAATTCCTTGCTTTCTGACAAAACAATGAATCTCCTTACCCTGTCACAATGCTTGTGCATTAGCGGAAGCAGATAGAACATTTCCTATAGTTGTCCAGTTTGGAGCTAATCCCTCCACTTGTATTTGACAAAACAATTTAAAAGCATCCTTAACTTCCCCATTCTGAACATAACCTGCAACCATAGTATTCTAGGTGATGACACTTCGTTCAGGCATTTTGTCAACTCTTGTCTGGCTTACTTCAAAACCCGACATTTTACATACATATCTACAAGGGCATTACTCACAAAAATATCCGACTCAAACCCAATACTTAATAAAATAAAATCATGAATCTCTTTCCCTCGTTCCAGAGCTAACAGAACACCACATACCTTCAAAACGCAGGGAAAAGTGAAATGACAAGGCTTGAAACCTTCATTTTGCATTTGGTAGGAAAGTGTCAAAGCTTTTTCAAACAAACCACAACTTATCCACTAATTATTACATTCCATAAGCTAATATCTCTTTTTTCTACCTTTTCAAAAATAGAGCGTGCATCAACTGAACTTCCACATACAGTAAACATGATCAGAAGCTTATTAGCTAAAATTATATTTTGTTCAAGCCCAAAAGTTTTCATGTATGAATAATTTTCCCTACCTTGTGGAACCAGGAGAGAAGCTAGTCTTTGAACTAAATTTTACAGAGCAGCTTGGATTTGAGCTTTAAAAACACCTCACATGTGTGGAAACACCCGTCCATTCACGTCCATGCCATCTATGCATCCAGATGTAAATTTTTTAGAACTCTTGCCAGATTGTCAAAATTGGTGATCATCTGATATCACATTACCTATAGATTGTGACATCACATTACCTATAGATTGTGACAGGGAAAACTAAGAGCAGGTTACTGACAGTATGCAGTCACCTGTAGGCTAGAGCCTAGAAGAACGTGCATTCTCTCGCATAGGAAATCTCAAAACTTTTCCTACCCTTCTGCAACTTTAAAGAGTGACCAATAACACACAATTAAAATAATTTTCATTCAAAACATGGATACAAAATATGCAACTTATCTTGCACATATTCGAAAGCTAAATTTATGCAAACAAATTTTAACAATTTGATTGACTGAACACAAAAGGATTAATCACTGTTTAATTGCTTTAGCCTCTATTAAAGTTTCCTATCATGGCAGGAACTAATAGTGACCGAAACACCAAATGCACAACTACAAGAAAGAGGAAGACATTACACAGGTGTGGCACGCAAGACAATGTTAGCTAATAAAGAGCAGTAAATTACAACTTGGTGGGGTGCATGAAAATGAAGATAGGAGTTAACGACAACAATATAAATCACAACAAGAAGAATAAAACAGTCACATGCAATGTGAGCGAACAGTCAAGATGGTTGTCACGAAGCTAGATGAAAGGAAAGGATGGTCTTAACTTTTAAGTAGCAGTTTAGTGTCTCTCATTCAAATGGTTTGTTAGACTAAGTGATTAATTAGTTCATTGAAGGCACTCTTGCCACTTTAAGGTCATTGGATTCCCATTATAGATAGAGAATAGATAATCAAATAAGCATCCATGGATTACAAGAGTAGGAAGAAATTGAAACTTCTTGTTGTTGGCAATAGTTGTTCTTGAGAAATCAATTGTCGTAAATTCCAGTAGGAAAATACAGTCCAAGTGCATTAGGGGTGGCACCTTTAAGGGTGGGGTTTCTTCCATTAAACCATGCATATTTGGTCGTTAAGTCAATTATTATATATATAATAATGAAAAATGATAGCTTAGACCTTAATTGATGTAGCCCTAACCTTTCAAAACAATAACTCAGAAAAATACACAACATTGAAGTTTCAGAATGCCAAATTCTTCATTAAACTTTTCTAACTATACTCTGCCTTTACAATGAAAGAAAACAACTCATTACAATTTTGAAAATTACCATATTTGACAGATTTTTGGGAAAATCAGATTTTTCCATTTTTGGTAATTTTCAAAACCCTTCCTACGAATCTTAATTTTTCTCCAGAAAAGCCCCCAACTAAGGCAAGATGAATTGCCAACTAACCTACGAAATCAAAAACATGATTTCAGAATTATTACAAAAGCAAACTTTCTAAAAACTAGAAAAAAACATGAAAAGCCAATTTCGAAGGCCAAGATGATATTTCTGGCTCCCGGAAAAAGGTCAAAACAGTCTCCAGTGGAACTCAAAATAGCTCTTCCTCATGCAACTTCCTATAAAATTTCAGCAAAAACCCACATCCGAGTCAAAAGTTATGACCCTCGGAAGTAAAGTTTGACCAAAACCCACATCTGAGTCCATTGGGTTGATCCTCGGATGCTCCTGCATCATTAATTGAAGCTAGTATTGTAAGCATTGGGGAAGTCACTTGTGCATTTATTTGGAGCATGATAAAACATATCTCTATGGGCAAAAAGAGAGAAAATTTGAAGGGTTAATAGCTCTTCCCAAAACCAAGAGAGTGTGCATGTGGTTTAAGTTCCTTGGCATACTGTCTATCTTTGTCAAAGTTGGAATCGGATAAGGGTGAGGTAATAAACTTTGTACTGAGTGTTCAAGCAGGTCAGATGGATTTGAGTGTGTGGGAAAGATGGTATCTCAATGGTCATAGAATCTTGTATCTATCATAATTGAATTACCATCCTCAACAAGATAAAGGATATGAATGGGAATCATCTTTCGGGTAGAAAACATCCACAAATGGTCCATGATATTTAAGGAAAATGAAAGTGAAGTTGGTAATGACAATGTTCATCATGCAGTGGGATAGTTATGTGATAGGTTGGAAATACTTGAAGAAAAGTTCATAAGGCTATAGAGAAAGCCATTAAGGAAGAAAGGGAGTAGTCATTAATGGCAGAAAGTTCAACCAAGAGATATTGAGTAAAGGATAATGTTCAAAAGTAATGAACAGAGACAACAATACAATAATACCATCAACTAAGGCCTCATGAATAGGAAGACTAATGACAAGACAATGAGCAGTGAACAAGGGTAAGACTATTGACATGACAATGAGCAGTGAACAATGATAAAGAGGCAATGACGAATAATAAATTTTGGTGTTAGGTAAAATCAGACCTTTGAATGCAACAAAAGGTAGGGAACACAAGATAGAGAATTACTATGTAAGTGGATAAGTATGAAAAGATTAGTCATCATAATCTATAAGAGCAAATTTTGACATGTCCATATTCCATCTATTAAAACTAATTTAAAAAACCATAACTATTTAGATGAAAATTAATAATCTTAAAGTGATGATCAAAATTTCCTTTCATAATGAACTCTATTGCTTTGACCACTTATTCTTGTTATCAGTGGACTAAACTAGCAATCGCATCTTAGTGTGCAATGGGTACAACGAAGAGGTGTGAAAGGTCAATTCAGGAAGATTTTGTTCTATTTTTCTAATATATTTATGTAGTATATATGATCAATTGATGCTCCCCCCCCCCCCTCCCTCTCTCTCTCTCCCAACTCTACCTACATATCTCGTTAATATGAACTATAATATCAAAATAGCTTATTAGTTCTCTTTCTCTTAATAATTAAAATTAATTTTAAAATCTGAAATTCCCTAAAAGTAATAAAACATATAAAAGGAAAAATAATATTCTATAGGCTTACATTATATGCATTGAAAAAAACTAATTGACAATATACACTTAATAGATTACACACAAGATAAATTTTATAATAGCACAACGTCTCTCCTCCTACATATATTTATCTATATTTCTCTTTATGTGCCCCTATGCTCTATATCTATTTCATCTCCTCTCTTTTCCAACTCTACTTACAATGAGATAGGTTAGGAAATTCTATAACTCATAAGAAGAATTTCTATTTAATCTCTTTCTCTCTTTCCCAACTCTACCTACATGTCTCATTATTTATAGGTTATTTATAATATATTTATAAATTAAATTATTATTTATAATATATAATATATTAAATATTATTATTTATTACATGTTACAATTTATTATGTTTAAATTTATAATATTTATTACGTATGTTATAATTGAAACTTATTATAAATATTAAAATATATTATATTTCTTGGTATTATATTTAAGTTGATAGACTTTTTATTGTGGGCATCGCCCACTAACATAATTGTCTGATACGGAAAAAATTTCAGTCCACTTTTCCATCAGTCAACAACTTTCAGTTAGACATCTATGCCGAAAAAGGGGTGCATTGCCAGAAAAAGAGGTTGCAACGAAATCATTGATTTATAATAGTTCTAATGGGCATTGCTGAGGAACACTTGATCTTGAGGTAAATAAAAATTTATCTAATCCATTTGCCGTAGGGGAATTTTGTGTTCACCTTCGATATGTTATATATCGCTTGACTCTTTTCCCTAAATTTCATTCATAAGTAATTACATCAGTAGTTGTCATTATTAAAATTATGGAAACATATGTATTGCACATCTCTACACTATTAATGTGCCTAGTATGAAGAGTACAAGTGAACATAAATAATAAATTTACTTAATTAGTATGTAAAATAAATTATATCTTTCAAAAAGTTGAAAAATGCATTATAATGAATAAGAAAAAGAAAGCACTAGCATCTTTTCATGATGGTTGATATAAATTTTATTGTGACTGTCCACTAGATTAATTTGTTATGCCTTTCCATTCGGAGTTAAATAAAAGATAGTATTTGGTGAGTAAGATGAAAAGTAATAGTAATTCAAATGTTTTAATAGAAAATTTCATTCACCCTAATTCACAAATTGCATTAATTTTTATTTTGAATAGAGTGAAATATAGAAAAATTACAATTTATATTTAATGAGATAAATAAGATATTAAAAAAGTTGTATCTTGAATTGAGAGGTAATGTATATTTAATATCATGTAAGAAAAGGAAGAGAGAGAAGATAAAAATACTATCATACTATTATGTTTAATATCAATCAACTTTTAAATTAAAAGAAGTGCAATTGTATTATACTATTATGATAAATGTTATAAGTTTTACATTTTTTAATTAAAAATATATTAAATTCAATTTATTTATATAATTAGATTCTTATAAGTTATGGATGTATTTGATTCTATTTCAAAGTTATTTAAAAATAGTTAATCTTTTTATTTGTCAAGAAAATATTAGTTCATATGTTTTGATAATAGGCTTTTCACTGACCTAATTATAGTTAGTGTTAGGATTTAACCTTCTTATATAGATTAATTGCCTCTAACATATGTTTTAAACATTGAAAGATTTTTTCAGAAAATAACAATATGATAAAAGTTTTAGATGTGTTTTCATTCAAATTTAGACTTTGGATACATAGTGTAGATGTTATTTTATAGACTTTTGTTATTGTGAGAATTTTTGTATAAATTCTCGATTCATTTTGTTAATATATTGATTGTTTATAAACATCTATCAAATGAAAAAAAAAAATTATTGAAAAGAAATGTAAATGAAAGGTGATAATTGATTATTTCAAAGCTGGAATTGAAAAATGAAGAATAGGTAGACATGTATAATTAGAAAATAGTTTCAATGAACTTTATACCCATATTGTGTGTAAAAAAAATGATATTCAATATTTGATTATGTTTATTATTAAGACTATTAAATTTATTTCTCACAATCTTCAACATCTATCTTTTATATAGTATATTTTACTATGAGCTTAACCATTGTACCATTTGATACAAGTGCTAGTTATAATTTATAATATAATATTTGTTGCAAATATTAGATATAATATTGATTTGTAGCAATAATGAATAATTTCTTTATTGTAATATAGCCATAATTTAGACTATTGACTATTGACCATAAACTTAGTATCAGGAATTTAGACTATTGAACCCAACTTACATTTATAGGTGTCCAATATATTGAACCCAATTAGTGATAGAGGATCAAATTTAGCCGATAGGCTATTCCCTTGGGGGAACCTCGGCCTGCAAAACGTCAGTTCGTATGTTTCCCAGATGACGGCATCAGCAAAGTTCGTGGGAGAATTCTTTGCCGGCGGGAGTGAAAAAGGAAACGCGCTGGCCTTTGAACGCATACACGTGTCAGCACACACTCTTTGATGAATGGAACGCGTCGTGAATGCATACTGAGCATGTGAGCGCATGGACGACGCGTTCCATTCATCAAAGATTGTGTGCTGACACCTGTATGCGATGTGTTTTGCTGTAATTTTTTCCTGCAGATTAAAAAATTATACACCTGCCAAACGTTTCTGGCTGGTTTTTGCTCACGCCGGCTAATTGCCCGTTCCTCCGCTTTCCCGTTTGCCTCTCTGTTAATCGAGAGACATACACAGAGATAAGTGAAATCAGATATAAGTCAGATTATGCGCACTTTGAGAGTGTTGGAGGCGTTTGATCTCAAGCTATAACCAGCTCTTCCGCTCGATTCCTTGACTACTGTATTGCACAAGTTCGATTTGTTGAAAGAGCTTTCGAAACTTTCAAGCACCATTTCCTTACTCAAACTTGCACTTCCACTTTTCTCTCTTCATACCTGAGATTTTTCGCTTCTTTCCCTATCACCGTAGTCTGCTCTTGGAACTAGGTTTTCTTGATTATTATTTTTAGTGCAAGTCATTGGCAAATCGGAGGGTACTTGTGAGAAAGTGGGTACCTGTGAGAAAGCTCGAAATTGGGTCTGTATCCACGCATTCCCACTTCAGAAAGTGGGTACCTGGGAGAAAGCTCGAAATTGGCAAATCGGAGGGGTCAAATCTGTATTACATACACGCACGGAATATATTTGATATGCATCTGGATCAAACAAATCCCGTTTACTTTTAATAACTCGTCGATTAGGCTATACAATGTTAACAGAAGGGCATGATCACTTAGAAATAGGACAATCTCTTGTTTTCAGTGGCCGACATGTTAACGAGTCATTAATTTATCATCAAAAACAGGAGAAGGAAATTTTGTCCATTAATATTTTGACAATACTATCTTGTGAGATTTACAGTGGTAACTTAATCAATTATAAGTTGAAACATTATTTGATTGTTGATATGAGCTGTTAATCATTGTTGTTAAAGAAACACAAACAATGATCAGATAACTATGATATTGTTATTCAGATTCAATTGTAGAGTTTTCGAGTCAAATTTATAGATCTACATTTGATAAGAATCCATATCTTATGAGGATAACCGGTATAGTCAACACTCATTGTATCCAATCATTGTTCGCAAAGATGAAGCATTAGCATTGTTCACAAAGATGAAGCATTGGAATGAGAGAGGAGAGGAGAGGGGGAGAGAAGGGGAAGGGGAAGGGGAAGGGGAAGAGAAGAGAAGAGAAGAGAAGGAGAGAGAGAGGGGGATGAGGGGAGAGAATGTGAGTGGAGAGAGCGAGGGATGGGGAGAGAGAATGGGAGTGCAAGAGGGAGAGAGAGAAGGGGAAGAGGAGAGAAAGAAAGAGAGAGAATGGAGCGGGCTTGTGATTTGAGTGACATTAGATAATTTGCAATCGACATAACTCTTGCACTCCGCTTGTGCAAGTGCTATAAGTACCAGCACAAATGAAACAAAATCAAAATCTGAGGACTTCTCTTGCATTTTCATATTGCTATTTTCTTTTAAAAATTGGTAATTTAATTGTGAATCAATTTGACGTGTTGCTAAGAAGCTAGCAGTGGAAGGGTCGTCGATAAAAGGCTTAACAATTGTGGCCTTGACCTACGCTTTTGCAGTCTATGCAATGGTCTCCACTGGTTTAAACATCTCAGGAGGGCACCTGAACCCAGTGGTCACATTGGGCTTAGTAGTAAGTGGACACATCACTATTCTCAGGTCGCTTCTCTACTGGATCGCACAGTGCCTGGGCTTAGCAATTGCCTGGTACTTGGTCATTTTTCTCACTGGTGGCCAGGTAAGTAGCCCAAAACAAAATCCTATTCTGGTAAGAAAATTCCTTAAGCGTTGACAATATCTAATCTAATGTATTTTTGTTTTATTTTATTGTTAAGGTGACACCTTTGCACGCATTGGCATCGGCCGTGACATACTTCAAAGGGGTTGATATGGGAGATTGTTTTGACGTTCTTGTTAGTGTTCACAGTCTGCGCAATGGAAGTGGACCCAAAGAAAGGGAGTGTGAGACCCACTGCACTGTTGTGCATAGGATTGATAGTGGAAGCCAATATCATGGTTGGAGGGCCATTCTCAGGGGGCTTCCATGAATCTTGCTCACTCATTTGGTTATGCCTTGGCGAGTGGAGATCGGAAGGAGCATTGGGTTTTCTGGGTTGGTCCTCTCATCCATAGTGGCCTCCTTGGTTTTGTGTACGAAAGTGCATAAGTATGATGTGCCTCTTTTGACAGCTATATGTGAGATTTCTTGAAACTAATGTGAGTTTTCAAGCTTGCTATAAATCATAGAGTGAAGAGATTTCAAGAAGTTTTATTACGCCGAGAGGCATAAGCTTACAACAGCAGCAGACCCTTCAGCTAATGTAAAAATCATTTATGGCAACACTTATGTTATACTAAGTATTACAATATTGTTTTGGTCAATGAAGATAGTATATGCTATGTGATAGCTTGCGAACTTAGAAGAAGAAATTTTGGAAAATGTATGAGCTTCAATGAAGGTCGCATGTGTTTTAGTATTGATATTAGTAAGTTATAGTAATATGAAGGCATGAGAAGACATAGGAAAAATGAAACAGTGCATATGAACAGTCACAATGATTAAGGGAATGCTAGATGAAATGGTAACGTGCTAAGTTAGATAAGGATTGTATATTTTCGACTCTTTGGTAATACAAGATCATCGAATCAGTATTTATTATTTGCATGAGTAATTATAATATTTTGCATTGTATTTGAGAGCCGACTGGATGGCATAATAGATATAAATAAAGAGTGTTTTGTGAAAGTGATAGATGAAGAAGATATGTATGAGATATGGATGCGAGATTGGGATATCAATGATGGTAAATTGAAGATGCAAGATCAAATGGTGACAGAGACTATTGAGAGTGACAACTAAAACTATCAAAGCATAGCAGATGCTTGTATTGTTCACTCTTGAAGAACACTTTTGTAACTAAATTGTTGATTGTAAGAGCTATAAGCTCACTATACCTTTAATAGGGTTTCTATTCCTCTAACAAGGAAATGTACTCTGTAATACTCAGCTCCTAATAGGGCTAGATCTCCTAACAGGGATATTATATTTTAGTGCATAGTTGTGGGTATCATCCCCATTGGGGTTTTCCCTTGTCCAAAGTTTCCTTGAAAATAAATAATAGTGTTATGAGTTATGTGTTATGTGTTTATGTTCTTTTCATTTCAGCATTCATATGATTTATTTGCAATTGGTTTAAGTTTAAAGTGAAGTGTTGTAATACTGATTCACCCCCCATCTTAGTATTACTCAATCCTAACAATTGGTATCAGAACTATTGGCCCTTGGAGAGAAAGTCTAATAGCTTAAGGGAGATTAGAATTGATTCAAAAATTTTGTGAGAGAACTTTGAAGCAACACTTGATGACTTGAACAAAGAAAATGCTGAGAATGGTGATTCAAAATTCAAATTAAGAAGATCAAAAGGTTTTATCAAGAAACTAAAGGAACAACTTGAACTTTGAAGAAGTCAGAGACAAGACCTTATGAAAAAGATCAAGATCAAGGAGGATTCAAATAATGATACATCAGATGAAGTAAAGAAGCTAGAACAAGAAAAAGAACAAATTAATCTTCTAATGATTAAAGAGATTCAACATGAAAAAGATGCAAAATACAAAGTTGAAGAGACTCTAAAAGGAGAAAACACACAGATAGGAGAAATGCAGATTGAATTTGATCACTACAAAGAAAAATACCTAAAATTAGAGAAATACAATTAGATCATTAAAGGTGAATTCACTCGAGTCAAATTACACATTGAGAAGTTACATATTGATGAAGGGTGCTCCCCTTAATACCACAAACGCATAACAGAAATAGAGAAACAACAACAATATGCAAGAATAGAAAATTGGCTTCTTATTATCTCCACAAATGTGGAATTACAAACTTTCAGAATTACAATATGCAAAGCCCCATGGGCATTCCCTTACAATATTCTGTAGGACAAAGCCTCGAATTATTGCCCAGATCTACTACCCAGAACTATTCTGAACTGCCTAAGACAATAATACAGCCTTCCTTATATAGGCAATTTTCCACCGCATGGGAAGGTTCCAGAATTTTAGCCAATAAGGCCGACCAAACTTAGCATTATTTTATTTTACATTTTATTACATCATAGTCGGCTCAAGATAATCTTTGAAACCCGAACAGGAATTTTGAAGAAAATTATTTTCTACCATTTCAGGTGGTCCAACTTTCGAAGACCATAAGTCATCACCCGTTGACCCGCTCGGCTATTATAACCCCATTTCGGAAACGCCACGAAGTGCTCTACAGGCTTGACTGGCGCAAGCACTTGTCACCCAAATTTTCGACCTCATCCGGGGCCTCTAAAGCCTTCAAAACTGAGTTCGAAGTTTCTGTACCCTGCTGCCAATACCGAAAATCTTCAATATCTTCCAATATACACTTGATCTGGCAATGAAACTTTACTGGCAGACTTATATGACCAAAATGAACCTCCAAGAAAGAAATCAGATCATTCTGAGCACATACAAAAATTACCAAAAATAGTAACTTTCCATAAATAGTAGCTCTGCACAAAATAGCCCTTATTGAATTCAAAAATAGAAATATTTTTGGGTGATGCAAGATTGCTCTTACACCCAGGATGCTCCTGCATCAGACACCCGGGGTAATTTGAGAAGTGACCCTGTCACGACTCAGGTGTGTAGAGGAAAACCAAGACGGTTAACCTCCTCCTTTGTTAGCCATGATGAATCTTCAACAGGGCGTCCTTTCCACTTGACCAGATATTCTTCATATGTCATGTTCCTTGTGCTTCTGCCAACATGACTATCCAGTATATCTTCAATCTCCTTAGTGTCTGAACTAGTTGCTGGAATACTCCACTGCGCTGCTGTGATCTCATCTTCAACACCTCCTTCATGATACTCTGTCAAATCTGAAATGTTAAACACTGGTGAAATATTCAGCTCACTAGGCAATTCTACCTCATATGCATTTCCTGAATCATGCTTCTTCAGTATCTTACATGGCCCAAACTTCTTCATTTTCAGCTTGTTATATGTGCCAACTGGAAACCGCTCCTTCCGCAAATGAACCATGACTTCATCACCAACCTGAAATTCCTTATACCTCCTTTTCTCATCTGCCTTAGTCTTATACTGTGCGTTCATCTTGGTAATATGCTTCCTCACCTCCCCATGGATGTTCATCAAGTGTTCTGCAAAATCCTCAGCTTCAGCACTACTTATTTCTCCTTTATCTATCTTCCTCAAGTCAGATGCATTTCTTGGACTACTTCCATATACAATCTGGAATGGTGATTTACCAGTGCTCCTATTGACAGAATTATTGTATGCAAATTCTGCCTGTGGTAAAATCAAATCCCATCCTGTTGGCTTATCTCCAACCAAACATCTCAGCAAATTTCCCAAACTCCTATTCACCACCTCTGTCTGTCCATCAGTCTGTGGATGATGTGATGAACTGAACTTCAAATCTGTCTTTAACTTCTTCCACAATGTATGCCAGAAATATCCAACAAACTTAGTGTCCCGATCTGAAACTATGGTCTTTGGCAAACCATGAAGTCTCACTACTTCTCTGAAAAATAATTCTGCTATATGAACAGCATCATTAGTCTTCTTGCAGGGAATGAAATGTGCCATCTTCGAAAATCTATCAACCACCACAAAAATTGAATCATGTCCCCGCTGAGTCCTTGGTAAACCAAGAACAAAGTCCATGCTGATATCCTCCCAAGGCTTCTCTGGTATAGGTAATGGCTGATACAACCCTGTATTCTGCTTCACTCCTTTTGCCATCTGACATACTCTGCAACTCTGTACAAACTTTTTCACATCTTGCTGCAACTGCGGCCAATAATAATTCTCACTAACCAAACCAACAGTTTTATCACGACCAAAATGTCTAGCCAATCCTCCACTATGCTTCTCCTTGATGAGATTCTCCCTCGTAGAACTTCGTGGAATGCACAACTGACTCCCTCTGAATAGCATATCATCCTGGATGATGAAATCCAACCATTTCGTCCTGTCTAGAGTAACAGGTTCTGTACAAGCTTTCCAAGCTTCACCAAAATCAGGATCCTCTGGATACAAATTCTTGAGTTCCTTGAACCCAATCACTTCAATCTGCATTTCTGTCAGCAATAGTTGCCTTCTGCTAAGAGCATCTGCAACCCTATTAGACTTTCCACTCCTGTGTTTCAAAACAAATATATGACTCTGCAAAAACTCAACCCATTTCAAATGCCTTTGATTCAATTTTCCTTGACTATTCAAATATTGCAAAGCTTGATGATCAGTATACAAAACAAACTCCTTAGGAAGCAGATAGTGCCTCCACTTTTTCAATGCCTGAACTATAGCATAAAATTCCTGATCATAAATAGAATATTTTCTCTTGGCATCATTTAATTTCTCACTAAAATAAGCAACAGGTTTACCTTCTTGGCTCATAACAGCTCCTATTACAGTACCACTAGCATCACAATCTACTTGAAACACCTTATTAAAATCTAGAAGTGCTAAAACTGGTTGTTCTGTAACTTTTTGTTTCAATAGTTAAAAACTCTTTTCTGCCCCATTAGTCCACTTAAACTCTTTTCTATCCCCTCTCATTGTTTCAGTCAAGGGTCCACCAATACTGCTAAAATTTCTGATAAACTTTCTGTAAAAGCTAGCTAGACCATGAAAAGATCTTACCTCGGTAGCACTCCTTGGAGTAGGCCATTCAAGGATAGCCTGTACCTTCTCTGGGTCCATTTTTAGACCTTCTCCTGAAACTACAAACCCCAAATACACCAACTCTTTCTTCACAAAACTGCACTTCTTCAAATTAATCAGCAATTTTTCTTCTCTCAACTTCTCAAATACCATACGAATATGCATCATATGCTCATCCAATGTCTTACTAAAGATCAAAATATCATCTAGGTAAACAATGACAAACTTACCCAGAAATTCTTTCAGAACCTCGTTCATGAGCCGCATGAAAGTGCTCGGTGCATTGGTTAGCCCAAAAGGCATGACTAACCACTCATACAGTCCTTCCTTTGTCTTGAAGGAAGTCTTCCATTCATCTCCTTCTCTGATCTGAATCTGATGATATCCACTCTTCAGATCTATCTTTGAGAAATACACAGCTCCACTCAAACAGTCCATAATATCATCCATTCGTGGCAATGGAAACCTCTACTTGATTGTGATCTTGTTTATTGCTCTGGAATCTGTACACATCCTCCACTCTCCATTCTTCTTTGGTGCTAATACCGTAGGTACAGCACAGGGACTCAGACTCTCTCGAATCAACCCCTTCTGCAATAACTCGTGTACTTGTCTATTCAACTCTTCACTTTCTGCTGGTGTCATTCTATGTGCTGCCTTATTCGGCAAACTCACTCCTGGGATCAAGTCCATCTGATGACTGATCTTTCTGACTGGTGGTAATCCATCA
The DNA here is from genome assembly GCA_027943335.1 of Chamaecyparis obtusa. Lineage (NCBI taxonomy): Eukaryota > Viridiplantae > Streptophyta > Pinopsida > Cupressales > Cupressaceae > Chamaecyparis > Chamaecyparis obtusa. The sequence continues at coordinate 15,338 of BSBK01004922.1, read as the reverse complement.
GGCACGTTATCGGATACAATATCCTGAAACTCATTCAACAAATCTACAACTTCTACAGGAACATCTTCTACTTCCTCTTTACCAGCTTTTGGAATTAAAGCAAAACATACATGCTCATGCCTCATACCATCTAAGAATTTTTTTCCATCAACAAATGTTATTCTTGCATTACCACATACCTTTTCTTCAGTCTCCTTCAATGGTTTTAGCTTATGCCGCACGCCATCCTTTGTCAGGGAATAGGTATTCGCACGACCATCATGTACAGCACATCTGTCAAACTGCCATGGTCTACCCAACAACATATGACATGCATCCATAGATATGATATCACACAATACCTCATCTTGGTATCCACCAATCTTGAACTTCACCAGGCATTGTTCATTGACCATGACCTTGTGGTCATCCTATACCCAGGCAATCCGATATGGATGTGGGTGTTTCTGTCTCTTGAGCTTCAACTTTGTCACCATCTCTTCTGACACCAAATTGTCAGTGCTTCCACTATCAATAATCACATCACAACATTTACCTTCACACTTGCACCTGGTGCGAAACAGGCTCCTCCTTTGCTCAGGTTCATTCTCACCACTCAACAGGACTCTTCTGTTAATCAACGTTTCTCATCTTTCAGCATCTTCAGAATTTGATGATCTGGCATCTTCATCTACATGTGCAACTCTGGCCTGGCCTTCATTTCTCCTATCTGTTCTGCCTTGGCGCTGAGGACATTCAAATGCCCTATGACCTTCTTCTCCACAGTGAAAACATGTTCCACAGAAACCACCTCTTCCAGATCCTTGTCCTCTTCCTCTTCCTCTTCCTCTTTGATCTCTATTATTCTGATCCTGGAAGCGATTGGAATTATTTCCTCGCTGATTCTAACTGCTACTGGCCTCATCGTTCTTTTTCGGATCTTCATTTCGACCACCATATGATCGTCCACCAGATCGTCCACCGTGACCTCTTCCATTTTGTCTGCTCTCAAACTTCTTGTTTAGCTTTTCATCTACTTTTAGGGCAAACTGGTATGCCTCTTCAATACTGTTCATTCAAACCAGATTCAGCTCCTCCTGAATGCTCGGCCTTAACCCATTAAGGTATCGGGCAACTTTCTCCTTATCAGCTTCTGCATGGCCTGTTCTGATGAGAAGTCGATAGAACTCCTCTGTATACTCCTGAACAGATCTTCCTGCTTGCTTCAAACTCTGCATTTTCTTCAGTAGGTCAAGCTCATAATCAACAGGAATGAACTTTCGCTTCAATTTATCCACCATCCGATCCCATCTCGTGATTTTCTCCTTTCCCCTTCTATTTTGCTCCAACTGAATCTCTTGCCACCATATCTTCGCATGACCTTTCAGTCTGGCCTTCGCAAATTTAACCCTATCAGGATCCTCAACATCTTCATACTCAAAATATTCCTCACATTCATTGATCCAGTCGATCAATTCCTCTGGGTTGAGATTTCTAGAAAATGTAGGAACCTCAATCTTAGGTCTTTTCCCAATCTTGGAAATCACCCGAAAAAGTCTTTCTTCCTCCTGGTTCACAATTTCAACTTCTCCTTCTTGATATTCTTCTTCGGCTTCATCCTCGTTTTCATCTCTGACATTAAGATTCATTCCTCTGCGAATCTCTTCTTGCAATGCTCGCACTTGTCTCTGCAGCTCTCTAACCTCAGGTGTTACAACACCAGCTCTTCCGCCACGTTCCCTTCGTGGAGGCATTTTCGCGATGCGCGCTGAAACCCTAGCCACGGTCCTGGTGCAAACTGCCTCACAGTCGGCGATCTGTTTACACACTCAAGAAATCCTGCTCTGATACCACTTGATGAAGGGTGCTCCCCTTAATACCACAAACGCATAACAAAAATAGAGAAACAACAACAATATGCAAGAACAGAAAATTGGCTTCTTATTATCTCCACAAATGTGGAATTACAAACTTTTAGAATTACAATATGCAAAGCCCCATGGGCATTCCCTTACAATATTCTGTAGGACAAAACCTCGAATTATTGCCCAGATCTACTACCCAGAACTATTCTGAACTGCCTAAGACAATAATACAACCTTCCTTATATAGGCAATTTTCCACCGCCTGGGAAGGTTCCAGAATTTTAGCCAATAAGGCCGACCAAACTTAGCATTATTTTATTTTACATTTTATTACATCATAGTCAGCTCAAGATAACTTTTGAAACCCGAACAGGAATTTTGAAGAAAATTATTTTTTGCCATTTCAGGTGGTCCAACTTTCGAAGACCATAAGTCATCACCCGTTGACCCGCTCGACTATTATAACCCCATTTCGGAAATGCCACGAAGCGCTCTACAGGCTTGACCCGCGCAAGCACCTGTCACTCAAATTTTTGACCTCATCCGGGGCCTTTAAAGCCTTCAAAACTGAGTTCGAAGTTTCTGTACCCTGCTACCAATACCGAAAATCTTCAATATCTTCCAATATACACTTGATCTGGCAATGAAACTTTACTGGCAGACTTATATGACCAAAATGAACCTCCAAGAAAGATATCAGATCATTCTGAGCACATACGAAAATTACCAAAAATAGTAACTTTCCATAAATAGTAGCTCTGCACAAAATAGCCCTTATTGAATTCAAAAATAGAAATATTTTTGGGTGATGCAAGATTGATCTTACACCCAGGATGCTCCTGCATCACATATGAGTAGTGATAAGATTGATGAACAAAGGGAGAGATAGAAACCTAAAGGAGATATGAATGGAGTTGGATACAATGAAGGAGAATGTTCTAAAACTCATGAAGAGTCACATGAAGCGAAGATTGAAGAAAGACCTACTCTTGAGAGACCTAGAGATCAGACAATACCTTTCAGAGGTAGATGCTATGGATACAACAAACATGGACAAATAAAAAGAGATTGTAGAGGTAAAGGCCCATTGAAACCCTTTACTGGTTATTGTTATAACTATTATGCATATGGACATAAGAAAGAAAAATGTAGGAAACCTGATCTGTTAAGAAATAAGCAAGACTACATCAGAGAAGAATCAATAGCAAAGATCACGTGCTACAAATGCAATAAACTTGGGTATACTGCAAGGTTTTGTAAAATATAGGTTAATTAGGATAGAAGACCACCCACATGTTACAAATGCAATAACTTAGGACATATAGCGAAGTTTTGTAGGTATAATGGAATGGAAAAAAGAAGAGGACCACCTCCTACGATTATAAAGAAGAATATTCGCGATAGTGGTAAAAGTCTTAATGAATACATAGATGAATTCAAGAATCATTTCAGGAAACTAGCGGATGAAGATGAAGAAAAGATATGGAAGGTAAAATATTTCATTAAGGCATTAGTTTAGGGAGAGAGAATAGCATTAGTAGCATCTATTGTCTCTCGCACTCATAGGAAGTATCTTTTAATCAAGTGAAGTCACATATCTTATGGTGTGTCCAAAATAATAAACATATGAGAAATAGACTTGCAAAATCTAATTCAGCGTATATTTGTACCTAAATGACCAATTTTTAGCATTATACATACAACAAAGAGTTGCAGAAGCTGTTGAATATGAGATGAGTTACACAGTATATAATTCCTTTGCCAATTCATAAACTTGAATCACCATTCCCAGAATTCCTCCTCCCCTCTCTGGTGAACCTAATAAAGGAGGAAGCCATACAACAATAGCACAAAAAAGCCAAAATTCAACAACCAGATAAGCTTGTGTTTATGAATGTTTATCTCCATTTACATCCTGGTTCTATTCGGTAAAGGATGATTTTAGCTCTCCTATCTTTAGCTATGAGATTATAGAGCTAGCTGATTCTCTTCCCAAAATGTCATGGCTAACCTCTCGGCTTCAAGTTCAATGGGAACAGAGAATCACTTTTGTGTCTCAGACATGAATAATTGGTAGAAAATAATGGCATAATATGCTCAATCTGTATGCAGAACGTGGAAACAAGGTATGTGGACTATCTACACTGTCCATGCAAAACGTGTTTCTACTACCAAAGAAAGTGTAGGCTACGTGCCATTCTACATGATTTGTTATGAGAAACCTTCTACAAAGATCTCTGTTTTATCGAGCCTACCTCTATATTCATGCATTCCCACTCCAAAAAGTGGGTACCTGTGAGAAATCTCAAAATTGGCAAATCGGAGGGGTCAAATCTGTATTACATACATGCATGAAATATATTTGATATGCATCTAGATCAAACAAATCCCGTTTACTTTTAATAACTCATCGATTAGGCTATACGATGTTAACAGAACGGCATGATCACTTAGAAACAGGACAATCTCTTGTTTTCAGTGGCCGACATGTTAACGAGTCATTAATTTATCATCAAAAATAGGAGAAGGAAATTCTATCCATTGATATTTTGACAATACTATCTTGTGAGATTTACAGTGGTAACTTAATCAATTATAAGTTGAAACATTATTTGATTGTTGATATGAGTTGTTAATCATTGTTGTTAAAGAAACATAAACAATTATCAGATAACTATGATATTGTTATTCAGATTCAATTGTAGAGTTTTCGAGTCAAATTTATAGATCTACGTTTTGTAAGAATCCATATCTTATGAGGATAAATGGTATAGTCAGCACTCATTGTATCTAATCATTGTTCACAAAGATGAAGCATTAGCATTGTTCAAAAAGATGAAGCATTGGAATGAGAGAGGAGAGGAGAGGGGGAGAGAAGGGGAAGGGGAAGGGGAAGGGGAAGGGGAAGAGGAAGAGGAAGAGAGGGAGAGAGAGGGGGGGATGAGGGGAGAGAATGTGAGTGGAGGGAGCGAGGGATGGGAGGAGAGAATGGGAGTGCAAGAGGGAGAGAGAGAGAGAAGGGGAAGAGGAGAGAAAGAATGAGAGAGAATGGAGTGGGCTTGTGATTTGAGTGACATTAGATAATTTGCAATCGACATAACTCTTGCACTCTGCTTGTGCAAGTGCTATAAGTACTAGCACAAATGAAACAAAATCAAAATTTGAGGACTTATCTTGCATTTTCATATTGCTATTTTCTTTTAAAAATTGGTAATTTAATTGTGAATCAATTTGACATGTTGCTGACAAGCTCGCAGTGGAAGGGTCATCAATAAAAGGCTTAGAAATTGTGGCCTTGACCTATGCTTTTGCAGTCTATGCAATGGTCTCCACCGGTTTAAACATCTTAGGAGGGCACCTGAACCCGGCAGTCACATCGGGCTTAGTAGTAAGTGGACACATCACTATTCTCAGGTCGCTTCTCTATTGGATTGCACAGTGCCTAGGATCAACAATTGCCTAGTACTCAGTCATTTTCCTCACTAGTGGCCAGGTAAGTAGTGCAAAAAAAAAATCCTATTGTGCTAAGAAAATTCCTTAAGCATTTACAATATCTAATCTAATGTGTTTTGGTTTTATTTTCTTGTTAAGGTGACACCTTTGCATGCATTGGCATTGGGCATGACATACTTCAAAGGGGTTGATATGGGAGATTGTTTTGACATTCTTGTTAGTGTTCATAGTGTACGCAATGGAAGTGGACCCAAAGAAAGGGAGTGTGAGACCCACTGCACCGCTATGGATAGGATTGATAGTGGAAGGCAATATCATGGCTGGAGGGCCATTCTCAGGGGGCTTCCATGAATCTTGCTCGCTCATTCAGGTATTCCTTGGTGAGTGGAGATTGGAAGGAGCATTGGGTTTTTTGGGTTGGTCCTCTCATCCGTAGTGGCCTCCTTGGTTTTGTGTATGAAAGTGCTTGTTCTTAATCCAAGCAGAGAAAATCAAAGAAGCTTGGAATGTCATCGTGTTGCACTTTACATGGCTTCTCATAAGTGTGACGTGCCTCTTTTGACAGCTATATATCAGAGTTTTCAAGCTTTCTATATATCATAGAATGAAGAGATTTCAGGAAGTTTTATTATGCCGAGAGGCGTAAGCTTACAATGGCAGCAGACCCTATAGGAGGTCAACTAATGTAACGGTGTAAGAAAAAAGAAATGCTTTGCATTCCATACTTTCATTTGATGATTACCACCTATTGTGTAAAACTCAAAACACTACATTTAATGATTGCTAGCTATAACGTAGAACTCAAAATGTTCCAGCACATAATTGTATAAGATGGATTTAATTTAATTAAATTACAATAAAATCAACATTCCCATGCATGATATTAAATTGTTTAAGACTGAATATTTATTTGGTAATGCACTAGATAATGCTTTAATAAAGTTTGTATTTAAGTTTTTAGGCTTATCGCATCCTCCTAGGCAATTGTCTCAAGCCCTAAGTAGGGTTGCGACAACGACAATGCATGGCTTGACATGATACTTGTGAGATAGAGCAACAAATGGAGATAATTCAAATCAATAGTGAAATGAAGCTTCATGTGAGTGCTATGATTTTTTGTCATGTGAGGAAACCTAGTTATGTTGTCAAACAATATGAGCTTTTTGACTTGCTTGCAAAAAAATACACATATGTTGTCAGATCTTTTGAACAAATCAATACATTTTGAAAAAGAAATCAAGAAAGATTTTATTTTTAAGATGTATTTGATATACAAAAATTGTTTGAAGATTTGATTTGTTTGATTTTTTTTTAATTTTTTACAGGTACAATGGAAATATTGATGGCAAGTGAGGTTTTGGGAGCACTATGGATCACTTGAGGGTTGTCATTTATGGCAACACTTATGTTATAGTGATCGCACGTAGTAAGTATGAGTGTTGGAGACACAATCTTGAAAATGACTAAGTACAAAACCGGATTTACTAAGTATTACAATATTGTTTTGGTCAATTAAGATAGTATATGCTATGTGATAGCTTACGAACTTAGAAGAAGAAATTTTGGGAAATGTATGACCTTTAGTGAAGGTCGCACATGTTTTAGTATTGATATCAGTAAGTTACAGTAATATGAAGGCATGAGAAGACATAGGAACAATGAAACACGGCATATGAACAGTCACGATGATTAAGGGAATGCTAGATGGAATGGTAACATGCTAAGTCAGATAAGGATTGTAGATTGCCAACTCTTTGGTAATACAAGATCATCAAATCAATATTTATTATTTGCATGAGTAATTATTATGTTTTGCATTGTATTTGAGAGCTGACTAGATGGCATAATAGATATAAATAAAGAGTTTTTTGTGAAAGTGATAGATGAAGAAGATATGTATGAGATATGGATGTGAGATTGGGATATCAATGATGGTAAATAGAAGATGCAAATTCAAAGGGTGACAGAGACTATTGATAGCTACAACTGGAACTATCAAAGCATAGCAAATGCTTGTATTGTTCACTCTTGAAGAACACTTTTGTAACTAAATTGTTGATTGTAAGAGCTATAAGCTCACCATACCTTTAACAAGGTTTCTATTCCTCTAACAAGGAAATGTACTCTCTAATACTTAGCTCCTAATAGGGCTAGATCTCCTAACATGGATATTATATTTTAGTGCATAGTCATGGGTATCATCCCCACTAGGGTTTTCCCTTGTCCGGGGTTCCTCGAAAATAAATAAGTGTTATGAGTTATGTGTTATGTGTTTATGTTCTTTTCATTTCAGCATTCATATGATTTGTTTGCAATTGGTTTAAGTTTAAAGTGAAGTGTTGTAATACTGATTCACCCCCCATCTTAGTATTACTCAATCCTAACAATTGGTATCAGAACTATTGGCCCTTGGAGAGAAAGTCTAACAACTTAAGGGAGATCAAAATGGATTCAAAAATATTGTTAGAGAACTTTGAAGTAGCACTTGATGACTTGAACAAAGAAAAGGCTGAGAATGGTGATTCAAAATTCAAATTAAGAAGAGCAAAAGGTTTTATCAAGAAACTAAAGGAACAACTTGAACTTTGAAGAAGTCGGAGACAAGACCTTATGAAAAAGATCATGGAGGATTCAAATAATGATACATCAGATGAAGTAAAGAAGCTAGAACAAGAAAAAGAACAAATTAATCTTCTAATGATTAAAGAGATTCAACATGAAAACAATGCAAAATACAAAGTTGAAGAGACTCTAAAAGGAGAAAACACACAGATAAGAGAAATGTAAATTGAAATTGATCACTACAAGGATAAATACCTAAAATTGGAGAAATACAATTAGATCATTAAAGGTGAACTCGCTCAAGCTAAATTACACATTGAGAAGTTACATATGAGCATCGATAAGATTGATGAACAAAGAGAGAGATAGAAACCTAAAGGAGATATGAATGCAGTTGGATACAATGAAGGAGAATGTTCTAAAACTCATGAAGAGTCACATGAAGCGAAGATTGAAGAAAGACCTACTCTTGAGAGACCTAGAGATCAGACAATATCTTTCAGAGGTAGATGCTATGGATATAGCAAACATGGACAGAGAAAAAGATATTGTAGAGGTAAAGGCCCATTCAAACCCTTTATTGGTTATTGTTATAACTATTATGCATATGGACACAATAAAGAAAAATGTAGGAAACCTGATTTGTTAAGAAACAAGCAAGACTACATCATAGAAGAATCAATAGCAAAGATCACATGCTACAAATGCAATAAACTTGGGCATACTGCAAGGTTTTGTAAAATACAGGTTAATCAGGATATAAGACCACCCACATGTTACAAATGTAGTAACTTAGGACATATAGTGAAATTTTTTAGGTACAATGGAATGGACAAAAGAAGAGGACCACCTCCTACAGTTATAAAGAAGAATATTGGTCATAGTGTTAAAAGTCTTAATGATTACATAGATGAATTCAAGAATCATTTCAGGAAACCAGTAGATGAAGATGATGAAAAGATATGGAAGGTAAAATATTTCAATAAGGCATTAGTGCAGGGAGAGACAATAGAAGATACTTTCTATGAGTGGGAGATTTGTGTTTAGCTGGATAGTGTGCAAAGTTGAGCTAACTGTGATAAATGCATTTAACCACTTGGCGATGGATAAAATACCTCAAGGCATATCATTTCTTCATTGTTTGATAAACAACGACCAAGGAGAGAAGATTTAAGAAGCACATCAGCCACCTAACATGCCCATTACGTGATTGATTGAAGCAGAATTTCCAGAATTCAATGTATTCAAGGTATTCAGATCATATACTCTATCAAGAAGCTATGGATGCACCTGTGATATATGATGATTTTGATAGTCCAAGGTATAAGTTTAAAAGACACCCTTTTAAGTCTTGTGAGGATGATCTAGAAGGAGCATTTTCGCAAACCCCATATGACATCCTTTATGTAGAGGATATTAGGGCTTACATTCACTATAAGTATGAGACTATAGGGGATGTGAAAATATACATGGAGATAGATGAAATGATAGAATCAGATGGAAAAATGAAAGAAGAGTTCAAACACTTAGAATACCAATCAATCATAAAGCTAACCCTCCTGAATGAATTTAGTGAGACTGGATGGTTTAAGATTATCCTAAGTAGAGTGCATGATTACCCTAACACATTCTTAATGGGACAAGCAAGTGATGACTATCAATGATATATTTCAGCAAGAACTGAGATTTGTAGCAATGCTACTAGGATACAAGTTATACTATAGTAGTAGACCTAACTCTTTAACAACATGAGTCATAATGATGGCTTACAAAATAGTAAAGGGAAACACCAAGATGTATAACCTATGCAAAATTGTAGCACAACAATTCTTGGACAATGTAAAGATCATTAAGAAAGACAAGTCAGAAGCATTCAGATTTGATCCACTCTTGTTTCATATGTACATTCATATTGATGACAAATTTCTTGAAATGCACCCTAGAGCATGGAAGGACATCATACCTATTAGTATTCAAATATTAGAGAGCTACGATAGATAGAATAGTACATGCGTAGATGGATAATTGTTTGCCATGATCAAGATTTTGCAAAGGCAAATGAAGGAGAAGTACAAAATTCCTAAGGAACTAGTTGAAAGATATAATGATACAATCTATTTCATGGTTGAAACTGATTGTGTGTGCTTTGAATCAGTTGAGCCTAGAAAAAATGGTGCTATCCTATGGGATATGAGGTTAGTTTTGAAGTACTTATAATGTAGATAGAGCATGTGCTAGCATCATAAATTGACACATCTAAAGAGAGGTGGGGAACATATCAGGAAAAGTCAGCAAAGGTTAGAGAGGAACAAGATAAAGGAATAAGGAAGAGAAAGATAGAAAAGATGGTTGATGAAATGGTAGAGAAGGCTGGAATCACAAATGAAGAACTCAAGGAAGAAAGGACTTAGATGACAGAAGGATCTTCTAGCATGAGGATTGAAGCCCCTCCATCTTCTGAAGTAGAGAAGGTAGTAAGTACCACTTTTGATATAATTGATTTATCAACCACCCCTGAGAAGAAAGAATAAGAGGATATACATGCAGACATTCCTAGGAGATCTACAAGATCATACAGACCTAGCAGTCCTAAGAGACAAAATATTGAAGTAGAAACAATGACAAAAGAGGAGAAGGTGACTAAGAAGAAAGAAGAGAAAGTAGAGGAGAAGGAAACAGAGAACCTATGGAAACCTAACATAAAGATTTTCCAAAAAAGAATAATAAGAGATGGTAACTTAAATACCCCTAACAAATATTATGAGAGATATGATTCTGCTAATCAATCAATGATTGAAGATATAGTGGTTGAGCACCTTCTAGTTTACAAAATGAACTTATTGGAGATTGAAGGTAGTATTCCAAGAGATTTGTATGAGAAGCTAGAAATTAGAAAACAATTAGCATAATCAGAGGATGAAATGATAAGGAACAAAGCCATTGAAGATATGTTGCTTGTAATATCTATATAGGAAAGGGATAGAATAATTAAGGAACTCAAACTCCTACTAAGGACTAAGGCCAGACTTATAAAAATAATGACTAGGAAATATGATGAGGTAATTGAGGACACATAGAAGGCATTGGATCAAATATTGATGAGAGACATGCCTGAGAAGACTTTGCCTCCCAAAGTTACCAAGCATGCACCACTAGGAATGGGATAAAGCTCTAAGACAACTGAGGAGAGTATGGAAGCAAGCGAAGTTGACAAGCAACCAGACCTTTTTGTTGCTGGTGTACTCATGACCCTTGACACTTCATTGGATGAGAGTGATCCATTTCAAGGAAACTTAAATAGTGTAATGAAAGAAGAAGAGGAAGGATAGAGAGAGGAAAGATAGAAAGAAGAAATACAGGAAGATAAAGGATAGGGAAAGGAAGAATAGAGAAAAGAGATAGGGACAAACAAAGGAGAAGAGGTAAGAGTTGAGATCAAACAAGAACTTGATACTTCTTCCACCTTATTGTTGGAAAGTATAGCCAAACCTGTGAGCACTGATGTGGAGAGTATGGATGAGGATGAGTTAATGAGATTTTCCTTCATGGAATTTGCTAAAGTGAAAGAGAGGTCAGAACAAAAATGAGATAAGAAGGTTAAGGTGATCTCTAGGTCAGTAGATACTATGAATAAGATACTCCCTATACCTCTTACATTTCAAGGAAAAGATGATGCAGAGAACCTAAACATGGCACTCGACAACTTTGACATCCATTATGAGTCACTTGTAAAGATCATAGAGGAAAAGGTAGAGAAGAGATTCCTAGAAAAGAAGTTGAAGGAAGTTTTCTAGTCCATCTCATGGGACTTGGGCATTCTAAAAGCAACTACAATTAAGGCCAAAAGCCATGTTTCACAAGGAAGAAAGTTATATAGTTATTGTGTCAATCCTCTTAGACACATCAAGAACATTGAGGACATTATAGCTAAGGACAGAGCTACCTTAGATAGTATGATGGATAGTTGTGAGACCTCCCCACAGACTGTATTGGAAATGGATAAGAAGACATCCAAAATCTTGGATAAGGTAAATGTTTTGGACATAGAGAAAGGGAGAGTAGTGGCAAGATTTGGTTTTCTAAAGAGTTTAATCACTTATAAGCTATCAATTCTTGAAGCTCATCTCACCGAGATGGTAAAGATTGGGGAGTCAATGAAAAATCCTATACACACCAAGATAAAGGTAGTAGAGACTGCATCCTATGCATTGAATGGATTGATTCATGTCAGTGAGCTATTGATTAATTCATGGAGTGATGAAGTGAAGACCTTGGAAGATTCCTTCCAAGATATTCTGAATTTGGTGAGTAAGCGCTAAGTCCTACATGTTTAAAATTTTGAAGTTTTGTGAGTACCTTTCCCATTGATGTTAAAGGGGGAGAAGAAGAGAAAAATAAAATAAATGATGATGAGAAGAAGACAAAAGAAAAAGAAAAAGAAAATTGTAAATAAAAGAAAGGAAACTGTCTATATGTATATAAGAAGGAAAAGTAGAAGGAAGAGTACAGATAGTGTTTTTGACACTTAGTCATTTTTCGTTAAGTGTTGCCATCAATGCCAAAGGAAGAAATTGTTGGCAAGTGATTTCTTGGGAGCACTATGGATTAGTTTAGGGTTTTCATTTATGGTAAAACTTATGTTATAGTGATCACATGTAGTAAGTATGAGTGTTGGAGACACAGTCATGAAAATGACTAAGTACAGAATCAAAGTTACAAAGTATTATAGTATTGTTTTGGTTAGCGAAGATAGTAAATGCTATGTGATAGCTTGAAAACTTAGAGGAAGACATTTTGGGATATGTATGACCTTCAATTAAGGTCACACATGTTTTAGTATTGATATCAGTAAGTTACAGTAATACGAAGGCATGCAAAGATAGAGGAACATTGAAATAGGGCATATGAACAATCACGATGATTAAGGGAATGCTAGATGGAATGGTAGCTTGCTAAGTTAGATAAAGATTGTATATTGA